>CM053571.1:87876275-87960231 GCA_028646485.1 Cryptoprocta ferox | reverse complement strand
TTCTTGGTTTCTCTTTCTGTTGCTTCATTATTGGTGTATACAAATGCAACCGATTTCTGTATGTTGATTTTGTACCCAGCGACTTTGCTGAATTCATGGATCAGTTCTAGTAGGCTTCTAGTGGAGTCGGTGGGGTTTTCCATGTAGAGTATCATGTCATCTGTGAAAAGTGGAAGTTTGACTTCATCTTTGCCAATTCCGATGCCTTTTATTTCCTTTTGTTGTCTGATTGCTGATGCTAGGACTTCCAGCACTGTTAAACAGTGGTGAGAGTGGATATCCCTGTCATGTTCTTGACCTCAGGGGGAAAGCTCTCAGTTTTTCACCATTGAGGATGATATTAGCTGTGGGCTTTGCATAAATGGCTTTTATGATGTTTAAGTAAGTTCCTTCTATCCCGACTTTCCTGAGGGTTTTTATTAAGAAAGGATTCTGTATTTTGTCATATGCTTTTTCTGCATCTATCGACAGGATAATATGGTTTTTATCTTTTCTTTTGTTAATGTGATGTATCACATTGATTGATTTGCGCATATTGAACCAGCCCTGTAGGAATGAATCCCACTTGATCATGGTGGATAATTCTTTTCATATGCTGTTGAATTCGATTTGCTAGTATCTTGTTGAGTATTTTTGCATCTGTATTCATCAAGGATATTGGCCTGTAGTTCTCTTTTTTTGCTGGGTCTCTGTCTGGTTTGGGAATCAAAGTGATGCTGGCTTCATAGAATGAGTCCGGAAGTTTTCCTTCTATTTCTATTTTTTGGAATAGCTTGAGAAGAATGGGTATTAACTCTGCTTTAAATGTCTGGTAGAATTCCCCTGGAAAGCCATCTAGCCCAAGGCTCTTATTTGTTGGGAGATTTTTGGTAACTGACTCAATTTCTTCACTGGTTATGGGTCTGTTCAGGTTTTCTATCTCCTCCCGTTTGAATTTTGGTAGTGCATGCATGTTTAGGAATTTCTCCATTTCTTCTAGGTTGTCAGTTTGTTGGCATATAATTTTTCATAGTATTCCCTGATAATTGCTTGTATTTCTGAGGGATTGGTTGTAATAGATCCATTTTCATTCATGATTTTGTCTATTTGGGTGCTCTCTCTTTTCTTTTTGAGAAGCTTGACTAGAGGGTTATCAATTTTGTTTATTTTTTCGAAAAACCCAACTCTTGGTTTCATTGATCTGTTCAACTGTTTTTTCAGATTCTATATTGTTTATTTCTGACCTGATCTTTATTATTTCTCTTCTTCTGCTGGGTTTTGGGTGCTCTTGCTGCTCTCCTTCTAGCTCCTTTAGGTGCACTGTTAGATTTTATATTTGCAATTTTTCTAGTTTCTTGAAATAGGTCTGGATTGCAATATACTTTCTTCTTAGGACTGCCTTTGCTGCATCCCAAAGAGTTTGGATTGTTGTATTTTCATTTTCATTTGCTTCCATATATTTTTTAATTTCTTTTCTAATTGCCTGATCTGCCCAATCGTTCTTTGGTAGCGTGGTCTTTAACCTCCATGTTTTTGGAGGTTTTCCAGACTTTTTCCTGGGATTGATTTCAAGTTTCATAGCATTGTGATCTGAAAGTATGCATGGTATGATCTCAATTCTTTTATATTTATTGAGGGCTGCTTTATGCCCCAGTATGTGGTCTATCTTGGAGAGTGTACCATGTGCACTTGAGAAGAAAGTGAATTGCATAGCCTCAGGATGTAGAGTTCTTTTTTTTAATGGAATATTTTTATTTATTATTTTATTTTTTTAATGTTTTATTTATTTTTGAGAGAGAGAGAGAGAGAGAGAGAGAGAGAGACGGCGTGAGTAGGGGAGGGTCAGAGAGAGAGGGAGACACAGAATCTGAAGAGAGGCCCCAGGCTCTCAACTAGATGCCAGCACAGAGTCTGATGCACAAACTGTGAGATCATGACCTGAGCTGAAGTCGGACGCTTAACCAACGGAGCCACTCGGGTGCCCCTGTAGAGTTCTAAATATATCTGTCAAATCCATCTGTTCCAATGTGTCGTTCAGGTCCATTGTTTCCTTAGTGATTTTCTATATAATTGATCTATCTATTGCTGTAAGTGGAGTATTAAAATCCCCTGGAATTAGCACATTCTTACCAATAAGGTTGTTTCTGTTTGTGATTAACTGTTTTATGTATTTGCGTGCCCCTGAATTCGGTGCATACATGTTTATAATTGTTAACTCTTCCTGATGGAGAGACCCTGTAATTATTATATAATGCCCTTCTTCGTCTTTTGTTACTGCCTTTACTTTAAAGTCCAGTTTGTCCGATATAAGTATGACTACTCTGGATTTCTTCTGACTACCAGTCGCATGATAGATATTTCTCCATCCCCTTACTTTCAATCTGAAGGTGTCTTCAGGTCTAAAATGTGTCTCTTGTAGACAGCAAATAGATGGATTTTGTTTTTTTATCCATTCTGCTACCCTATGTCATTTGATTGGAGCATTTAGTCCATTTACATTCAGTGTTATTATTGAAAAATATGGGTTTAGAGTCATTGTGTTCTCTGTAGGGTTCATGTTTGTAGTGGTGTCTCTGATACCTTGTATTCCTTGCAACATTTCCTTCATCGAGTCCCTCTTAGGATTTCTTGTAGGGCTGATTTGGTGGTGATGACTTCTCTCAATTTTTGTTTATTTGAGAAAACTTTTATCTCTCCTTCTATTCTGAATGACAGGCTCGCTGGATAAAGGATTCTTGGCTGCATATATTTTCTGTTCATCACATTGAAGATTTCCTGCCATTCTTTTCTGGTCTGCCAAGTTTCAGTAGATAGGTCTGTAACCACTCTGATAGGTTTCCCTTTGTATGTTAGGGCACTTTTATCCCTAGCTGCTTTCAGAATTCTCTCTTTATCCTTATATTTTGCCAGTTTCACTATATGTCGTGCCAAAGGTCGATTCAAGTTACGTCAGAGGGGAGTTCTCTGTGCCTCTTGGATTTCAATGTCTGTTTCCTTCCCCAGATTGGGGAAGTTCTCGGTTATAATTTGTTCAAGTACCCCTTCGGTACCTTTCTCTCTTTCTTCTTCTTCAGGAATTCCTATGATACGGATATTGTTCTGATTGTATCACTCAGGTCTTGAATTCTCCTTTCGTGCTCCTGGATCAATTTATCTCTCTTTTTCTCGGCTTCCTCTTTTTCTATAATTGTGTCTTCTAATTCACCTATTCTCATCTCTGCCTCTTCAATCCGTGCAGTGGCCGCCTCCATTTTATTATGCACCTCATTTATAGCATTTTTTAACTGTCACAACTAGTTTTAAGGTCCATAGTCTTTGTAGCAATAGTTTCTCTGATGTCTTCCATGCCTTTTTCAAGCCCAGCGATTAATTTGATGGCAATTGTTCTAAATTCTTTCTCTGTTATGTTGTTTATATCTGTTTTGAGTAATTCTCTAGCTGTGACTTCTTCCTGGAATTTCTTTAGAGGAGAGTTTTTCCGTTTCATCATTTTGGCTAGCTTTCTGTCTCTTGTCAGTTTTAAAAGCTTGTTATGCACTCTGCACCTGTGAGTATTGCTATATTAAAGGAGGCTCATTGACTGTCCTGGGCCTGTCCGTTCAGGAGGTGTTCTTTTAATAGTGTCCCTTTGTCTCTCTTGTGGTGCCTTTCGTTATTTCCCTACTCGTATTGAAATTTGGGACTCTCCACCATGTGTACTTTGGCTAGTTTCTTGAGGTAGCCCTGAAAAGGAAAACAGACAGACAAACACACAGGGAACAAAAGCACACAAACGCACAGACAAGTCAAACCAACAAGCAAACCAGAAGGGGAAAAAAGGGGGCAGGGGAACAAAAACAACAAAAGACAAAGGACAGTCTAAAAGCATAAAACCAGAAATCCCAGCTACAAATAAAGAGCAGGGTGGAGGCGGTGCTGATGGAAGAGCATATACAGAGAGAGAAGTGACAGGGGTGGCAGGAAGCGAAATTGAACATTGACCAGGCAGAGAGACTAAAAGGCTTAATTCAGAGAGAGAAAGAGGAGAATATGGTAGGAGTCGAGGAGAAAAAAATCGAAGATAATGTTACCCGAAGAAACTATATAGTCTGATTATTCCAGAGAGAGAGAGAGAAAGGAAGGTAGCATGGAGGTATAGAATATGCATCAAGAGAATGGATTAAATGTGAC
Organism: Cryptoprocta ferox; assembly: GCA_028646485.1. Taxonomy (NCBI): domain Eukaryota; kingdom Metazoa; phylum Chordata; class Mammalia; order Carnivora; family Eupleridae; genus Cryptoprocta; species Cryptoprocta ferox. The sequence continues at coordinate 87,956,082 of CM053571.1, read as the reverse complement.
TGTTTAAGCAAACCCATGACCAGAGTGCCCAGTCCAGAAAAGGGGAGAGATAAGAATAAGATAAGGGAAAATATATCTGAATAGCAAGAATTGATCTAGAGTTAATCACAGCAATGCATCGATGTTGGTCTTGAACCGGGCTCCTGAAAAAAAAAAAAAAAAAGCAGCTCTCCAGCACGAATGGGCATGGTTTGGTGTAGGCAGGTCTTGCCTCCATCTCGGGTCCCGTGGGTCACTCCCTGAGGCCCCACTTTGGCGGTTGTGGGGAGAAAAATGACGGTGCCCCAGTCCCTTCTCAAACCAAGCATTCCAACTCACTCTTTTGGGTCCGATCTCCCTGTGCCGAGGGCGTAGCCAAGGTGAGTCGAATTGTATTTCCCAAGCCCCTCCTCGTTTCCAGATCTTAGTCCGCACACTTTAATGATACTGCCCGAAATGTACTCCCACAGGCCGGGCAGCTTTCTAGCCGGGAATCGAGTAGGGGGAGTAGGGGAGCAGTTTTTCCTGGTGCCGCCTGGGATCGGGGCACCTAGCCCAAGGAAAGCACCACAGCTGGAGAAAAAAATCTCTCTCCGAACACTCTGCGGTTATAGATGGGATGATAGCATCCCTCTCTGTCCCAGGCCGAGGTTTTTCTCTTCTCCAGAGACAGTTTATAGCAGTTTCAGCCACTCTTTCTCTTCCCCTCATCTCTCCACGGAGGGGGCTCCCTCCCCTCCGCACCTGCAGATCCCGGCCCATTTTTATCTTCCCCAGTTTGCAATCACGCACCCATGAGGCTGTCTTCTAAGTGGACTCTGTCTCTTTTCCTCCCAGACTCTTGCGGTTCAGTGTCTTATGGCTTCAGTCCTTCCTGGTTTTATAGATGCGGGCTGGCAAAAAGTATGGAGCTCCCTACTTCTCTGCCATCTTGCCGGGATCCCCTCTAAACTCAGGAAGAAATTCTGGAATGGCAACAACTGAGGGATAAATGCAGACAACACACACACACACACACACACACACACACACACAAAAGAGACAGAAAAGGAAAGGGACCCACCTAAAAGGTAGAAGGGAGATCAAGAAAAATAAGTGTCAGAGATCAAGATAGGAGAGAGTTAAGCAGATGTGAATGGTCAACAGATTGGTCACGTAAAGGCCCAACACTGCCTTTTGATAGCAACTAGGAAGCCACTGATAATCTTAACAAAAGAAGTTTGGTTGGAGTGGTAAAAGTAGAAAAGTGATCGCAGTTTGTTGAAAAGTAAATAGGAAATCCTCATTCATTGCTGGTGAGAATGCAAAATGGCACAGCACTTCGGAAGACAGTTTGACAGGGTCTTACAAAACTAAATATACTCTTACCACACCATCCAGCAATCACACTCTTCATTATTTATCCAAAGGAGTAGAAAACATAGGCCCACACATAAACATGCATATAGATATTATTATACGAGCTTTATTCATAATTGCCAAACCTGGGAAACTATCAAGATATCCCTCAGTGGGTGAACAAGTAAATATTCTATGGTACGTCTAGACAATAGAATATTATTCACTGCTAAAAAGAAATAAGCTATCAAGCCTTGAAAAGACATGGAGGAAACTTAAACACATATTAATAAGGGAAAGAAGCCGATAAGAAAAGGCAATATATTGTATGATTCCAGCTATATGACATTCTGAAAAAGGCAAAACAACGTAGACAGTGAAAGAATAAGAGGAAGGAGGGAGGGATGAATGGGTAGACTGCAGAGGATTTTTAAGACAGTGAAACTATTCAGTATGATACTATAATGGTGGATACATGCTATTACATATTTGTCAAAATCCATAGAATGCACAACACCAAAAAGAAAACCTAATGTAAACTATAGATTTTGTGTGATAATGACGTGTCCATATAGGCCCATTAGTTGTAACAAATATACCCTCTGGTGTTGGATTTTGATAGTAAAAGAGACTATGCTCTGAGCAGCTGGGCAGGAGGGATCTCTGGACCTTTTGCCCAATTTTGCTGTGAACCTAAAATGCTCTATAAAATAAAGCATATTTTTAAAAACTTAGGGACACCTGGGTTGCTCAGTCAGTAAAGCGTCAGACTCTTGATTTTGTCTCAGGTCATGATCTCACAGCTCGTGAGATGGAGTCCCACTCTGTGCTAACAGCATAGAGCCTAAAAAAAAAAAAAAAAAAAGAATGAATGAGAAACAACAGAGTTCAGAAACACTATCAGTTAAGACTTAGGCAATAAGTTAGAAATTAAGAAAGCATTTTTGTTATTAACCCAAGCAGCCAGGCTTAGCTGAGACTCTTTTAAAATGTATATTAATTTCACATGAAAAACCTTAAACTATTTCATTGACCAATTCATACTGACAAGAGATCGGAAACAACCACCGGAACTTGATTATAAAGCTTATTTTTACAATTTTGTAATGTTTATTTTGAGAGAGAGAGAGAGAGAGAGTGAGCACGTGCAGAGGCAAGGGAGTGGGAGGGAGATCAAGAACGAGAATCCCAAGCAGGCTCCACCCTGCCAGCACAGAGCCCAACACAGAGCTCAAAACCATGAACCGTGAGATCGTGACCTGAGCTGAAATCAAGAGTCAGATGCTTAACTGACTGAACCACTCAGGTGCCTCTCTAAAGGTTATTAAATCAATGAAATTTTGTTGTCCTCAAGTCACTGGATTTTGATACATTTCCATAACCCGTAGCCTTTTTACTTCTGTATTCATTGTAGCTGGCTCTCAAAATATACTACCAAGTAAAGTAACCCAAAAAAATGCCTCCCACTGAACTCAAAATAGTTTCCATGGTGAAAAACCTGCTTATTAACATTGTTATTTTAATAAAACAATATAATTACCAAATCCAGTATTAAATTCACCAAGCGAAGTAACAAAAATAAAACAAATAGGACAACTTCCAGCTCTGGTCCCTACAGAAATGTGTAAGAGTTGAGCCAGTACAACACCCTTAAGAACACACAAATAGGCATTCCATTTGAAAGTCATATCTAAGGAAATTTAAGATTAAATGTTAACCTCACACAAAGCAATCTGCAATCCTTGATTCCAAATACCAATAACTGTTGGAGTTTTTCATCAAAAAAGCAGTCTGGGTAAGTAATTTCAGAGATGGAGATAGATTAACTCTACTTTGGGCTGACCATATTCACTCACATATTTTTTTCTCTCCTTATCCTTTCCCTTAATGTTCTGAGGAGAAGAAAAGATTTTTTTCCTTGCCTCATTTTCCTTTGATGAATTGTACTGGCATTGAAACTAGGAAAAAGAGACAGAATGGCAGTCTAAATGTGGACTCTTACTATGCTGCATTTTGTAAAATCAACTACATTATTTGTTTTATTTTTTTAGTGTTTATTTTTGAGAGAGAGACAGAGACAGAGACCGGGCGTGAGTGGGGCAGGGGCACAAAGAGAGGGGGACACAGAATCCAAAGCAGGCTCCAGGCTCTGATCTGTCAGCACAGAGCCCAACGTGGGGCTTGAAATCACGATCGGAACCGTGAGATCATGACCTGAGCCAAAGTAAGACTGAGCCACCCAGGCACCCCTGTTATTTGTTTTATTTAGTAGGCATTTACTGTTTCAATTGTTTGGAGAGAAAAATCAGATCTTTATATGAAAGGATTCATATTAATAATGTTTGTCCATTTTTTTAAAGATTTTTTTTTTAATGTTTGAGAGAGAGTGTGTGAGCTGGGGAGGGGCACAGAGAGGGAGAGACAGAGAATCCCAAGCAGGCTCCACACTACCAGCACAGAGCCCAACATGGGGCTCGAACCTACAAACTGTGAGGCTATGACCTGAGCTGAAGTCCAACACTCAACCCACGGAGCTACCCAGGCGCCCTTAATGTTCCTTCATTAAAGAGTCAGCATGTAACAAAAACTCTGGTTTCTGACACAATTTAAGTAGAAGACAGGACACTTTCTTTGTAATGTCTGGATCGAATGAGGCACTGGGGAAGGCCAGATTGACACAGAGAATCTTCCTGGCTTCTACTTGGAAGAATTCTATTTGCTCTCTTCTGAAGAAATGAAAATTGAATCTTAACCACTCTAGCTCTCTAACTAACTCAGAGTTACTGGGGGAGATAAACATTCTTAATGCCTCCACCCAAGTATAATCCTATTAAATGTAAATGTTTATGTTCCCTTTTAAACCTTGATTAGCTAAATATTGCTTGTGCTAACAGCTGTGTAGCCAGCCTCCCGTACTGAAAACATTTCTCTATTGTTACTTCTACCTAGTTCTAGGAACAATGTAATTACATAACACCTACCTCCTTGTTAGTAAATTACTTGAATATGGGTGTGAGACTCCTAAAGAGGGTATCATGCCAGCATATACACTCAACTTCACTACAAAGTTTCCAGCCAAATGTCCCAAATCCTATGTATCAGACTGTAAACTTCACAGCAGAGACATTGTTTACCGCTCGATTTCCAGATTCTACCCAGTTCAGTGCTTAACACAACGGACTCAGGAAATTTTTGATGAATGAATAAGTGAATGTATTTATAACGAGTAGGGATCTTAGTCAACAAACTCTGGTAAACAAGAATATCTCATATTCTATTCATCATATTAACTCTCAGCCTCAATTCTGATGGATTAAGGGAAAATTCAGCCTCAATCGTATTTGCTGCTTTCACTCAGCCCAGAGATCTGAAGCCCTGTATAATGCCAATCTGCTTGAGAGGGAGTTTGGAGCAACAGTGGCTGTCCTCAGGTACTCAGTTTTGTTCTACATAGGATACAGCTCAAGTGTACACAGCTCCTGTCACCTTGGCCCCAAACAGGGAATTAATGGCCGATCCAACCCTAGGGTCTCACTCCCTCATGCATCCAAGATCCTGAGATCTTGCTGCCTCTCAGGAAGCTGCCAGGAGGCTGACACCCCACTATTCCCAGTGCCCAGAGATGTCTTTCTTCTCCACAATCCTGCTAGCTATTTAGGGAAATCCTCAACTAACCCTCAAACCTCATTTACTCCAGTCCAATTTTCTCTGTGGCTTCTTCCTTTTCCATTAATTTTCTTGGAAATACCCGAAGAGAACAATGGAGAATGTTCTCCATGACTTTTGGCAGACGAGCACCTTTTTCAGCCTGCTTGAGGATAGAGCTGCCACCACAGGCTAATATGCTGTCAAAGTTGTGTAAAATTCAGTATCTAGGGGCACTTGGCTAGCTTAGTCAGAAGAGCATACAACTCTTGACCTTGGGGTCATGAGTTTGAGCCCCACATTGGGTATAGAGATTACTAAAAAAATAAACTTTCTTTTAAAACTCAGGAGTGTATAACACATTTACATTTCTGTGTTCATGGTTTTTTAATAATTACTGTTGGCTTTAGTGCTTTTTAAATGATTAAAATGGTCTTTTAAAAATGAAATTCCTGGGGCGCCCGGGTGGCTCAGTTGGTTGAGCATCTGACTTTGGCTCAGATCATGATCATGTGGTCCATGGGTTCAAGCCCCACATCGGGCTCTGTGCTGACAGCTCAGAGCCTGGAGCCTGCTTCAGATTCTGTGTCTCCCTCTCTCTCTGCCCCTCCCCTGCTCACTCTCTCTGTGTCTCAAAAATAAATAAAAGTTTAAAAAAATTTTTTTAATGTTACTTATAAAAAAAATGAAATTCCTGGTGCCTGGGTGGTTCAGTCAGTTAAGCTTCCGACTTCAGCTCAGGTCGCAATCTCACAGTTTGTAAGTTTGAGCCCCACATGGGCCTCTGTGCTGACAGCTCAGAGCCTGGAGCCTGCTTCAGATTCTGTGTCCCCCTCTTTCTCCACCCCACTCCTGCTTGTTCTCTCTCTCTCTCTCTCTCTCTCTCAAAAGTAAATAAACATTTTTAAAAATCTGCAGTTTAAGGGATAAAACACAACTTTTGGTTGGTTCAACAATCAACAGTATGTTTACACAGAAAATATTAACATACAAAATTAGGTTCCTTGTCTGAGGTCACATATCTTTAGATTTAGAAATTTTCTCTCTTTCTTTCTGGGTGAAAATTTCAATAATCCCTGGATTTGTGTATAGGTGATAACTTTCTCACATTGTTTTCTGGTATTGACTAAAGATTAACTTTTCAGATTACTTTTGAATCAAGACAGACTAAAGGGCTTTTTCTTCCCGTAGCCTTTGCAGCGATAAAATGTGTACTCTGTGTATTTAATAGGGTGTAAATGGAAGGAGAGCTCTACTGCAGGTGTGAACTTGTAAATATCTGAGATCACATTGCTTTGTGCCAGGAGCGTGGGTGTGGGGTTGTGGGTAACTAACATAAATATGAGTCTGGGTGCAAATGGGAAAATAAGGGCAGGCGGCTTCAAACTGAGGCAGTACACACACGTGTCTTCATTGTTAAGAAGGAGGCAAGTTGATTTTCAGTTTCCCAGTGACCTCAATACTGCCTATTGAAAAGCTATTTGACTTCTCATACAGCAGCCTCTGATTTCTATCCTAGGATCGACTTTCTTTCAGCTTCCTTTGCCTGAGAACTCCCTGCCTATTCCTTTTACTTCCACCTCAGTGAGGCCAAAACTCTGCTCTGCTTCTTACATGGCCCCAGAGCAGGCTTTGGTATTTGGAAACTAGTGGGGATAGTGGTGCCTGGGTGGCTCAGTCAGTTAAGCATCAAACTTCAGCTCATGTCATGATCTCAGGGTTTGTGGGTTCAAGCCCCACATCCAGCTCTGTGCTGACAGCTCAGAGCCTGGAGCCTGCTTTGGATTCTGTGTCTGCCTGCCTCCCCCTCACTTGTATGCTTTCTGTCTCTCTCAAGAATAAATAAATATTTTTAAAAAATAGAAACTAGTGGGGACAATAAGAAAATGGAGGAAAGAGGGATGTGTGACCCTTTCCTCAAGTCTCAACTTACTATTTGTTTTTCATTGTTACCAACCTTAAAATAAAATAAAACAAGGGGCACCTGGGTGGCTTAGTCAGTTAAGTGTCTGGCTTCAGCTCAGGTCATGATCTCGCAGTTTGTGGGTTCCAGCCCCGCATCAGGCTCTGTGCTGACAGCTCAGATCCTGGAGCCTGCTTCAGATTCTGTCTCCATTTCTCTCTGCCCCTTCCCTGTTCATGCTCTGTCTGTCACTCTCTCTTAAATATAAATAAAACATTAAAAAATTTTAAATTTTTAAATAAAATAATAAAAAATTAAAGTGAAAAATCCCAAAAATGCTTCAGGATCAGTAAGTAGGAAAATGTTTTTAAATTTTTGGCTTTGGTTCTGCACATTTCTGTGGTTCTTAACCAATCTATTCAAGTGAGGTAATAGGTCAAAAATACTTTGTAGATTAGTAATTATTACTCATTAATTTTAATGCATTGATTCCAATTTAAAATGACAGTAAAATTAAATACAAAATCCCAGCTCAGTTTCTCAGATGGAAGCCAAAATGGCTCATTCAGAGTCATCTCACATGGAGCTAAAAAGGTCAGGCCTTTATAGCCTGACCTGGATCAGTCACTAAATGTGGGCTACCCTGAGAAGGGTGTGACAGCTTGGTGAGACAACTCTTTTATTTTTTTTAATTTTTTTTAACATTTATTTATTTTTGAAAGACAGAGAGACAGAGAAAGAGCAGGGGAAGGGCAGAGAGAGAGAGAGAGGGGGAGACACAGAATCGGAAGCAGGCTCCAGGCTCTGAGCTGTCAGCACAGAGCCTGACACAGGGCTCGAACTCACAAACCGCAAGATCGTGACCTGAGCCGAAGTCGGCCGCATAACCAACTGAGCCACCCAGGCGCCCCAAGACAGCTCTTTACAGCTGAACTGATCCCCAAAGACACTGCCAGCTAGAGCTGTCCACTGAGAGTGGACAGTAGTTGGGGCCATGAGGCCTTCATTGAAGTGGGGTCTGAGCGACGCAGCCCCACGCCCACTCTGTTCCCACAAAATATTATCACATCCTTGTAGATCTCCCTTCATGTTATTCCTCTCTAAATGGAGAAAGAAATTCCTGAAGTAGTTAAAGAAGATTTCAGGATAAATTTGAAAGGGAAAGATAGTAGATTTATTCAACAAGCACTTACTGAACACCAACTTGCTACACAGTGTCAGAACCAGAAGACACAGGCCAGGGTCAAAATCAGATACATAAACATTTACAATAGTAGGTGGAATAACAATGCTTTATGGGTGGTATAAACTGCGCATGACAAGAATGCAAACACAGAATTGGGGATGAGGGGGATCATGAAGGAAAAGGTATACTGGGGAAAGAAAAATAAATAAATTCTAAAAGGCCTTAATGGTGAAATACACTAAATGTATCCTGCCACCTCCTCCGTCCCCTGTACCAATCCCCTCTCTAAAGCTGTTTGCTTGAATAGTAGAAATAAGGACTCGGCTGGAGTAAGCTGTTCATAAAAAGCATCTCAAAAAAGCTCTTTCCAGTCCAAACACTCCTGGGATCTGTTTTCCTAAATCTGTAGCAATAATCTTATTCCACAGAGACTGTGCTACCGACTATTGCCACAGAAGGCACATTACCATGAAAGGAGCCGGGGTGATGAAGCTACAAGAAACCCGCGGTTCACTTTCTGAGGTGGCCACTTGCTGAGGCACACTGAATACGCTACGTGCTGTGAAGTTGCCATGATTATACCTGTATCACATCTCAGATGTATTAGATAAAAGTATTTAATGGATATATGCAGGAGCTCAGTAGATATTTGTTCGCTTTCTTCCTCTTATCCCAATAACACCCACTACTCAGGAAGATGAAGCCTATGTCTAGAGTTCTCCCAGAACCCAGGCCTCACAAACTGATCATTACGTAAGTTGTGTTTTCACATGCCCCCGTTCATGCCAGTTGCTGGATACTGGGAAAGGAAGTTGAATAAGACATGGTCCTGATCTCAAACAGCTTACAGTTTGGTGAGCAGGTGGGGAGGGCCAGGGGAAAGTGCCAACCAGTTTATCAGTAATTAGGACACGGCATGGTTAATGTTAGAGAGAGTAAGCCCAGGGTGCCAGCGAATAGAGGTGCTAAAACCCTAGAGAGCACAAGAAAGCACATAATTCATCATATTTTTTAACACAAAAAAGATGAGACAAAAAGAAATTTGGTGGTAACTCAAGGTCACACATCTACTTATTATTCGAGAGTCTAATTATTCGTAGAGTCCAACTAAAACCAAGAACTCCTACACCCAGCCCAATGTGCCCTTCCTGTTTCTATGTATTTTCTCCTCCAAACATAAGGGACTGTGGAAGACTTTTGCCACTTCCTATAACTTATCTAAGTGTCTCAGGCCTTGTCGTCTGCAGGTGGTCATAGTCTTTTCCCTGAACTTATCTTCTCTGACAAGCCTTCGCTTTTATTCCCACTGTGAGACCAGTTAATATACCCAAGTGAGAAAAGCCTAAAAAGGCATTATGGAAGAAAGCACATACTGGAAATCTTTATATTTTGGCTTTATGTTCATTATGCTGATCAGCAATAAAATCACTGGGACTCCAGGAATGAGTTATGATTTCCAAGTCTAGGATTTTAAAGCCTCCGAAAATAGAGGAAAACTTAAGGAAACAAAGAAGAAAAAAATCATGATCTTTCTTTCCTCTTTCTCCAATTAACTCTACATAGGAGTAGTGCTAAGGTCTGCGGCAGTGACTGAGCCTTCTTACACACTCTGCCTACCACCATAAGACAGTTAGAAACCATCTTCATGTATAGTACAGGGCTTGAACACACCGTCACTGAACCGTCTGGTTAGTTTACTGTTACATATTTCATACATCATTAATGCTAGCTTGGGAAGACTTTATAAATAGGTTCTGTTAATTAATTTGCTTTCATTTGGAAATTAGAGCATTACAATTCTGTTTGCAAATACACACACACACACACACATACATATGGATGTGCAGTCATTCAAATATTTAATCAAATAATAAAATTACAATATTGAACTAATTGAAATTGTGCAATTAGTACAGTGACTTATGACTCAAAGACTGACATCTGCTGAGGTTAGTGCCAGCATCAGCTATTCTCAGGATTAGATTCATATACTTCATCTAGATATTAGCATTCAGACTTTAACAATGATCCTCACGAAAACAAATTTGATTTTTTTTTCTGGCCGTAAGGGAGTATATTTTCACAGTAAGTAATAGAAAATATTAAAAAGTACGGAAGTGATAGGGCACCTGGGTGGCTCACTTGGTTAGCATCCAACTCTTGGTTTCAGCTCAGGTCATGATCTCACGGTTCATGGGATCGAACCCCACGTTGGGCTCTGTGCTGATAGGGCAGAGACTGCTTGGGATTCTCTGTCTCCTTCTCTCTCTGCCCCTCCCCGACTTGTGCTGTCTTTTTCTCTCTCTCTCAAAATAAATAAATAAACTTAAAAAAAATTTTTTTAAGTACAGAAGTAAAAAAAATTACCCATAATCACACAACCAAGTGAATAACCACTTCAACAGTATAATAATATATTATTTGTATGTACATATATAAATATACATACATATTGAAATTATTATTATACTTTTACATAATAATTTATAACTGTCTTCCTCATCACATTTTAAAATTCCCCGGGGAAATATTAGAAATTAGTGCTACCATCAAAAACTAGAAAGGCCCTAAGTAAGGACTCCTATTCTATTAACCATTTAACTTGCCTTTAAGGCATATTCAGAAGAAAGAAGTATCTTAGAGGATGACCATGGGTTATTATAACATTATTTAGGTGGTGATTTCAATTACAGCTCCTTTTTTATACTTGGCTTCTTCAGTGGAGCGAATCAACACAGCCCCTGCCATCTTGTATGCAGCGTTGACATGTCGTATTCTTATTCCTGTATAACAATGTATAAGGATAACTGGAAGCAGTTTGCTTTCATTCGCTTGGCTATACTTTCATGGTTCTGCCTCAGCTCTCTATGTCCAGTCTCTTGCTCTCTGCTGTAATCTAATCCAGCCAGCAGCAAATGGCGACCCGCAGACCAGATCAAGCCTGCCACTTATTTTTGTATGGCTCACAAGCTAAGAATGGTATGTTTTTTCAATTGTTGAAGAAAAATCCAAAGATAAATAATATTTCATGACGTGTAAAAATCATGTGAAATTCAGATGTTAGTGTTCACAAATAAAGTGTTATTGAAACATAGCCACACTTGAATGCTATCTATGTGTTATTTATATTTTAACCTACAACTACAGAGTAGAATAGTTGCAACAGAAATCATATGGCTCACAAAGCCTAAAATATCCATTATCTGGCTCTTTACAGAAAAAGTCAACCTCTGATCTAGTTCACAGAGACCTTGATTGCCTTGATACACCACTGAACTTCATGCCAGACCACAACATGGATGACATCATGCTGAGTGGAACTGATGGGCAAACAAAACCGTTAGTATCCTATTTGTCAGAGTGACACACATGTGTAGCATGGGGATGGGTGATAAACCCCACTAAACTCAAGGCCCTAACACCTTAGTGAAGTTTCTAGAGATTGAGGGTCCTGGAACATATGAGGATAGCTCTTCTAAAATAAAGAACAGTTGCTGAGCATTGCACTTCCCACCAAGAAAAAGGAGACACTTTGGGGTCTCTCTTGAGTTGAAGGACCATAAGTACATATTTGAGTGCACTGCCAGTTTGAAGAGACCCACAAGCAACCAAAAGCTCTGCAACAGGTCTTAGATGAAGTGACGAAGCTCTTGTGTCACTTAGGCCACTAGGGGATCCAATGATATTTAGCTTTTGCAGCATACTGAACATAATTTGGAACCACTAGAAGTACAGCATAACCATCTACAGTGGTGGAGAAGAGCTATGCTGTCTTCTGCAGATAACATCTCTTTGGAGAAACATACACTGGAGTTCTACTGAGATTAAATGCCTGATTGTCAACCCTCAAATGACCAAGGGAACTGAGCTACCCATGATAAATATGGTATTCAGCAGACACAAGAATTACCATAGTCTATATAATATCAGTCTCAAAGATGTACTTAAGGTTAAGCTAGCTGCTTAAGTGGTGGTGGCAGATTTCCAGGGCACCTACTCTTGCTCCGTTACCTGTATCTTCACATCATCTTTCCTTTGAACAGGTCTGTGTCCAAATTTCCTCCTCCTATAAGGACATAAGTCATATTGATTATGGTGTATCCTAATAACTTCATCTTAACTTAATTACCTCTTTAAAGACCTATCTCCAAATAGAGTCATATTCTGAGGTACTGGAGGTTAGGACTTTAACATGCAAATGTGGGAGGTGGGGCATAATTCAGCCCATAACAGCTGGCTATAATTTAGTCTGTGTACTCCTATTTATTTGGGTCCACAATAACATACTATATGAAGAAGATGAATGAGCATAAACAAGTAGAGGTAAAAAGACACCATGTAAATTTTGGGGTATTTTTTTTATCACAACGAAAGATGATATCCCTGACAAATGGCTGAAATCACTGAAGTCTGAAAAAACCTGGTGCATGCCCTCAAATGCATGGTTCAGTTTACAAGCTACAATGTCATTTTACCAGGTATTTTCTGAAAACATATTTATAACTTGTTTAATAGATAAACTTTTTGCATTATGGCAAAATATTCATTGGTATCTGCAGATGAAAGTAAGACTCCTTTGGGAATGAATATTGTGAAATAAAATAGTCTAGGCCTTTTTATTTGTTTTATTTGAGAGAGAGCATGTGCATGCGAGCGGGGTAGGGGCAGAGGGAGAGAAAGAATTTTAAGCAGGCTCCACACTCAGCACAGAGTCCAATGTGGGGCTCAATCCCACAACCCTGGGATCATCCCTGAGCTGAAATCAAGCCAAATGCTCAACCGACCGAGCCACCCAGGTGCCCTATTCTAGTCCTTTTTCAACCAAGGAAATCCCTGACAGTAGTTAAAAGGAAGGCTGTTGTATTTGATTATAATCTTGTGTCACATTTCTTTCCCTTAGAACTTTGTACACCTGGATGTCTTCTGGAATTATTAGTATAAGGCCAATCTTTTCTTTTCTCTCCTCTTGGGGGGGCATTTTTTTTTAGGGAGAACTGGTTGCTTAGAGAATTATTTTTTTGTCGTGTCATTAATCTGCTGATTTGCTACTCCTTTATATCCTTCTTTTATATCTCTGAATCCTTTCTATAAAGATATTTCAATATAAGTATTCCATTTAAGGAGCTTCTAACTAATAAAGGAATAGCAATTATCCTAGTATTGGATCATCTTTGTCCTCTATCACTATCATTTTCTTTCCAATTGCTTTCATCTTTGTCTCTTTTCTCAGCCATTGTTTAAACGTTAGTCAGGTATTCATTTATTTAGCCCTAATAACACACCTGTGGGCTAACTTCTATCTTTATTCCCATTGTTTTATTCAGGGACTCAACAGGAAATGTACTCAAGCTTGGTGCTTTAAGGTATATGTAATAAAAGGATCATTACAAAGGTGTGAGCAGAATGGAGGGTAACCACAGGGGACAGTTAAGTGCTCTGGGTTTCATAATACTTAGGCATTGTGTTAACATCCTTAGCCCCGAAGGATACTGGGAGGAAGGGATTACTATTTCCCTGAAATAGAATGAGCTATTTAGATAAGGGCACTTGCCAGGAGATATGACTTTCAGTTAAGGGATAGAGAGCCCTGTGACCTCCTAAGAAGGGAGCTGGAGGGGAATATATACTCTAGCTCTACTTTATTCCTTTATTCTCTTCCTTTGATTTCCTTTGAATGCTTCCTATTGCCCAGATCCAATTAGAAGTTAAAAGCCAAGGAAGCTTATTGATATAGTCCATATAGGTCAGCCTCTGCCTGATAGGACACAAAGCAGAGGAGGGTGAATAATAGATCTAGAGTGGCAAAATCAAGACATTTAGCATATCCACTGTAGACCTGAATATTACTATACCATTCCAATTCCATCAGTAGATGGTTAGGAGGAAAAGCAGATAGTCAATAATTTTAAGGTGGGAAGGGATAGAAAAATTATATATCCAGAACTTTTTCAAACCAAACAAAAAAAGAAAAGAAAATGAAAGCTTTTTTATGACCACATATCACAATTACTTTTGCCAACCACTAAGAACTATAAGCTTCTTTGATTATTACAATGCTTAATAGCATCCAGAAGATGGCAGCATTGGTAAAGCATAGCTAGTACCACGGAAATCTTGAAAAAAATTTTGTTATCACTGATGGATAACAAACTTCCTAAATAAAAAAATAAAAAACTTTTAAAGCATGTTTGGTCCTAAATAACAAAATGCAGAAATACTAAATTACTGTCAAATACGGCTCTATGAAATTGGTTATTCAACAGTATCTATATCCTAGTACTTTCTTGATAAAATCCTCAAATACAAGAGATACATATCTATAAATACACATAGTATTATGTAGTCTTTATAAGATTTGCATGAATTGTTAAGTTTTAAAAGTTTGGGCTATGGGACGCCTGTGTGGCTCAGTCGGTTGGGCATCCGACTTCGGCCCAGGTCATGATCTCACAGTTTGTGGGTTCAAGCCCCACATCAGGCTCTGCACTGACAGCTCAGAGCCCGGAGCCTGCTTCGTAGTCTCTGTCTCCCTCTCTCTCAGCCTCCCCCCACTTATGCTCTGTCTCTGTCTCTCTCTCTCTCTCTCAAAAATAAATAGACATTAAAAAAAATTTTAAGTTTAGGTCGTATATTTGCAAGACATAATCTATAAATTGTATTCAAACCCAAGTGTAATAACTATTCACAAAATATATACAAAGTATCATATTTTAGGTACAGTGGCAAATATCATAGACACCATATCAGCTATGAGAAAAAATTAATTTGCCTTTAAATGTCATTTCTAAACTGCTTTAATCATACCCCACATTCAAACTTGTAAAGTTCTAAAGCACATAGATAGATATGTTCAATATTTTGGGCCAGGTAACTTGTTAGCTAGATACAGAGGACAAAATATTAAAAATAGTCTTGCCCTCTAAACCGTCAGTCTGACATGGAGACAGGCAAACCCACTGAATCCGGATACAATTGGATCTTGCTCCAGTAAAGCCAGGGGCTAGTAACTGTAAGGGCCAGGTCACCTAACCCTATCGTGGGAGTCATAGAAGACTTCACCAAAGAAAGGGGGACTGAAAAGAGACTCTGAGAAATGAGCAACTGTTGGCCAGGACTATCACAGAGTTATCACAAGGTTACTCCTCTACACGGAAAGAATACCAAGTAGAAAGGAAGGTCAGAAGTCAGACCTAAAACAACATGCTCTATCCCAGTGTTTAACCAAAGGCAATTCTATCTCCCAGGAATTATTAGGCAATGTCTGAACATATTTTTGGTTGTCAGAGCTGGGTAGGTGCTGCAAGTATCTAGTGGGTAAAGGTCAGGTATGCAGGCTAACCCCATATGCACAAGACAGCCCTCCCACAACAAATAAATTATCTGACCCAGAAGACACTGCTGAGAAACTCCTCTACGCAAACTGCATCTCTTGGAATGGCTAGGTTGCAGGGAAGGGTAGGAAAGGGGCAAGAGATAAAGCCAAAATGGTAAAGAGGGCACAAAATTAGAAAAAGCCCATGGGAAAAAAATTAGATTTTATCCTGTGAGAGAAAACCAAACATGATCAGATTTGCATAGTAGAAAAAATTACTGTGGTTGCAAGAGGAGAATAGATTGGAGATGGCTGGGTTGAGAAACCATACCAAAAATGGAATTTTAACAATTTCACTTCTCTTTTCTTTATCAGTAGGAATATCTTCAGAATTAAAGAAAAAAAAGCAGATTGGTAAAAGGAAATTGAAACCCAAGATTGATGGCAAGATTGTGAGAGAGCAAGTAGCTGCTCTAAATGATTTCAAGATTCCTGACCACACAAACTAAACGGCCACATCTGTACCTCATTTCCTGAATCCTCCCACCCCCCCACCTACCCCCACCCCTGCCAGCACTGCTGCTCCTTCCTCTCTCTTGCCAGGCCCAGTGCCCTTCCCTTCAGTCCATAGTTTGGATTCCTTCTCTTTCTGCATCCTATTAGACTGCCAACCTAGATCTGGCTTGTTCTTCCAGTTTTGCCTTGATACTCCACACTTTAGCCTCGCGCATAGTGAGAATGACTCACTAGGATGGTAGAGAGAGGGAAGGAGAGGGTTTGACAAATTATCTCCTAAGTGATAAGAGAATTTGCAGATGAAATTAGGAAAGTGATTTTTTTGTCAGTTCAGAAATCAGAATAAGAGCCAAAATCCTTACAATTTCTTATAGTGTCCCACTTCACTTACCCTACCCTTACCTCTCACCTCTGCTTCTACTACCCTGCCCCTCAGTCACTCAAATCCAGCCACCCTAGACTCCTACCTAGAAGAGTTTGCAAAGTCTGTCCCATCTAGGTAAGACACACGGAGCTTTAACAAACTGTCCAGACCTGAGCTTCAGATTTTTTTTTTTACAAGCAAATATATTTTACAAGCAAATATATTTTCCTCCTGAGTTTGGCTCCCCTACCCTCTTCCCTTCCTGTCATCTGTATCTGTACCTCTGCTCCACTCCACCTCCACCATAACCCAAGCCAACAACCTGGACAGTATCTGCCATATCTTCTCCATGCTTATGTAATATATTTAAGTTAAATAAGGAAACACTAAGCAAAATAGAAACATTAGGGAACACCTACATGTTACTCTTCTCCTGCCCTCTGATCTCCTTTGGATATTTCCCCCTAGCTGGACCCAGCTGGAAGCCAGTTGGAAGTTCATATAGGTCAGCTTCTGTTTCTTGAGATACACAGAAGGCTAGAGAAGGGGACCTTGAATCTAGGAGAGTAAAATAAAGGTATTCAGCACAACCTTTCTTCAGACCACTATACCTGTGCTCCACCATACAACTTAAGAAATAAAGCATTACAGATATCACTGAAGCTCCCAACAGACTCCACTCAGATCTCATTTCCCTTCCTCCCTCCCCAAAGGCAGGTACTCCTGGACTTACAGTGAGGTTACATCTCTATCAAACCATCATAAGTTGAAAACAGCATGAGTTGAACATGCATTTAGTACACCTGACCTATCAAACACCACAGCTTAGCCAAGCCTACCTTGAACACGCTCAGAATACTTAAACAGTAGCCTATAGTGCGGCAAAGTCAACTAACGCAAAGCCCATTTTACAACAAAGTGCTGAATATCTCATATAACTTACTGAATACTGTACTGAAAGTGAAACACAGAATACTTGTGAAGTGTTACCGGTCACTTGTCCTTAGGATCTCGTGGCTGAACAGAAACTGCAGCTCAGTGCCACTGCCCAGAGCCTCCACAGAATATCATGCCACATATTACAAGGCAGGGAAAAGATCAAAATTCAAAATCTAAGTACAGTTTCTGCTGAGTGCATCTCACTTTCACCCCATCGTGAAGTCAAAAAATCTTAAATCAAATCAGAAGTCAGTGACTGTACTATATTGAAGTATGTGTTTCCCATTCCCCAAAATATGTTTATACTTCTACTACAAATGCACATATACAGAAACTTACATGATGTTGTTTTTATATGCAAGCTTTATAAAAATGGCTGTATACGATATACTTTTCTCTGCTATGACTTTTTTTGCTCTTCTGTATGACTTTTGGGAATTAGCCATGCCACACATACAGCTCTAGTTCCTTTATCTTCAGTGGGCTGTGTTATCCCTCTGTGTCAACCACCACAGTAATAGCCAATTATTTATAATTTTTCACTAGTATAAACATGGCTGTAATTAACATAGATACCTCCCTATGCAGGTATGTTAAGAGTCTGCAGTTTGGAACTAGAAGAATTTTAAGTATCTTAGCCAGTCTAAGTCCTTCAGAAACAGAACCTGGGGCAAGGATTAAGATACTACTACTTTAGGGCTCCTGGGTGGTTCAGTCGGGTTAAGCATCTGACTTTGGCTCAGGTCATGATCTCACAGTTCAGTTCGTGAGTTCGAGTCCCATATTGGGTGAGCTCAAGCCCACTTCGGGTGAGCTCATGCCCTGCTTTGGGTGAGCACCAGCCCTGCTTCAGGTAAAACACGAGCCCCATTCGGGTGAGCCCCGCTTCTCTCTCTCTCTCTCTCTCTCTCTCTCTCTCTCTGCCCCTCACTCACTTGCGCCCTCTCTCAGAAAAAAAAAAAAAGATACTACTGCTTTATTCAGAAAGTACAAACCCAGGTCAGTGAGAAAAGTAAAAACGAAAGTGAAGCAAGGAAAGATACAAGGCAATACAATGCATTTCAATACCATGTTTGCTCCTGCATCACCAGCCACAAAAAGATCATGGGTCACATGGCAGATGTGTGCACACAGTATATGAATCATTTTCTAGAACATTTGAAAGAGAAAGCAAATCACAGCATAATCTATAGAATGAAAAGGGGAGGAGGACTTAACTGCCCACCTCTCTTCTCCTTTCTTCTTTCCGCAGGTCAAGTTTCACCTTGCAATAGCTGACTCCTTTCCTATTCATGCATTTTGGGGTTGCATCATCTGGCCTCTTGGCAGCCCCTCAGAAAGCCAAATCCTATCACCCGAGTGTAGTATTACATCCACATCTGGAAGCGGCGAGACCATTCATTGTTAGTAGGGCTCGTAGGAACCAGTGTGAGGGCTATGAAAGTCTGGGCTTTCAACTCAGACTCCAGCCAACTGAAGGAGCTCGACATGGTCACCAGCAAAGGTAGCAGTTCAGTGAACACTAGAAGTGGACAGTGCCTTCTAAAGGAACTGGGAAGCCTGGGTGGTTCAATCGGTTGAGCATCCTATTTGGCTCAGGCCACGATCCCTCGGTTTTGTGAGTTCTGGCCCCACATTGGGCTCTCTGCCGTCAGTGAAGAACCCACTTCTGATCCTGTCTCCCTCTTTCTCTTTCCCTCCCCTGCTCATGCAGATGTGGGCAGGGGCGGACGCGCGCGCTCTCTCTCTCTCAAAAATAAATAAACATTAAAAAACAACAACAATAACCTGGGTCTGTGCCTGACGTAGTATGCACATTTTCAGCCTTATCTGATATTGCAAAATTGTTCTCCAAAGTGTTTATACCAATTCATACTGTCACCAGAAATCTCTAAGAATTCTAATTGTTCTATAATCTTGCCAACACTTAATATCAAGCTTCAGAAATTTACCTAATCTGATGGCTACTGAACGGTATTTCACATTTAGACTGAGTATCTTTTCATTCACTGAAAATCTTTTCCCAGTCTTTCCTTCACATTCTTTGTCTTTTACATACCAATTTGTAGAAGTTCTTTAAATCCTCTGAATAAGAATCCTTTTTATATGGGGTATTTTTTGATGAAGAGAAGTTTCCATGTTACTATAGTCAGATATGTCAATTTTTTCCTTTACTTCAGAGTTTTATTAGGAATGGCTACTGAAATTTATCAATTATCTCTTTTAAATCTATTGGTATGATATTATTCCTTAAAATTTTTTAATATACAATTGACTCTTGAACAACACAGGTTTTAAATGCATGGATCCACTTATATGTGGAATTTTTTTTTGTTTCATTTATTTATTTTTGATAGAGAGAGAGAGAACGAGGGAGGGGCAGAGAGACAGGGAAATAGAGGATTTTAGTGGAGCCTGGTAGGCTCTCTCCACACTGTCAGCACAGGGCCCAAAGCAGGGCTCGAACCCATGAACTGTGAGATCATGATCAAAGTCGCCGCTTAACCGACTGAGCCACCCAGGAGCTTCAAATTTTCTGATAAATACAATATTGTACTAGAAATCTATTTTCTCTTGATTATGCTTTTCTTAATAACATTTTCTCTTCTCTAGCTGACTTTATTGTTAAGAGTTCAGTATATAACACATATAACACATAAAACATGTGTTAACTGACTGCTAATCAGTAAGGCTTCTGGTCAACAATAGGGTAGTAGTAGTGAAGTTCTAGGGAAGTCTAAAGTCATACACAGTTTCAACTGCACAGGGGTTGGGACCCTATAACCTCTGCATTGTTCAATTGTCAGCTGTAACTATACTGATGGTTTTCCTGATATTGAACTAATCTTTTCATTCCTACAATAAATCCTGAGTTAGTATTCTTTATTATTAATAGAATATATTGCTGGATTATGTTTATTAATATTTTGTACAATGTTTTATATCCATATGCCTCAGTGACAAATTCGCTAATTTTATTTTTTGTAGTATCCTTCTTAGATATTGGTATTAACACCAGCTGGATTCATAAAATAACTAGGTTTCCAACTTTTCCATGCTACCTAATCCCAAAGGCCTTAGTTAAATTAAGTATAACTATATAAGCCTGCCTTCCTAGAATTCTGTCTCTTTTCTGTAACTTTACTTCATCTCCCTTCAAATTCCTCAGTTCCAAAACACTCTGTCCAGGATGCAGTTTGAAAACATCCTTTCTTGAGGGACCTTGCAAAATATACCTTTTACTCTAGTAAAAAGGCATCCCTTCAAAAGTAATCTAAGCAGTGGTTAGATTGCTTAACATATAGACAGCTATATGTGTAACTGGGCCTCCAAACTAAAGATTTAAAAGACATGATTTATAGCATTTGCTAATAAGCCACCATGACAAATTTGAAACTACCAAAATGATGATCACTGAACATGGACTTAGAAAGAAATGCCCACAGGAACCTCTTGGCAGCCACTCAGAACCACTGAATCAAGGTCCTTTCTCCACACCTGCTACAGAACTATGCCAGACTGGGGAGGGATAAAATGTTAAACAAAGAAAGTTGGACTTTACCCTGTAGATAATAGGAAGATCAGTACTGCCCTTTGACCCCACCAAGTAGAGCTCCTTTCCTGGGTCCTAAGCCTCACAGCCTCCCCTCCCCACCATCCATGCTTTAGAGTGCCTTTTCAACATTTTCCAAGTCCCTGTTCAGTGACTGGGATCAACTAAGGTTACAGTTCCCTCATGCTCATTTCTTCAGAGCACTCTTCAATACTTACCTGTCATGTTTCCTCACTCTACCCCTTCCCTAAATTGAGTTGCCCAGATATCTAAAGGACTTCCAGGACTCCTATCTGTGGAATTATAAAGGGGGCTCCATCGCTGCACTCATAGCCAGCTCTGTTCCAGCAAGGTGCCTGTTGAGAGCAGTGTCATTTTGTGGGATCCCACAAGGTTGAGCTGCCAGAATAAGGTGGACATGCTGACTTGGGGTAATTTAAATTGTTTATATGGACAGAGACTCTTGCACTGAAAAACTTCTTGGGGCGCCTGGGTGGCTCAAGTGGTTAAGAGATGGACTCTTGGTTTCAGCTCAGGTCATGATTTCATGGTTCATGAGTTTGAGCCTCAGGTTGGCCTCTGTGTTGTCAAGATGGAGACTGCATGGGATTCATTCTCTCTCTCTCTCTCTCTCTCTCCCCCAAAAATAAATAAACTTTAAAAAAAATCTTGCTTTTCACAATTAAGCCAGGTATATAGCCATAGCATTAGTGCTAGAACCCTGTAAAAGTAATGAAGGAAGATGGCTGAAATGAAATGTAGGCTTAAGGACTGACCAATAAACTAGTGTTAGAGCGGGTTGGGGGAAATCATCTACCTAGAAGTAACATGAGAAGCCCAGCAAACAATTCTCTAAATAAGCCAGTGTAGAAAGAGAAAAGCAGAGGTGAAGGTTCAAACTTAAAGTTTAAACACATTTGTTCACTTCCATGAAAGAAAAAGAGCAATTGTGGAAACCAGATGAAGAATACATAGTCAAAAGGTTTTAAGACTGTTAAGGATTTGGAGCAATCTTCATCAAGTACTGTTTGTTTTGTTTTATTTTGTCTTTAAGTCATTCTCATTGTAAAAAAAAAAAAAAGAATTAACATAGAAGTTTATAAGATAAAATGATGAAAAACTGTTTCTAGGAGCATTGCTTATAAAAACTAAACACTGGAAACACTGAAAAAATAAATTATGGTTAGAATGCAGAACTATACAGCAACGAATATGTGAGTATGTGCAACAAAACACATGTATTCTCACAAATAGAAAATAAACAAACAAACAAAAAATAGAATGTTGAGTGGAAAATGCCAGGCACAAAGAATAAAATTCACATAGAGCTCCCAAACAGGCAAATTAATCTATACTTTTGGGGAGCCTGGGTGGCTCAGTTGGTTAAGCATCTGACTCTTGATTTCAATGCAGGTCTTAATCTCAGGGTTGTGAGTTCAATCCCCACACAGGGTTCCATGCTGGGTGTGGAGCCTCCTTTTTAAAAAAAAAAAACTATACTTTTAATATTCAGGATAGTTGTTTGCCTTTGGGAGAAGGGAGCATGATTGGGAGAAGAATAAGAAGAGTTTAGAATACTGTCATCCTATCTCCTGTCTTGGGGGTGGTCAGAGGAATGGGTTCCCCTTGTGAAAATTCACAAAATTATTGTTCTGTAGACTTAAAATGTGTGTACTTTTGTGAATATAAATAATATTTTAATCTGAAAGTTTATTTTTTAACATAAAAGATACCCCCAACTTTCCAGGCCAACCTGAGCCTCTAGTCTTAATCCCTGCAGGAAAACAGTATTAACAGTATATCATCCATTTCTGTTCACATATTCTAGACAGTGCCATGCCAAATTTCATTTCTGTCCAGTTGAATTTAACCATATTTGTTAGTACAGATAAAGAAAATGAGAAAAAAAATAATCCTCAAAATAAAATGAATTCATTCCCTAAAGTTTAATTAGGGTGTATCTCTTGGTGGAGTACATTTGGCTCAAGAGACATACCTCTTATCCCTGGTCATGTAGAGAAGAGAAATGCAGAGACCACATATAAATGAATGACAAGACTGAATTTACAACTAAGGAAAAGGAGATGAAGCTAACACCTGACACCAAAGGACATAAAGTGGAGCATCCTGCATTTATAAACATCTGTCAATATGGAACCCTCCATATAACCTATAATCCTCTACCTAATAGCTTACCACAGTGACAACATAAATGGTAAAAATAAATAAATAAATAAATAACTATATCCTAATGGGACTGTTCCTGGATTTTGATGAACACTGCTGATATTGCTGTGAACAGCAGGAAAACAAAAGCATCATGCTATAGCAAATAGTTTTGCAAAACCGAGAAGTAGAATGGCAAATACCACAGAATTTGTAACAGGAAGCTGGAGCTGAAAAAGAAAATTACCAATTAACATTTAATATACTAGTGAGGGCAGAGATTTTTTAGAAAAACAGAGAAGTAATTATTAAATAGATGACCTCTAAGCACAGAAGACATCAACATCAATATACTCTAATTAATAAATAAGTTCATTGTTCTTCCCCACGTGAAAATGTGTGTTCTTTTTGAGCGGCCATTTGTATGTTTATAGAATTCTATTTTTATGGCTACCAGCAGAGGACCATCTTAGCTAACAAATCTCAGAATGAGGATCCTTGACAGTGAAGTTCAACTTTGTATTTCTTAAGATGACAGCTGGTGCCCAGTTCCTCTGAGAGTCCAATATAGCATTTTTAGTAGAGGAACGTACTTCAGTACACGTACACTTCCGTGCTCCAAAATTAAGTGCGTCTTTCCTTTACTCTTCTAAGGCTTATGGAGAGAACTTGGAATTTTATAAATAATGTCAGCACTGTCCTATAAAACAACAGATCAGCATCGTTCAAAATATGCAGTGACTCCGGATTGAGTAATAGCATCTTGGCATTAGAAGAAAATTTAAATGTCATGGAGTAGTATTTGTTAGATTTTGCCTGCCACCATCCCCATTCGCTTGCTAGGAACATCTTAATTGTCCTTTGGAGAAACACCTTCGTCCCTACTCTGAGCTCCTATGGTTCAAGTTCGGGCACTTGCCCTCCATCCTGGGTCCAGAAATGGGCATATGACCCCAATTTGGACATTCAATGTGTCCTACTGTCCTGGCCCTAGTGACCGACTGTTCCAAGCACATAAACATGTCCCATTCCAGGCCAGTAGGAGGCAACCACAGAATTTCTTACCAAAATTATTGAGAAAAAGATGTTATCTTTCCACTGGAGTTATTAAGTCGCAAGAGTATAGTCAGGAGTTGTCAAAGGGCCAGCACATGAAGGCCTGACTGAACATAAAACCTTCAGAGAAGAAAATAAAAAATTAGAGAATCCTGATGATCTCATTTTGGCTCAGTCCAAATGCACATGAAAACAGTGGTTATAAATTGTATCATCAAAATTCGTATGTTGAAGCCTTAACCATCAATGTGACTGTATTTGGAGATAAGACTTTAAAGAGGTAATTAAGGTTAAATGAGATCATAAGGGTGGGCCCTCATCCAATATAACTGTCCTTTTAAGAAGAGAAAGAGACACTAGGAATGCATGCACACAGACAAAAGGCTAAGTAAGGACACAGCGAGAAAATGACCATCTGCAAACCAAAGAGAGATGAGAAACCAAACTGATGACACCTTGATCTTAGACTCCCAGCCTGCAGAACTAAATAAGTAAATTTGATTTTTAAGCTGGCCATTCTGTGATATTTTGTTACCATAGCCCTAGCATACTAAGACAAATGCTGTCCCTGGGCTTTTCTCTTACAAGAGTTAATATATTACCTTTTTGGTATAATAAAATTTAAGGTACAATTAATTTAATCTACAATTTAGATTCTTTTTTTTAATGTTTGTTTCTTTTTTGAGAGAGAGAGAGAGAGCATGAGGAGGGGAAGGGCAGAGAGAGAGGGAGATACAGAATCTGAAGCAGGCTTCAGGCTCTGAGCTGTCATCACAGAGCCCAACACTGGGCTTGAACTCACGAACCATGCGATCATGACCTGAGCTGAAGTCAGACGTTTAACTTACTGAGCCACCCAGGTGCCCCTGGATTCTTATAATAGAGACATAATAGCTTCAAATAGTATGAGGAAAACAGTATTAAAAATAACCGACCCTAAAATGTGGAATTGAGTGGGGTGAGTGGGAAGGCAGTAAAGGATTGTCCCATTCTCCAGATAGAATGATCAATTCTTGCTTTCTTATAGGACAGTAAGTCGTTAAACTGCTGCCTATTTTATCTTACGACTCTCCATGTACCAAACAAACAAGGCTGGATGTTTAGAGACTTGATAGAAAATATGTTCAGAGGACCTGATAGAATGTTCATTATGTTGGAATGTTTACTTTCTGGTAAGGTCCAACGAGGAAGAGCCAAGCTTTGAAGCTAGTGTTTAAAACCAGAAAAGATAAGAAATACAGTTTTTCCTATGATTAACAATCCAAGACATGCCTGGGTGGATTAGTCGGCTAAACGACTGACTCTTGATTTCAGCTCAGGTCATGATCTCACGGTTGGTGAGTTCGAGCCCCACATTAGGCTCTGTGCTGACAGCACGATGCCTGCTTGGGATTCTCTATCACCTTCTCTCTCTGCCCCTCCCCTACTCGTGCGTGCTCTCAAAAATAAATAAATAAACATTTAAAAATAATAATAATAATAATCCAAGATGGCTGACAATCTTGGCTTTCCAGGATTAGAATATCAAAATTTTATACTTCAAGCCAAAGTAAATGCTAAGGAAACCAAGATACTGAATCCCACAGATACCCAGTCACTTCATATTATTCATTCCCTGCTTGACAAAGGGGACTATTGCTCTAATTGCAAAGAGCCACCTGCTGGAATGTAGCCAGAAAAGAAAGGGTTGATTAGCTCTGTCTCCCCACCTCAAAGCCATGATAGAAGTCAACGAGTTACAAGCTAGTGGTTGGCCAGGCACCAATGTTTGTTCTAAGAGAGTAGAAAAAAAAACAACTCTGGTTTTGATCATAAGCTTAGGGAAAGTGAATAGAAAAAAAAAAGGTACCATTATTATAAGGGAATTATATTACTTTAGAACCCCCAGACCTGGCAAACAAAACCCTATGATTACTCAATCCCTAGGCAATTAATACTCAAGTTCCCCAAACCTTCCCCAAAGGAATTTGACTGGAAAAAATAAATAAATAAAAGAATCTTCCCTAATGACCACCTCAACTGCAACCACATAAGGAAAAGGGAATGCTTTTCAGATAGCAGAACCCATGACCAACAGACCAAGGAACTCACACTACTCTTAAGGCAAGAATTTCTGCTAATCCTGTTTTTCAGGATATGATATATGCCACAGACTAGTAGCCATTATACATTGTCTCCATTTCTTCTTTGAAAATGGTAGTTTTTAATTACGGTAATCCTCTCTTCCTTTCATAATTGTGCAATAGATGTGTCAGGATGCTCAAATATACTATGATTCCAAAATCATGAGAAGGTACCTTTAAGTCCAAACAAAAGGAATTGGTGACATCTAGATGCTGTGAACTTTGAAGGGAACAGGTTACTAAAGGACAATCTAAGTCACTGTCCCTTGCAGATGACTGTTTTTTGTTTGTGTGAATGGTTGCTTTATGTTACATGGGCAAACCGGGGTCTGCATGATGTGGAACAGCCAAGGGGTTGACTGTTGTGAGCATCAGGTTCTTCTTTGCCTGTCCAGGATGTACTCCCCCAATCCCACTTTCAATGCATGTACTTCAAATGAGGCTGCCTCCACTTCCAGCCCTAGCTCACAGCAGGCACTTGACCCAAGTCTGGCCAAGCCTATATTCCATCCTCCCACTCACAGCCAGTTCAAATTATCTGGAGATATGTCTGGACTAGAATGCTATAACCAAATGGAGAGTAAAGTCGTTCTTTGGCTGTGGTTGCTTAAGCTGTACAAAGTAAGTCTAGGGGCGCCCAGGTGGCTCAGTCAGTTGAATGTCTGACTCTTGATTTTGGCTCAGATCATAATCCCAGGGTTGTGAGATCAGGCCCCATGTTGGGCTCCACACTGAGCCTGGAGCCTGCTTAAGATTCTCATTCTCTCTCTCTCTCTCTCTCTCCCCACTCCCCGCCTTTGCCCCTCTCTCCCACTCATGCACTCTCTCTCTAAAATAAAAATAAGTAGGGGTGCCTGGATGGCTCAGTTAGTTAAGTGCCCGACTCTTGATTTTGGCTTAAGGTCATGATCTCATGGTTCATGAGTTCGAGCCCCCCATCAGGCTCTGGGCCCACAGCGCAGAGCCTGCTTGGGATTCTCTCTCTCTCTCTGCCCCTTCCCTGCTCACTCTGTCTCAAAATAAGTAAATAAACAATAAACAATAAACAAACAAATAAATAAAATGTAAGTCTAGAGCTGAGCTGCAAGGGGCCAATACCTGGAAATAACCTGCTTCAGAACGAAGCCACTACCCACTGAAATCATTTTATCTCAAACACCTAGCTGTGCTTGAAGCAATTCTATTCCTGAACTTTTCAGCTATGTGATCCAACATATCCTCTTTTTAAGTCAGTTTCAGGAGATTCTGATACTTACAAGTAAAATGAGTTTTGATTAATACAGTCTTTTACATAAATACTCCCACCAAAGGGAGAACACCTTGTTCTTGTCACATTCTTGTCAGTGCTGCTAACGTGAGGTGGGTTTGATTTTGTTACTTAGAAGAAAAGACTGATAAGAACAAACAGATAAAAACAATATAATCTCAAACTTGGCTTTTCACCATTCTAGTGCGTTTCGGACCCTACAAAAACTGCTATATTTCTAGTTCTAACAATATTGAAGTCCTCAGAACTGACTTAAAATAAAATGTTGTTTGAATGCATTTAGCAGAATTTTGTACCACAACACAAGTGGGGTGAGATTGTAATATTGCAGGGAAAAGAATCAGAAGTCTGGTCCAAAAATGTATTTTACTATCCAGACATGAGGAAAGTGACATAATTATGCTGTTTTCAAAATCTGGAGCAATTCTTTGTGAAAAAGAGGTTTTGTAAGGATGTGAGAAATTGCTGTCAGTTGCTTCTCTATTTCTCCAGTCAGAGTAATTGGCTTATAACTCAGAGCTATTTGATGTGTTAAGGATAGTATTGGAGACTAGAGGGAAAGCTATGAAGATGTGATTTGTGGATCCAGACTCATTAAAAATCTAAATATATAGACGAATGTGATGATGTGTGAAGATGAAAAAGAAGTTTTGACTCTCTTAACATCCTTTGTTCTATAACGCCTTAGGGCCGCCTCCATTGCACCTCCTGCAGTTTGGTTATACGAACCAATAAAAATCCATTTTTCTCTTAAGCTGCTTTGATTTGTGTTTCTGTTCCTTGCAACCAGAGAATCTTAACTATTGAAAAATGGTTCATTACTCCTGGGATTAATTTCAGAATCCTTGACTGACCACAGTCTTGCTGCAGGTCACTCTCTCTCTTACCATACTCCAACTGCTCAGACACCTTACAGTTCCCTGAACACCTGGGACCCTTTCTACCTCAGGGCCAATGCATGCTATTCCTTTCTTCCTAAAATGATCTTCTTAAGTCCTACGTATCCTTTAGATTTCAACTTAAAGAGCACAAAGGAGGAAAATCTCTGATCTCTCAGTCTAAACATGTATCCCTTCTGTGTTGATCTTAATATCTGGTTGTCATTTGGCGGAGGGGGAGGGCGTTTTGTTTTGCTTTTTGCCTTCAGAGCATTCATACCATTTGTATGCTTACTTTTCATCCTCTGTCTCTCTATCTAGACCATAGTCTCCTATCCATATCAGTTTTGCTCATCACTCTGTCCTCTGAATGAAGCACAGGCACGTAACAGGGCTCAGTAGGTACCATATGACCGCCATACTTTTTTTAAAAAAAATTTTAATGTGTATTCATGTTTGAGAGACAGAAAGACAGAGCATGAGTAGGGGAGGGGCAGAGAGAGAGCGAGACACAGCATCTGAAGCAGACTCCAGGCTCTGAGCAGTCAGCACAGAGCTGGACGTGGGGCTTAAACCCACAAACCGCAAGATCAAGACCTGAGCAGAAGTCAGGCACTTAACCAACTGAGCCACCCAGGGGCCCCTAACTGCTATACTTTTACAGAGAGTAAGTTACCCGTGCTGCTGCTTTTTTCACATCTCTTATGATATCAGTCAGAGTTCAACCAAAAGATTAAATCCATCACAAGGTATATACTGCATATATACTAATATATATGTGTATGGATATATATGACACACGCACACACACACAAATGGATTTTCTGTAATTATGAAATCTAGGTGAACAGTCTCTGTAAGGTTGTTGGCTTTTGTCTGATGCTGGTGTGTGACAACGCGGGTCAAGCAGTTGGAAAGAGAAGATGGATATAAAGTGGGGGAGAGCAAGGACAAGCTGGAACCCACAAGCACAAACCAAAACACCTGTCGGTTCTCACGGCCTTCAGCCTTGGTGACACAGGGTCCCTGCGGGAGAGGCTAGCACTCTTCATCACAGAGTTAAAGGTACGGTGGCTCAGGAGTCAGAGAAGCTGAGGGAGGCTCCGGAAGAAGGTGGAGCAGGTGCAGGCCCAGCAGTTGCCCCACGAGGAGGTGAGCCAAGAGCTAAGAGACAACTTATAGGGGCTACAAAAGGACGGGCCCCATTCTCTGATATAAAAACCAAAATGACCGCTGTTCCCCTCCAGGCATCAAAATCGTCCACATGAATATCTCTTGTGGCCCATCCTTAGTCTGAAACATACAAGGAATGAAAGTCGGAGAAATAAAGCCAATTTGACATTACAAAGCAACCACACTCCTTTAGTCCAAAGTGGCTCCTTGCCTGAAACAGTTCATGAAAAACATTCTAAAATTAATTCCAGTGATGTTCTCACAGTTCTCACTGTCCTCAGCTTCTACCATCTTTGACACTCAGGATCATCCTTTCCTTTGTGAAATCACCTTTCCCATTTTCTTTTTATTTATTTATTTATTTATTTATTTATTTATTTATTTTGAGAGAGAGCATGTGCAAACATGTGAGTGGGGTAAGGACAGAGACTGAGAATCCCAAGCAGGCTCCACGCTGTCATCACGGAGCTCGACGCAGTGCTTGAATTCACAAACCATGAGAGCATGACCTTAGCTGAAATCAAGAGTTGGATGCTTGACTGACTGAGCCACCCAGGTGCCTGCCTTTCCTATTTTCTTTAATCAAACTATGCTCTTCCAACGTGTCTCTCTCTCTCCTTGCATCATACAGGATATGGCTCCTTTTTCTCTTCCTATCCCTAAATATAGATAGATATTCAACACTATTCTGTGTGTTTCTCCTCCCCCCTCTTCCCCCACATTTTCATTTGCCCTATCATTTCTCCAGTTTTAAGTAGTAGTCTCTCCCTGCCTCCGAGGACCTCCCCTTGGATATAATGAACAGGACTTGGGACGCTGGATTCTAACAGGCCTGGATCCAAATCCCACTAGTGCCACTTAACTGCCATATGACCTTGGACAAATTAAACTTTCTGAGTTTCAGTTTCTCTGTTAGTACAATAAGATAAACAGTGCCTGGCTATACTACTGGGAGGGCATGGAGTAGCCCTCTGGAACATAGTATTATCCAGTAACTGTTAGGTTACCTGCATTTCTTCCCTTTGCTTCCCCATTCCATCCTCCAAACGGCTACTAGAGTCATTTTCATGCTAGATGTTACATTCCCGCTTAAACCTAGAGTGACCAACTCATCCAGGGACTTTCCCTTAGTCCTAGGCAAACCCACAACTCTTTAGGGGTTCTGCTTTGCCTAGCATAGTTATAGCACTATGTTAATCAAACCTCCAGGGTGTTCTGAGGATGCTTCTATGGCTTCTGTAAATAAATGTATTGGAATTCTACAAAATCTCCATTTTTTTTAGAAAAAGTGCTCAGGCAAAAACGCCAGGCCTAGGAGAATGAGTACAAACACCACTGCATGGCACCCAAGACTTAGCGATCTAGCATGCATGCTTCTCCAAGCTCACTTCCCAGTACTCTCCCCTTTTTACTCTGTACTCCACTCACATTACTTCTTATAGTCTCCAGTACAATATTCCATTTCAGATCACCGTGCCTTTAATATTCCATTCCCACTGACCGGCAAGTCCCTCCCAGGCTTGTCATAGTGCAAACTCCTACTTCTTCAGTATCCAGTGCTAGCAACAGTGCTGTTATCTTCCTCAAGATTGCTTCTCCTCCTCTGCCTTCTCAGCTAGTCATCTGAGATAATCATTCCCGACACTGCAACAAACTACAGCTTGAACTTATCTCTATTACAGCCCTTAGAACAGTGAGTAACAATTTGAGGTCTCTCTCTGTCTCTCTGTGTAGCTATGAATTCCTAGAAAGGGCTTGTGCCTTCTCTATGAGGACTCAGGCAAGTTGCCTAGTCTCAGTTTACCCCTTTCAAGTTATGTGGAATGGTTATAGTATATTGCATATGTTAAAACACAAAACCTAACAAAAAACCCTCACACACTGTAGAAATTCGATAAGCTTATCTTTAAGTATTGTTAAAATCAGGAACTTCTACTATCTGAACCTAACCTCTACCTTCAGACTTATTTCTATTACTCATCATTCATCAGTAGTCCAGCCAAAAGCTCCCTTTATGACTCCCATTACTTCTTCAAGGTCCAACTCAAAGAAAATTGCTAAGGGGAAGAAAAAGAAGAAGAAGAAAGAAGAAAGAAGAAGAAGGAGAAGGAGGAGGAGGAGGAGAAGGAGAAGAAGAAGAAGAGAAGGAGAAGGAGAAGAAGAAGAAGAGAAGGAGAAGGAGAAGAAGAAGAAGGGGAAAATCCCAATTTCCTCTACTCTGATAGTAAAAGCATAAATTTCCTTTGAAATGTATATTCTCTGTGCTTACAGCATTACACTACATATTGCAACCTTTTAAAACAGTGCTGTTCAAAGATTGTAAAGATATGTTGCACTTTTGCAACCACAGACATATATGCGATCCTTAGAAATCTTATTTTAAGCTGAACAAAATAAACCAAAACACTACTGTCTTTTGAGCCTTATCACAGTACTTCTTCAAGGCCAAGCCAAAATTCCTTGTGAGAAAACAATAGGAAAGATAATATTTCATATGAAGGTGAAAAAATTATGGCCAGCACCGGTTAACTATATTAGGAATAGGAAAGGCAGGTATTGCAATAACGGTGCCATGAGATAGGAATTTGGGGCTTTCTCTAGTGTTCTCATCCAGGAAAGAAAAAGACGACTAGGCAGCTACTAACAATCCAGCTTGCTACTACTATCCCTGTTCAGGGTTGAATTTTTATTAGTGTATGGGCACCAGCAATAGCCTAATACTCATAATCCAGAGAAGGGAACAGACAGCTGGAGCCAGAAACAAGCAGGAAATGGATCAAGAGGGAAAAGAGTGAGAGAGAACAGAGGCGTGCTGACTAATTTTCCCCTCTCCTGGCTTTGCCAGTGGCAAAATCTAGCTCACTCCCTCTGTGCGCTCTGGCAGAGAAGCAGTACATTCCATCTAGTTAAGCTAGTGCAGCATGTGTTATTTAATTGCAGAAAACAAGGTGGGGGCAGCAGAGAGACTCTAAGAGGAATTTTTTCCCCTTTTCAAAAATGGTAAGAGGAAGGAATAGAACACATTAATATGGAGAACAATTATTCCCTCACAGATTAGTCAGGAGAACTAAGATCTGGTCCCAAAAAGCCACAGAGTACAAAATAGTTCACGCTCTTTGGGTTTCCATTTCCTTATCTGAAAAAGCAGGGGACTGTGTTGGTTCTAAGTGTCAATGGTTTTGTATTAAAATATCTTTAGGAAGGAACGAGCATTTTCATGGAAATCAGGGAGGAGATTAAAAAAACACTAATATTTTAACACTCATCTTGTGCCAAGTAAGTGGGACTAGGGTTTTAAAAACATAGATTCGGAACGCAAAGAGCCTGGCTTTGTGTACATGTTCTGCCACCTACTACTGTGTTACCTAGGGCAAGTTACCTAACCTCTCTGTGCTCAGCAGTGAGACAGGAAAATGGTAACTACCCAAAGCGTAGCTGGGATTATACGTACGTGCGTGCATATACATATTCAATATGTATATATATATATATATATATCTTCACACACTCAGTAGTATTCTATACCTAGAACAATAGCTGACATAAAGAATTGCTCTATAAATGCCATTATGATCATTACAGCTCTGTAAAGTGGACATGCCCTTTTTGTAGATGAAGAACAAAATGGAGAAAACCAAGACTTGAGAGCTTTGACCTTTTCTGACTTCCATGTTTAGCCTCTTTTAACTATTACCTTATGTCAGTTAGAAGGAAGCAGCTAGGAAAATTCTACCAGTTACACACCGTCAGTCAGTCAAAACCATCCAATGAATAGGGGATAAAGCCACACGTGACACAAGTCCTACAACCCCTGGCACAGGCTGAGAACAGGGTAACGATGGCCAATTTGTCTAGGTAAAGAAACGCCCCAAAGGGATTATCGTAGTGTTGGGCGAAGTGCAGTGAAACCACTATCATCTAGTCTGAAGGTTCTCAGAGATGCAAACAAATGGTCTACTGGAAATTCCAGGGATGGATGAGTGTGTCTCTTCCTCTCCTGGCTTTGCCAGTGGCAAAACCTAGCTCACTCCCTGGATGGGAGGAGGAGAATCTTTTGAAAAAAAAAAAAAAAATCAGTAAGCCCTTTCTTCCTGGTGACAGAGCGGGGGAACACCATGCAGAAACCAGATTCAGAAATCAAAACCCAGGGAAACCCCATCCCAGAGTAAAATCAAGTACTACAGATGAGAAAATGCAGACGATAAGCAGTTTCTTTAGGTGGAGGTGGCTGGGGCGGGGGGGGGGGGATAAAATCAAGAAAACTATAAGGATTCCATTCCACTCAGTAGCTCTCACATGGGAAGAGGAACCGGAAAATAAATCAGTAGCCGAGAGTTCACGAGAGAAAAAGAACACAGGCTGGGCCTTGAAAAAGCTACAAGGTATAAAAGAAAAATCCAGAAAGTAGTAGACTAAGGCTAGAGATACCGTATTTGATTTTAACTGATCTGTTCAACAAATATTTATTGCTTGTTAGTTTTTGGCCAAAAGCTGGTTATACCGTTCTGCCCAGACAGACATGGCCCGGAGAGGATTGAGAAAGCTAGTGAGGGAGGAAGAACATATACAAGAAAACATAACAATAACTGTTAGTATGGCAGTATTACAACAGAAAAAACTAACAGAAAAAAAGATGCTGCTATGTGAGAAGGTAACAGGGGTGAGGAATCGACTTTTGATCAAGTGTTCAGGAAGGCTTCTCTGAGGAAGTGACACACGAGGCAAGGCTCATCAGTAAGTAGGAAAAGCCAGGGGAAGGAGAAGCATTTCAAGAAGCACATGAAACAAAAGGTGTGAAAATCCTAAGAGTTAATCCTACAACGTGATGGCCAAGGTGGATTACCTGACCTCCAGTATACTGTGTGTCTTCCCATAATAATTACTTGAGATTCGTAAATCTCATATAAACACATTCGAATGCTGGACTCGCCCTGTTTCTGTACATTTCAAAGACTACCTTGGCCCTCAGTCTTTCTCAGAGGAGTGAGTCACTAGACAAGGCCAGACTCTCCCCTCTTGCATGTAAAAATAGTTTTTCCAGAGCTACTGTTAGAATTGGCTTTTTTCCAGCACTTTATGCCCTATTGGAACTAAACACTTAAATGAGCAACTTAACTCGGCGTTGAGGTCTAGGAGAAATGGCAGTGTTTCTGGTTCTGCTCTGAGCTTCAGGGGTAAATTTTAAATGGCTAATTTATAATGAATACCTGTGACTCCGCAGAACCAAGACATCTGTGATCCTAGTTCCGTAAAACGGACCTGCACCATGCACAGGAGTAAGACAAAATGCCCAGGAAACAAGGTATTGAGAGGGCGATTCTTAACACGGCAGCCTGGTATCTGTGCTTCGACATAAAATTGAGACACGTTAAAAGGCCTTCCGACATCTTGACACGTTACTTAATTTGGCCACCAGAGGGAGACCCGAGAGTCGTCAAGCACCCACTGGAACCACACCCAGATTATGGTTACTTATTACCTAAGTGTTTCTTCTCTGACTTTTCAAAAAAGGAAAAAAGAAAATGAAAAATTCTTGGTAAGGGGCACGTAACTTTTTCAAAAGGAGGTAAAATTCATGTGACATAAAATTAACCACTTTTAAGTGTACAATTTAGTGGCATTTAGTACCTCCATAATGTTGTGCAACCATCCCCTCTATCTAGCTCTAAAATGTAAGAAATGCTTAAATTTTCTAGAAAGATTTTATATGAAAGCCCAACCCTATTGTAGCCTGATTCAGTCACATTCCCGGTTTAGCCTCCACCTGCATCATGTTAGGAATGGTTCCCGCGCATTCTCCGAACAGCCTTCTTCTCTAAATTCACAGAATCTGATCCAGGGTTAAAATTACACGTTCGAAAACCAAAACCACCTCAATTCTTCAGTTCTTTCTCTGGAATCGCGCAGTTGCAATAGAGAGCCAGTATGGGTGACTGCTTAAAAATTCTATACATAAATAGGTTTTTGTCATTTCTCAGGAAAGGAATGAAAAATTATTTAAATTAAATATAGTTACAAAACGGAAATTAACAATGCACTGCACCAACACCCTTCAGCATTTGATGTCGAATTTAAAGTCATCTCCATCCAGGGCGAAAATTTAAAACATTTCTAGGTTAGAAGGAGAGCCAAGATTTTAAGGGTACCATGTCAGTTGGTTAGATAGCAAATTTGAGGAAAGCACAACTAAACAGTTAATGTAATAAAAGCTGAAGGTTTGCAACCTAAATCCACTATTTTATTAAGGAATTTAATCTACTTCATGGGGCCTTGGCCCAGGGAAGGGTAAAAAAAAAAAAAAAAAAAAAAAAGCCAAACTGGATAGGCAGGGGGAGGGGAATTGCTGTTGGTGACTCTGGGAAAACAGGAGGGAGGGAAACTGAAGAGCGAATGAGGCCGGATCCGCCCTAACAAAGAGGCAGAAACTGTGTCTCAACAGCCACCAAATCCAGTTCAGGGCGGTTTGAGCCAGTTTCTGAGCTGGATTGAGAACAACAGCCTCGGCTGAGACTTGACTAGGGTGAAATAGAAAACACCAAATGGACTTCGCAGAAAGAAGTGGATTTGGCCTGGGCTCGCTGGAGCCTAAAGCTGTTTCCTGGAGTAGCAAAGTCATATGAAATATCAGGCCTGGAGCCGGAACAGGGGCCTGTTAACGGAAGGAAAAATTACGGAGCACTGCCTCTGTGCCATGATCCGTTCCGCATTTTCTCTCTTACTGCCCCTAATTGTGGCTGGTAAAGGAAAAGGGCCTCAGGGTATCAGTTTTCAGAGAAAGCTGGCTGCAGCATTGGGGGAGGGGAGGATTATGTGTCTTGGGTAGTTTCAAGTGTGTACTAGGTGG
Source organism: Cryptoprocta ferox (assembly GCA_028646485.1). NCBI lineage: Eukaryota > Metazoa > Chordata > Mammalia > Carnivora > Eupleridae > Cryptoprocta > Cryptoprocta ferox. The sequence continues at coordinate 87,919,840 of CM053571.1, read as the reverse complement.
GGGGTGGGGGGGGAAATGTGTGAGAGGGTCTGGAGGAGAGAGAACAACACTTCACACCCTGCAGTTCACACCACCTCTCCGCACCTTTGCTGCCTTACTGCACAACCTCAAAATCCACCACACATAGGTGTTGTGGGAGCACCCCACATACAGTTGGCACTTAACACGTGTAATTACCAGGCTTCTTCACCCCTGTGCATTCATGACACGAACGTACTCCATGCTGTCAACGTGCTCTTTTCATTCGTGTCCTAAAATACAAACAAGCTGTACATACCTTCTCAACCAAGAGTCACAGGAGTATTAGGTAACAGGGGAATGATAATCCTGTCCTCACCCAGGTGCCAGAACCTCGAGACATCTGATCAGTCCCACCTTGAACTGGCTCTTCCGAGAGGCCGACTGTCCGCAGCTGTTGAGGGTGTGCACATCCTGCGGCCAAGTTTGGCTCAGAGCCTTCCCGGACCAGTTCCATCTCTCGACTCCCCCAAAACTCCAAAGGCTGCCTAGGATTTCTAAACATAGTCTGGGCCTGCCTTGGGAAGGAGAGAAGAGCAGAGGAATCTTGGTGGGGGTGGGGAGAGGCTAAATTCACTCTCCCTTGAATGTCTAAAGGTGTTAAGAATCTTCCAGAGGCACCAGGTAAGTGCCTCCGGACACTAGAACTTCAGTGACTCGGGACTCTGGAAGGCTGCCCCCTGCTGTAGGAGGCTTGTTGGGGACCCCTATGGAGTTTACAGATTTCAAATACAGATGGTCAATTAGAATGCAGTCTGTAGGTTTCAGAAATCCCAAGAGATTGGGGGAGGGGAGAGGGAGAAGGTCAAACTGCAAGATGTCACAGTGCTATTTTAATCCTTTTATTATATACAACTGGAACACACCCACTTTGTATTACTTATGTGCAACAATGTACCAGAAATTAAACTTGTTACTAGCATGTTCTACGTGTCGCTTATTACTCAAATAACTTAGGCGGCTCTTACATGTTCGTTAATTAACTTTTCGACCTGGGTTGCTATACATTTTGCTAGAAGGCTTTTTTGTTGTTGTTTGAGGGGGGGGTTGTTTTTTAGCAGGGGACAGCGTTTCTCCCCACATGAGCATGAAGGAGACTAGAGAAGAGAGAATAGTGATAATCATAATAGTATTGAGAGCTTGCTGTAAACCCGACATAGTAGCAAATGTTTCATACATTAAATTATCTCATTCAATGCCCACCATTTATCTCAGAGTTAGATATTATCAGCCCCATTTCAGAGATGAGGAAAATGAAGCTTGCAAAGATTGTCTTTTATCGAATTCAGTGGCACGCCAGGATTCTGGCTCGAGTGGGTGTTAAACTGCAAACTCGCTGGCTAATGGTTATAAACGTTTTTCCGGATCCTACTATGCATCGACCTACTTTGGGCTGGGGAGGAAGATGGTCATAGTGAGAGGAGAGGAATTGGTTCGGAGAGGAGAACATGGTTCCTGCCTTCAACGAGCTTTCCATCTAATAGCTGTTTTTTCAAGGACAATTCAGGACTGCCTGATGGCGGATTATTTTTTTTCTGCCTCTGGGCCTCGGAAGCCATCTGGGGAAAATAGTTTGGAATTTCCCTACCATTTCCGTGCTGTGGGGAGGAACTTTTGAAGTCAGGGCTACCCTAGTACTAGCAGGCTGCACAGGCAGGCGGGGTGGAAAGGGGCAGGGCGCTGGGGAGCCGTAGCCATGGCAACCCAGCCTGCTTTCCAGAACAATGTCTTTAACCAGGAAAACAGCCCGAGAGAGCTTTCTCTTCATAATCCCCATGGCCAGCGGGCCAGGGAATACACAAAGGGGATTCTTTTTTTGTAGAGAAATGACTCTTTACAAGGCCCAGAACAAAGGAAAACATTTGTTATATAGGGTCTGTCTTTGTATTTGGCTGGAATAAAATCAACAAAGCGCAGTTACTTAGTTCCTCTTTACTGTTCACAGGAAATGAACACAGCTTTGTTACACGACCTTCCTATTTTTGGAAAATATTTGTTTAATTTTTTTATCCCCATTTTACAGATGAGAGATTAGTAAGCATGAATGGACTTGCTGTGTCTACAACTATAATTAAAACACCAGGGGCATCCTTTCGGAATGCTTTGTGAAGCTGATCCTGCCTTTTGCCTTTTGGGTGCTAGTCCTGCAGAAAATGTGAAGAAGATTCATGTCCACGTGCTCAGGGGCCTGGGTGCTCCAGGGGCTCCCTAGACTCGGGTCCTCCCACTCTCTATTCCCAGCCGCTCACCCCTCCCCCGCACCAGCACCCTGTAGCCTGGAGGAGGAGGTAGTAGAGGAAAGGGGGACGGGAATAGCGGGGTAGAGGGCGGGGGGAAAACTAGGAGGTGGCAGGAGAGGGGAGCAAGTTGAGGAGGGGTGGGGGAGGGGAGTGGAATGAGGAGAAGGAGGAGGAATGCGGAAGACGCTGCAGCCCCACCCGTGCAAGTCTCCACTCCAGCGAGTCTGGAAACTCCTGCTCAGAGGGCTAAAAGGCGGCGGCAGTGTGCGCTGGGTGACTGCAAGCCTCCCGGCTTTCGAGTGATCCACAACCAGACTACACCCTGCACCTTGAAGGCCGTCACTAGCTTTGCTGAGCCCAGGGTATGACCTTCCTAAAGAGGGGATGCGGGTGTCAATCCCCACCCACAAGACCAAGAACAAAGGCCATCACTATAAGCTTAATAACAAACGATCTTCCATAAATATCCACACCTATAAATAATGTAATTCTTTAACAGTTAGATGAACCCGAGAGTAAGAGCTCAGCTACCTCATGGTAATAAAAGCCCTGCTCCCTGAGCCTGGGTGGCCTGGGGGAGCCCAATCTATCATAAAATCTACAAGACCAAAATCAACTTGGCCTATACTTCTACATAAGTCCCTTTGTGCCGTGATAGGGGAGGAAAGGAAGTCACATGGTGGGTGGGGAGTGAATTTATAGGCATTACCTGAGGGGCTTCTTCAAACCACACTTTTTACCCTAGCCCTAGAGAGTCTGTTGCCACAGGATTGCAGGATGAAAGGAAGTGTCACTCGCCCCAACCACAAAGTTGAGAACCACTGCCAGGGTACCCCTTATAAAGAGTTAATTGAATGAAGTGTTAATACTATATTAAGGCCTAAATTTATTGTGCTTCCCACTTATATATCAGCAGATATTGTCAGGTTACCTTGCTTTAGGAAGTAAAAACAATGGATCTTTACAGTGACTGTTTGAAGACTCTTGCAGAGTATTGGCAATTCCTGGAATGCAGGGATATATAATCCCCCTCCCAGAGTTTGGACTGTGTAATACTCAATATTCATTCAACATTCATTGAACACTTCCTAACAATCAGGCGCTGTAGTACTATTCACTACACTAGGCCTGTGAATTTGAAAAATCACATTACACGTGGAACTTACTTTACAGGCTGGGAAGGAAGATACTCAGGAAATCAGCTATTGCAGAGAGGTATGATATATGCTTTATAAAGAGAGGAACAAGAAGGTATGCTGTGAGAGAAGAAAGGAAGGACATGAAATGTAAGGGTGGGTGGAGCAGTAAGAAAGCTTAGTAAGAGCTGGAAAATGAGATGGAGTTAGCTAGAATGATACCAGAACTAGGAGTCAGAAAAACTGAGTTTTAGTTCCAGATTTATCCAGAGATCAGCTATAAAGCAGATGTAAAATAACACAAAAGGTAAAGACAAAGCAGGGACCCTGAAGTCCAGTAGGTCAGGAGGTTTGCAGGACTGAGACTGGAGGACTAGCCTAGTGAAAGAATTGATCCGGTTCCTTGGCCAGGAGGTTTCCATGTGTCCAATTAGGATACCCACTCCACCAGTGTGGAGAATCCTTAGCAAAGGTGAGCTGTCGTGCAGATATCAACACCACGGCACTTTAAAATTTCAGCATGATATTTATAACTTTAGGGTTATTAGCAAAATTACATATTATTAGACCTTTTATCAGAGTGCAGTGAAATACCCGATGCTGAGTCAATACTATTTTCACTGACATTTTCAAGTAGTCTGCTAAGACCTGTTCACACATGCTTGACTGAGATCTAGCACCAGTGATTAAGCTAGGGTCTCTCCTCTGCCTTGTGCCTAACATCCAATCTGTTTAACTACTTCAGCTCTTAAAGACAAATATAGGAATGGGTGCCCCAGTGGCTCAGTCAGTTAAGTGCCTGACTTTGGATCAGGTCATGATCTCTTGGTTCCTGGGTTTGAGCCCTGCACTGGGCTATGTGCTGGCAGCTTGGGGCCTGGAACCTGCTTCAGATTCTGTCCCCATGTCTCTCTGCCCTTCCCGTGCTGGTGCTCTGTCTCTCTCAAAATTAAATAAACATTTAAAAAAAATTCTTTTTTAAAGACAAAGACAAGAAGAGAGATTCTTTAAGAAGTTTGGGTAATTGTAGGTGGTGGAGTATGAAAAATCTGTTTTCATACTACAATCCCAATTTCTGGTCCCTCAGCAAACAGATATTACAGACCCTGTTTTTCTCCTGCTGCTAACTCAGCAGTGAGTTCACCAGATGTTAGTGTGTCCAGTTTCTCGTCACAACGTAAGATTGCATTACCTGAACTCCTTGAAATTAAATATACTTACTTTAGTCAATAAGAGAGCAGAGGAAGTGATATGTGGAAGTGATATGTGTCACCTCCAGGAAAAATGTTTAGGACCTGGTAAATAACTTGCTACTTTGGGGAGACCTTTGGGGAGATTACAGAAGCAAGTGTTGAGCTGAAACCTCTTTCAGGCAGGGTCTCCTTGCCAAACGACAACAGACACATAGTATGAAAGAGAAATGAATTTTTGGGGTGTTATACCATGGAGAATTGATATTGAATACATAGCACAATTTAGACTATCTTAGGTGACATCAATATCCGTTCTTCTACCCTATTTCCTTTCCAACAGAATTCACCATCCCCTACACAGTCTTCTGTTTCAGAGAAACCGACTCCAGCTCTAGCTCCAGGGGGTAGATCTTGTTCAGTGCACACCAATCATGGTAATATTCTCTTACCGGTCACTGATCAAGAAACTGGAACGTGACCTACATCTGTCCACCAAAACGTGAAAAAGTCTGCCGGGAAGTCTCCAGAAATTTTCATAGGAGAAAGAAAAAGAGAGAGAGACAGAGAAGAGTTGCTTCCATCCATCCCTAGCTGTTGTATATATAAATATTCCACTAGCTATCTAGCACTGTGTTACAATTTAAGTTTAGTATCTCAGCAAATAATGTATTCTTCCATAGTTTCTGTGAGTCAGAAATTCAGGAGCAGCTTAGCTGGGTGGTCCTGGCTCAAAGTCTCTCATGAAGTTGTAGTTGAGACATCTGCTAGGGCTGCAGTCATCTGAAGGCTTGACCAGGGTTAGAGGATTTGCTTCTAAGATGGCTCCCTCAAAGGGCAATTGGCAGAAGATCTCAGTTTATTGCTGGCTCTTGGCAGAAGTTTCATTCGGTAACTTGTCATGTGGGCTTCAACATAGGGTTAACTGACTGTCCTCAAGACTTGGTAACTGGCTTTCCCCAGAGTGAGTGATCAAAGAGAAACTGGAAGGAGGAAACCACAATGCCTTTGTGTCCTACTTTCAGGAGTAACACACTGTCATTTCCACCGCATTCTGTTCATTACAAGTGAATCACTTAATACAGCCCACATTTAAGAGGAGGGGAATTGGACTCCACTTTTGCAGGGAGGAGTATTAAAGAATATTTTAAACCAACACACATGTGACAGCAGGAAGGGGGGGTGGCCATATTGAGATTATGAGGGGCTCCAGGCCAAGTTTTTCTTACACTGAGGAAAACAAAAAGGTAGAGAAAGGACCTTGATGACATTCCTAAGTCAACAGCCTACCCTGGACTACTATTATGTGCAAAAAAATAATTTTGTAAACAATTTCAGCCTATTTAAGATGGGGTTTATTGACAGTTGCAGCCAGGGTTGATTTTCAACATATTTGATCATCAATATACTATATTATAAATTAACCTATATATCAATATGTAAATGTAAAAAATTTTAAATATATTTTCCTTAATTTTTAAATCATAAAAGTTGTATATATGTATAAAACTGCTTATTCACTTACATATGTACATATGCGGTTATGTATGTATGTGTATAGAACTGCTTACCACATGATAAAAACTTGGTACACATTGTTCTTCAAATTTTCTAATAATTTCCAAATAATTTGCTGATTTTTAGAAATCTTTGGTGATACTTCTCTGATGCAGCCCTCACTGGATAAATGATACTCCAGTATGAGCCATGATTTCATGGAAAGAGCTGCATAAAACTATTCCAACATTTCAACTGAATTGATAGTCATATTGAGTGGCTTGTAATCTAGATAAATTTTCAGTTTGTCTTAACACCAATAGTGTTATTCACGGTACTGATTTCTCAGTTCCCACCGAACTGAATGATTCCACTCAAAATTTTTCTAAGAAGAACTTTTTAAATAATAATTCGATTTTTATGTAATCAATATATATATATATTAACAATCGAATAGAAAATACCATTTAAAAATAAGACAAAGATAATCCTTCGGGCTAGATGAAAGATGGGAATTAATGTGTGCTCATGTGCCAGGTTGCCTGGTTTCAAATACTGGCTTGCCAGATAAATTTTAAATAATTTTCTGTACCTCATTTTCTCATTTGTAAAATATGCCTGGGGCTCCTGAGTGGTCAAGAGTCCATTAAGAATTTAACTCTTAGTTTCAGCGCAGACTGTGATCTCACAGTTAATGAGATCAAGCTCCACATTGGACATCACATCAACAGCGGGGAGCCTGCTTCTGATTCTCTCTCTCCCCCTCTCTCTCTCTCTGCCCCTCCCCGACTCATTCTCTCTCTCTCTCTCTCTCTCTCTCTCAAAATAAATAACTTAAAAAAATTTAAAATAGATCCTGACACAGAAAAAATGCTATGTAAGTATTAGTATTTTTATTACTAAAATAAATGTTAATGTCCTGATCAATGGGAATTCAGTCAATGTTTTTTCTTTTGAAGTGCAGTTGGTATACAATACTATATTCGTTTCAGGTGTACAACATAGTAATTCAACATTTATATACATTAGGAAGTGATCACAACAATAAATCTAGCTACCATATGTCATCATACAAAGTTGTTACATATTATTAACTATATTCCTATGCTGTATCCCCATGTCATATTTTATGACTGGAAGTTTGTGCTTTTTAATTCCCTTCCCCTATTTTGTCCATCCTCCTACCTCTCTACCCTCTGGCAACCACCAGATTATTCTCTGTTTCTATGAGTCAGTTTCTGTTTTGGTTTTGTGTGTGTGTGTGTGTGTTTATTTGTTTTGTCTTTTAGATTCCACATATAAGTGAAATTACATGTATTTGTCTTTCTCTGACTTACTGCACTTAACATAACTCCCTTCTAGGGCCAACTATGTTGTCACAAATGGCAAGATTCTTTTTTATGGCCAAGTAATATTCAATTGTGTATATATACATCTTCTCTATCTGTTCATCTATCAGTGGACATTTAGGTTGCTTCCATATCTTGACTATTGTAAATAATGCTGCAGTGAACATAGGGGTGCATGTATATTTTCAAATAGTGTTTTCATTTTCTTCAGATAAATACTGTCAGTGAGCTTTAGTGAATTCGTCACACTAGGTGAGGGTGAAATTCAACAAGTCTATTAAAAAGTGGTTCCTATACCTCAGCTAACCCTTGGCTCCAAACCGCCCCTAGAAGCCGTGTATTTTACTGCAAACTTCCTCCTGTTTTGGGAATGTCTGCAATGGCAGCAGAGTACAGAGCTCTCTCTCTCCGTGACTGCATTTGCCTCTTCTGTGACCTGTGCAACTGCGTTTTTCTCTCCTTGTTTTGCTAAAGCCAAAATTCCACAGAGACTGTGGCTCCTATAAGCATTATGTGAGGGTCACTCAGTGGGACCATCAGCAGGGGTTCACTAAGTGGACCCTAGGTTTTGGATGCTGGAAGGCCAGCACCTCTCAGAGGCCCTGTCTTCCACTGGAGGCCCAATGGCTTCCAATTCAATTCTCACCAAGCCCGAGGCCATGTAGGAAAAGTGGGGCTAAACATCAGGGGCCAGAGCCAGGCCCAATAGTGACTGGTATGGACATCAACACTCAGAAAGGACCCTCGTCACAGATCTGAAGTAGGGTCACTAACTGTTTAGTTACTTGACCTTAGGAAGGTCTAAATTATTCCAGGGAAGGGACCAGGATAAGTTTCCAGGGCTGCAAGGATAAGGAGAAACTCAGGGCTTGGGGCAGTGGTTCTTTACTTATTGTCAAAGAAGCATTTAAAAAACAAATAAATGACAGCAGGGGTGCCTGGCCGGCTCAGTCTCAAGGATTCTTGATCTCTGAGTCGTGAGTTCAAACAAACAAAAAATCATAATAAAAATAAAATTAAAAAAAAAATGAAACCACAAACGACAACAAAAAAATAACCAGTGCTTCCACACCAGTGTATAACTGGGCTTCATATAGAGGGAAATTTGTGTTTAACATGACAGATGTTAACTTACCTTCACAACACATACCTCAGATTAGTGATTAGGAAAAACCTCTAAAATGGGAGATATTCCAGAAGATCATGAGGCTTAGGCCTGGCCTCGTAATGATTTTAAAAAATATTTATTATATATTATTTATTTGTATTTTTTAAATTTACACACAAAGAATACTAAAGTATGACTATTAAGTGAAATAGCTCAAGGTCACAGAGCCTTCCTTGAAACATACTTGCCTATCAGCACTGAGAGAGAATGAATAATCTATGCAAAGCCACTGTCTGTGTTTCTTTCTCTAAGACAAATATCCTCCCAAAGAGATAAGACAGAAACTTGTCCCTTTTTACTCCAAATAGAATAAAAGAAAGATGGACTCAGCGTTCAGGATGGGTGGAATTCTAATTGAATGTCACCATGGAGGCTCTATATCATTCAGTATGCAGTTAAAAAACAAAAACCACTCTAGCCTTTTCCACTAGAAGGATTTAAATAAAGGAATTGGTTAAGCCTGTTGGGAAGTCCGGCAAAGAAGGGAAGGTTACTCAATGAGTAGTAATGACTACCATTCCTAGGTTGAGGGAGCAAAATCATTAAGCAGAAGCCAAGAGCGAGTGCAGCTAAGGCTTTTGTTCTTGGAGCCTGGCTCCCTGAGGTGCTGCCTGGAGCCCACAAGCCTGGACTGCTGTTAGAGCCACTGTAGCTTCCCTTGTCCTTGTCCCCCACAAGGCTACTATTGTTGCCTCTGCTACCAAGGCTACTGCTACCTCCATTCTTTCATCACTGTTACAGTCTTTGTTGTTTCAACTGCTACTGGACTCACATCTCCCCTCCTCTTGTCTTTTCATTTCCATTGGCATACTATGGCCCCAAATCAGCTGGTAAAAGTAGATTATGGAATCTAAACACCTTACAACACGCAGCAGAGCATATAAATGTGAGGATGACAGTTGAAAACAAATAAGTGAATAACCGGCCTGAGATGTGGTAAGGTAGTTAATCACAAGGAAACTAATGAGGTCGGAACACTCCCTTACCTCCCTTGGAAGGCTTTCTGAAGAGACTCAAGAATCTTCAGCTCTCATTGGGGCACCTGGGTGGCTCAGTCAGTTAAGTATCTGACTTCAGCTCAGGTCATGATCTCATGGTTTGTGTGTTCAAGCCCCGCATCAGGCTCTGTGCTGACAGCTCAGAGCCTGGAGCCTGCTTCAGATTCTGTGTGAATCTGCCTTCTCTCTCTGCCCCTCCCCCCTCATGCCCTGTTTCTGTTTATAAAAACATAAAAAGAAAAAAAAAGAATCTTCAGCTCTCAGATGCTGCGGATACAGGACTACATTAGGGGACCAAGAAACACCAGATAATTGATGATTCCCACCTTCAGGCAAAGAATAAGGGACAAAAATATCTAAATACTGTGTTTGTGAATGAATTTGCTAGAGGGAAAAGGACAAGTGAAATCCTATGCCTTTTTTGCTCTTGATATCCTAAAATTTCTGTCTTGCTGAGATTAAAATAAAGTACAGCCTTATCCAGGGATGAAAAGCATCATCATATTTGGAACTCTGAAAAAGCATACCATTCATAATAGATAAGAAAATAAGGTATAATTACAAATACTAGCTCCCAATAGAAAGTAACAAGGGTGAACACTGTGGAAATAAACAAAAACCATCCAAATGAGAACAAGTCAAAGCAATTTATTCAGAGTTCGCTATAGCAAGGAAGTCAGCTACCATCACTTATGGTTCGGCAGAGACTCAGAGGCATGCAGGGGAAAGGGGAAAGCTTCATAGTACAAAAAAGGGAAGTCTTCATATATGCCCTGAATAAAGGCTGTTGTATAAGGAATCTGTAGGTGGGCTAACTTGAAGTGGGGTATCTTATGTGATTGGTTTGGGGTGCAAGTATTGCTTTTTCTGGTTGGTCTTAAGTTACAAGTGGGGACAAAAATTAGGAAAGCTATTAGTTATTAATCAAGTCTTGGCCATTGGGGGATGGTTGTCACAGAGGTTATTGTTTGGTTTCCTGGACTATCATTAAAGGATAGTGGTCTAACTTCCTGGAAGTCTGATTTATAGCCTGCTGGCTTTCTGTGCTGGTTATTGTAAATAATAGATTGGTTTCCTGGGTAGGTCATTTCAGACTATGATTGTAGGGGAGGAAAAACTTTCCCCTACCCTCTTAGTGACTGGGCCCTGAGAATTAAGTTGATAAAAGGCTGAATAAGAGAAGAAAAACAAGGGCATCTCTGGCTGGCTCAGTTGGAATAACATTCGACTCTTCATGTCAGAGTTGTGAGTTTGAGCCCCATGTTGGGTGTAGAGATTACTTAAATAAATAAACTTTTTAAAAGGGAGAGAGAGAAGAAAAGCCTGTAAATCTTATTTAATGTTATATTTTTATGTAGTATGGTGTGTGAGGGTTGGGGGGGGTTGCTTCATAGAGAAGAAGTGAAAACTCCAAAGAAGTGGTTAGACTCCAAGGCTGATCTACCATTTTAACCAAGGGCTATACATTATGATGAAATGACTAGACAAAGGAAAGGGGTTTGGGCTTCTATGGGCAGATTATGACTATGAAATACACGGGGGAAACTAATGGAAGATAAGGTTATTTTAGTAAGATTTGTTTGAGCAAACTCATCTTAGAGTCAACTCTCTGTCTCTGTTGATAAGAATGTTCTTTTCTTCCGGGTACCAGGAGGGCACCTTTCTCATGGAAATTTATGACCTGCTTTTAGGCAGAAAGGGGAGATCAGAGAGTCCTTCCTGCATCTCCTGTTTCTCAATTGCTTTCAGATCAAATTTATCAATATGCCAAAATGACACATTTTAGGTGGCATATTCTAATCCCCTTCATGGGACAGAGTTCTATTTTTACATATGGTCTGGCCATTGTCCATTTGTATATTCAGTCTCTCAATTCCAAATTGCAGATGTAGAGTTGAGGTTATACTCCTTCTGACATGGACAACTCTATTTAGTCTGCTCCAGAATAAGGTTGTAGGAATTTACTTACTTCATGATGGTTAATGATTCTTCTGAGCTAATACTAAGGTCAGGTTGATTTTTTTTAACTTAAAAAAATTATTTAAATCCAGGTTGGTTAACATATAGTGTAATAATGGCTTCAAGAGTAGCAGGTTGAATATTAAAAAGATGAAAGCAATGTAACCAACTAATTTTCTCTAAAATATGAAAAAAAAATGGTAGCTACTTTTTAACCCTGCAAGCGGTATTTGACTTTCCCAAGTTAATACTTGATACCCCACATGCATCTCTACAGGGTAGAATTTCAAGCTTGATAAAATGGAGAATTTTAGCCAATTATTTTGGGACAGCCCCATAATTGAATTTAGAGCAGATTCTTTAGAATCAGAGCCTACATAAAAGATTTCAATCCAAGTAGTTTGAAAGGTGATCCTAGGAAGCACTGATAGGGCAGTGGGGAAGTAAGACAAGGGAGGGAGGAAACCTAGACCAGCTACGTTAATTAGCAAGTAAGCACTGGGGCAATTGAAGCTCAGTCAAGGTGGGAGCCTCTGGGAGTTGTCCCACCTGGGAGAGAGGAGGCCAGGGTAGTTATCCTCTAATTCTTATCAGTCATTAGCTGAGGTTATTAACTCCCAGGGTTATTAACTCCGCAGTGCTTGGAACCTATCCTGAACCTGGGTTGCTAGAAAGCCCTCAGGCAGAATCACTTGCTAGCAGTAGGACCACTGTCTGCATGCATTGAAACAGTAAGTATTGTGGGGATATGAGCATAGAACTGACAGTTTCTTCCACACTGGCCAAGAAAATGAGGACTGCTGCCTATAAAGTACTGAGATCTAAGGGAATTCAAAAGTGTTTTATAGCAAATCTATATGTTGCCGACCCTCCTCCCTCTTCCTTCCCTGTGGGTATGTGTATATAGTAAATCCCCCAAATATACAGTAAGTCTGATCTTGTTAATATTTATGTCCCAGTACCAGGCTCTGACCTGTTGCCTTGTTCTTTCAGAATTGATTGTGGCTGAGTTTGGGGATAAAAAATTACATGTTCCACAATGGAGAACAATAAAAACAAAACCAAGCATAATATTGTAATAACTTTGTATGGTGACAGATGGTAACAACACTTACATGGTGAACATTTCATAACGTATGTAATTGCTGAATCACTATGTTGTACACCTGAAACTAACTATAAAATAATATTGTATGTCAACTATACGTCAACTATAAAAATGGATCACTAAAATCAGCTAGACTAAAATTCAATCTTTATATTTGTAAGTAAAGCATACAAATTTAAGAAAAAACGTGGGTTTTAAAATATGTAGCTTTCGTGATTAAAGTATATTTTTTAAAAGGGAAAAAATACAAATATTAGATAATATCTCCACCAGAATTGATATCCTGAGAAGGACTCATCACTTTTGTTATTTTTTCAGTCAGGAATGCATAACCTGAATCAAATCACGAGGAAACATCAGACAAACCCAAATTGAGAAATGTTCTATAAAATAGAATGGATAATTAGAAAATGTCAATGTTACGAAAAGCAAAGAAAGACTAAGGGATTCTTCCAGATCAAAAGAGACAAAGGAAACATGATGACTAAATGCAATATGTGATCCTGAAGCCTATCCTTGAAGAAAAAGAAAGTACCATAAAGCAATTACTGGGATATGATTCATAAAATGAAGTATTAATATTAAATTTTTGAATTGGATAACTGTACAGAGATTATATGAGAATATATCCTTATTCCTAGGAAATAGCACTAAAATGTGGAGACAAAAGGCCACAACGTATGCAAATATGTCTATTCTCAAATGTGTCTTCTTTAAAGAGTTGTTTTGAAACTTATAAAGAATTAATGCCTCTTTTGTTACACACACACACACACACACACACACACACAAGAATTGACTGTGGCAACTCAGGCTAAAGTTTCTGCTTCAGTAGGCAGTATGCCATGGGTGTGGCATTAATCTTTCTTCAGCGCTTGAATATTAAACAAATGAAACAAAACAAAAACTGGACCCTAGCCCTTGCCTGGAATGGAGCTCTACCCAATCAGAGATTTTGTTTTCTGGGGAACTGCAGTGGAAATATACAAAAGATTTTCAAAAAAACTGATTCTTTCCCAAGCTATTACTAAACCTGGATGACATATTGGCAATCTTTATGGATTGTTGCTCATATATGTCTGATTAGGTAGCATGATGATTTTTTCACATAAAAACACTAAAGCCAGAAGGGCTAAGAATCAGAATAGAACTCTTGGACAGTAAGTGTATATGTATTAAGGTGTAGCGGTTAACCTCTCTGGTGCTAGCTGGCAGGCTGGGTTACAAACTTGACTTCATCACTTACTTGCTGCATGACAGTGAAAATGTTCCTTAACTTCTCTAAACCTGTTTGCACATCTGTGCAAATGGAGATAATAACAGTGCTACCTTCCTATGGTTCTTCGGAAGATTTAACGGGATAATGTATGTGACTCCGTGGGGATAAAAGTTGTCTATATATGTCTTAAAACCTAATATAGCAGTCAGGGTTCAATGAGGGAATAGAGAGAGCCACTATATGTTATTAGACAAGAGACTTATTACATAAATTAGGGCTTACACACTGTGGGGGAAACTGAGGCAGTAAGGATCTGGAAGGGGAAGTTGGAGGAATAGTCACTAAGAATCCCCCCAGAGCCCAGGGGTCGCTGGGCAAGTTGAAACTTGCAAGGAAATCTGAGAAGCCAAGCTCATCTATCAGCCAAAGTGGGCCTGTGAATGGGGAGCTCACTGAGCCCTCTGTGGGAAGCCGTATCTCTGTAGCTACAATCTCTACGTGTCTATTGCTACGTGTCTATTATGGTGGGCCTGCAGCTGTTACTGGTCAGCAGGCCTAACGGGTAGAAGGAAGAGCCTGCATAGAACAGAGGAGTGTGGACAAGCTGGCCCCACTGAGCACCTTGACGTTTGCTTCTCACCACATGGAATGATGAAGACCTTAAGAGAGATATGGTGACTATTTCACTTCTGCCTCTGAAATCATAAGGACATTCTTGTGAATTCAAACCTGGAATCATACAGGGGAGGGGGTTCTGGGAAACCTACTTCCCAGATTAGCCAAACTGACAACACAACAAGGCAGCATATCCCAAATAATACTGGCTTTAAAAGTATAGTTCAGGGGCGCCTGGGTGGCTCAGTCAGTTGAGCGTCCGGCTTTGGCTTAGGTCATGATCTGATGGTTTGTGGGTTCAAGCCCCGCATCAGGCTCTGTGCTGACTGCTAGCTCAGAGCCTGGAGACTGCTTCAGATTCTGTTTCTCCCTCCCTCTCTGCCCCTCCCCTGCTCACTCTCTGTCTCTGTCTCAAAAATAAATAAATGTAAAAAAAAATTTTTTAAGTGTAGTTCATTTCTGTCTCATGTAAAAGAAACCTGGAGGTGGTCATTCCATAGGGACAAGTATGTAGCTCTTTAGATCTTTTTGCACTGCTCTTCATAGCAGGCAGCTTTATTTTACAGTCTGATAGGGACAATGAAGCTCCAAAATTCATGTCCTTGTTCCAGTCAGAAGAAAGGGGAAAAAAGTAAAATGCTCTTTTAAATCCCTTTCTGGAAAAGTCACACAGCTGAAAGGGATCCTGGGAAATACGATCTTTATTTCAGGAACTTCAATATGGCTAAAACTTGAAAAAGGAGAAAGCAAATATCAGGGGACAAATAGTGCACTCATTGACCTGATCTTTCTTTCCACACAGAGACTCTGTCCCTTTGAAACATATAGCACCAAAGTGCCATCTGGTCACTGCATTAAGCTCAAAGTCCAGAAACTCTAGGTGACATTCAATCATCTCCATCATGGCAGGATGTAGCTGCTCACAGTCCAGAAATCCATCAACTACAAGTTATTTGCCTACTCCCTCACTCAAGCTCAATTTTATGGTGAAAAAAAGAAGAGGATAATATTAATTAAAATTCCAATTGGATAAAGGGAAGATGGGAAACTTTCACACAATAATTCTACTGGTCTACAGAAGTGATCAAATTTCTGCTGGAAGGAATTACGAAGACTCCCTGGCCTAGAAATAGAGTTCCTTTGTTAGCTTACTAGGCATCCCTTGGTTCTTCTCTCTGTGGTAATCTCCTTCACTTACTGTCCTTGTTATGGGCTGAATTGTATCTCCCCAAAATTCATATGTTGAAGTACTAATGCCCCAATGTGGCCGTATTTGGAGAGAAGACCTTTAAGGAGGTAATTAAGGCTAAATAAGTCAAAAGGGGGTGTCCTAATCCAATATAGCTGGTGTTCGTAAGAGAGAGACTAGAGGAAAGGCCATGTGGATACACAGAGAGCTGTTGACACTCTAAGGAGAGATGCCTCAGGAGAAGCCACATCTGCTAACACCTTCATCCTGGACTTCTAGTCACAGGAACTTGGAGAAAATAAGTTTCTGTTGTTGAAGCCACCCAGTCAGTGATATTTTGTTATTAGAGGCCCTAGAAGAACTAATACAGCCCTTACAGTCCCTACCTTTGCTATCTCAGCGGTTCCTCCTTGTAGGCAATGTAATTTGTTCAAATAGGAATTTTTTTTTATTTACTTTCAGTTATTCCTTTTCCTTATAATCACAGCCAAAGACCTGTCTACATATCTTTTAAGCCTGAAGACCAGTCTTTTAGTCATTGGTTATAGTATTCTGCCCATCCATTTCTGTCTCAACTTAATGAACTTTTTTTTTCTTTTAACGTTTATTCATTTTTGAGAGACTGAGAGACAGAGTGTGAGCGGGGGAGGGGCAGAGAGAGAGACACACAGAATCCGAAGCAGGCTCCAGGCTCTGAGCTGTCAGCACAGAGCGCTATGCCGGGCTCAAATCCACCAACCATGAGATCCTGACATCAGCTGAAGTCGTATGCTTAACCAACTGAGCCACCCAGGTGCCCTGAATGAACTATCTAAAAGTCATTTAAAACAGACTTGAGAGGGAAGAAAGAGCCCTTAATCTACTCTTTGCCAATGGGTTGATATTTTTGTGTGATTAGACACTAGTTTTATCTTCTGCTAATGCTGCAATTTTTTAGCCACTGCTAATAACAGCTTCAGTTTGGGGTGCAGAGCAGTTGCCCTTTTCATACCTTGTACAGAGGCTCAGATTGTCAACTTAGATGGCAGGCCTCAGGCAGATAGCAGCTCTTTAAGCAAAGCTGTCATCCCTTCCATCTCTAGTTCTATACTGTCTGTCTCCAGCCAGGGAGGCTTTGCTGAAAGTGTTAAGAAGCTGTCAACACACACAAAAATCGTTAATCTTTCCTATCATTTCCCTTAAAGCTATAGTCTCAGTCAGCACATGGTCTCCTTTCCAAGCTAAAGCAGGGAAACATTTGCCACCAACTGATTATCCTGCAATACTCAGTCTATGCCTCATGCTGCCCAACTTATAAACCAGTTCCATACCAAATTTTCAGTTTGTGTTAGGTGCAGTACCCCACATCCAAGTACTTAATTCTGCATCTCTTGGGAATCCATTTAGCATGAAACATAGAAACCTAAAAATAATGCATCACTCAATACGATGGAAGTTTCTTCTCTTTTATATAGGTTGTGTCAGAAGTAAGTAGGGCAGGGCCTAAAAGCGTGCCAGTCCTCAAAGACTCATTCTTTTATCTTTTATCTTGTTACTCCTGTATCCTAAAACCTTTTCAAAACCTGAAGATTGTAGCTAGTAGAAAGAAGAAAGAAGTGAAGAAGACCATGTCTTCTCTCTTTAAAGACAATTTTCCAGGGGTGCCTGGGTGGCTAAGTCAGTTAAGCATCTGACTTCAGCTCAGGTCATGATCTCACAGTTCATGAGTTCAAGCCCTGCTTTGGGCTCTGTGCTGACAGCTCAGGAGCCTGGAGCCTGCTTCACATTCTGTGTCTCCCCCTCTCTCTGCCCCTCCCCTGATCGTACTCTGCCTCTTTCTCAAAATTAAAGAAACATTTAAAAAATAATAAAGACAATATCCAGAAGTGTCCATAATACTGCTTTTGCCTACACCTATTGGTTAGAACTCAGTTCTAAGGCAATACCTAGCTGAAAGCATTCCTTTTCAGCTAGGAGTGGGAATACACTGAATTGCCAAGCTATTAGAAAGAAGAGGCCAAAAGATATTCTCTCTATCTTTAGGTACACTGCCCAGAAAAAGTACTCACCAATTTTAGTGAGTTTGGCAAATCTACCTACAAGGGCGGCTAGACAGTAAATGAGTTTTATCACTAAAGGGAAGACAAGAATAGATAGATATCTGTTGATGAATAGCAGTCTTGGCTATGGTGTGCAAATCATATAGCACAGTGACAATCATAAAGTTAAGAATTCGATAACTATTAACTATTATGTGTGTCAAAATGTGACCCACGGAAGACCCTACACAGGGGCCTTGTTTCACTACTACTCGGATAACTTCTTTTTTTAACAGACTTTTTTTTACAGAAGTTTTAGGTTTGCAGCAAAATTGAGTGGAAAGTACAGAGAGTTCCCAAGTACCTCCTGTCCACATACATGCCTAGCTTCCCCCACCTTCAATGAATAATTTTTATGTTCAGTATATAGAAGTGAAACCTAACCATCTATTCTTCAATTGTCATTATCAGCACAAAAAACTCAGCTGATATTGTGAATATGAAGCTACTTCACTGCAACTTGAAGAAATATTATTGTATGAACTATATACATAAAACGGAAGTAGAATTTTAAGGAAGAAAGCCAATGTCCTCTATAAATTCTGAAGTTCATATTATTAGCAATTTCATGAATATTAAACAATGAAAGTAAAGCAAAGATCAATGATATACTTATTGTACCTCTGAGGATATGTTCAGTGTAAATAAGTATATTCCATATTATAATTTTCTATTTGGAGAGCAAATAAAAATTAGCATTGCCTTAATAACACGAAGAACAGCATTTTTAATTTGACCAATTCTTTGTTAATGGTATAATGGAAGATTTAGTGATTCTCAACTGGATACAATCATGGGGTCAGACAAGTAACATTTCAGAGGTCATGGAAAGGTTACTCTACTCACTAACTCCACTCCTCAAAAAGTCTTCTTTCTGACCCTTTATACCTGAAATTCCTTTGAAAAGAGTTAAAACCTTAATTTCACAAAGGTTTTCTTTTTTTTAAAGTTTATTTATTTGTTTTGAGAGACAGAGCGAGTGTGAGCAGGGGAGGGGAAGAAAGGGAGAATCCCAAGCAGGCTCCACATGGTCAGTGCATAGAGCCCAATGTGGGGCTCAAACTCACTAACCCATGAGATGGTAACCTGAGCCAAAATCAAGAGCCAGACACTTAACCAACTGAGCCAGCCAGGCACTCCTCACAAAGGTTTTTAAAGGAAAAAACATTTTTAGAGACCAAACATTGAGAACTTAATGAAAAAGTGTTACTACCAAGTACAGAACCCATTTGGGCACTCTAAGTAGGCTCTTGGGAATGAGGTTTGAGGGAGAAAAAATGGGATAGTCTTTGACATCAAAAGACCATAAACTCTATCTCCCCATTGCAGAAAAGTAAAGCCTCAGAGAGGTATCATGGGCTATTGACTCCTAGTTTAATCAGCTGTGTACGCACTGAGCTGGTTGGAAGTAATCTACTGTGCATTTGGTGCCCATCTCTGGATTATGGCGCCCATCTACCTCAGCTGAGTATGTGAGGCCCCCTTTCGGATTAGAGTGTCTGGTTTTATTTATCACCAATCAGGATTATTTTACTAAGTCAAGTCTGCATCGGGGTCACAGGCTGGGTGGCCAGGTCTGTTAGATGAAGTTTTATCAAAAGTAAAAAGTAAATGCAAGTAAGTCTGAGAGTGTAGACTAATGTGAATAGGCTTCAGTCAAGGTATAAATCACTGACAATAGATCTTGTCATATTTTGTTTGAAAGAGAAAAAAGGACAATGAGAATTTAACAGAAGTTTGATACTTTAAACAGTAAGTGAGCCAATCCAAATGTAGATGTGTGGCAGAACAGAAGTATACCTGAGGAGAAGCAAGAAACAGAAAGGAGAGTCACTCACACCCTAGAATATGAGGCATTCAGAGAGAGCCATCTCTCTCGCGGGTTGCCATGTTGTCTGAATTCCACCATTAGTCTTTCCTTTACCTCTTTAAGTATTTTGGTGTTAAAGAATTCACTTTTAATTTATTAATAACTTAGAAATAACATTACAAAAATTAGCTAACTGAGGACTTGGAAAATAAAAGACGTTGTATAATAAAGAAACGTGAAAGGGATCAAAGCATTAGAAAGGAAAAGGTGCCAAACATGAGTTTCACCTATTTCATGATCCATTCCACTTCTCTGGAGGTAGTTAAGTTGCAATCTCGAGTTATTAAATTCACTTTGCTACAGAATCACACAAAATGTTGTTTTTCTGTAGTTCAGGTATCAGGTAGTTCCCCTAATTTAATATCAGAATCATTATTTTAAGTTTATTTATTTTTTGTAATCCCTACAACCCAGTGTGGGGATCGAACTCACAACCCTGAGATCAAGAGCCCCATGCTCTTCTGACTGAGCCGGCCAGGCGCCCCTTAATATCAGAATAATTTCTTTAGTCACAGAAGAACAACGTCCTTTCTGACTCCAATCCAAGGAAACTCCTTTGTCCCCAAAGGAACTGCTCTTCTGGTTAGGTACTCAGAACTCAACTTCACCTGAGTTTGTGAAGAATTTTTAAAAATTTTCCAAAATCAGTATTCTTTAGCTCCTCTTAATTTCAAAGTGTTTTTTTCTTTCAAAATTTGTACTTCAAATTTCAACTGCAACTGAGATTTTTTTTCTTCCATATTTCCAGAAGAAGGGAACTAATTCCCTTGAGATTATATTCACCTCCATTTTGCAAAAGGATTCTGCCTGGGCAAGGAAAAGTTCTAGGGGTACTAAAAAATGTAAATTTCCACTTGTACCAAAGAGATACCAAATCCAGCACCAGTATTTTATCCTCAGGTCTCATTTACATCTAAATTGGAGTAAGAAGGCAGAATAGAAGGAAAACTCCACCCACCCGCTCCCCTCACCCCACAATGGAGAAATAGAAGTACACTTGTCATTTACTAAGTTTGAAATTAGTCTACTGTAGGAACATTGTAGCTTCCCTTTTTACTGTCATGGTTTTTTATGCTAATTTAGTTCCTGGTAGTGATTAACAACAAAACTCCTAAAGAGGAAAATCCCGTCTTAGGTTTGTCTTCAGAGCCTTAAAAAAAAGTGAGGCATGTCAGCATCTGCATGTGAGAAAGAAGGCTACAGCCTACTCAGCAAGGAAGAAAAGAGAACACAGGCTGGCACTGAAACACGGCCCTATGGCTGAGCACTCCTACAGCCCATTTGTGGGTTCTCAACTAGCTGTCATAACATTCTGAACTGATTGCCTATGATCGTTAGTCTTACATTAGTTTTTTCTCATCAGTTCACTCAGTTCTGCGTAGATCTTGTTCCACAGGATCTTGGGTTAGTAGGTTTTCACAAAGTCATGGCTTCTGATCTAAAAGTAATCTAAAAATCACAGTTTAGTCCTCGAGTACAGTCTGACAGGGTATAAACAATGCTAGCTCAGAAGCCTGTACTGATGAGTCTATTCATTGCAGTATTAATAATTAGAGTACCTGGGGAGCACCTGGGAGGCTCAATTGGTTAAGCATCCAACTTGGATTCAGGTCATGATCTCACAGTCTGTGAGTTTGAGCCCTGCATCGGGCTCTGTGCTGACAGCTCGGAACCTGGAGCCTGCTTTGGATTCTGTGTCTCCCTCTCCGTCTGCGCTCCCCCACTCGCGCTCTTTCTCTCCCTCTAAAATAAATAAACATTAAAAAATTGTAAATAATAATTAGAGTACCTGGTATAGTCCTATTCATGAGGCTCTGAGGCTGTCTTTGCCAACGACCCCATTTGTAATTGTAGCATATGGCAATGCCCTTAAGTGAGCATAAGAGGAAAGCAGAAACCACACATGTTTATGATAAGACTGAATGGCTCTGATTAATTAATACTACCAGCCAATAATATCAGAATGGAGAATAAAATTCTTTATAGAATAAACTACATAACAATTTCATTAAATATTCATCAATGTTTTCCTGAAGGTAAGAATATATGAGGGGGAGTGAGAACTTTGACAAATCTTCTTCTACATAAAGGTGTACACAGTATTTGAAATATAGTTATATTAACAATATTTTATTTCAAAATTAATCAGAGGGAAGGTGCTCAACATCACTAATCCTCAGGGAAATGCAAACCAAAACTGCAATGATAACAAAAAGATAAAATGAGTTGGCAAGGATATGGAGAAAAGGAAACCCTTGTACCCTGTTGGTAGGAATGTAAATTGGGAAATCCATTAAGGAAAACAGTATGGAGGTTCCTGAAAAAATAAAAAATATATAAGTACCACATGATATAGCAATCTTTCTTCTGGTATATAAGTGAAATTAGTGTCTCAAAGAGATATCAGTGCCCCCATGTTCACTGTAGCATTATTCACAAAGACCAAGATATGGAAACAACCTAAGTGTCCATCAACAGATGAATGGATAAAGAAATACACAATGACTATTATTCAGCCTTTAAAAAGAAGGAAATCCCACCATTTCCACAGTATTGTGACAACATGGATGAACCTAAAAGACATTATGCTAAGAAAGAAGCCAGATACAAAAAGAAAAATACTGCGTGATCTTACTTAAATGTAAAAGCTTAAAAAGTCACATTCATAGAAGCAGAAAGTAGAATGATGGTTACCCCCAGTGGGGGAAATGAGGAGATGTTGGCCAAAGGGTACAAATTTTGGTTATGTAGGATGAATTAGTTCTAGAGATACAATGTACTGTTGGTGACTATAGTTAATAATATTGTATTATATACTTGAAATTTGCTAGGAAAGTAGATCTCAGGTTTTCTTAACACACATACATACAAAAAAAGGTAACTATGTGAAGAGATTGATATGTTAATTAGACTGACTGTTGTAATTATTTTATTATGTTATGCATACCAAAAATCATGTTGTACACCTCAAATATGTATATAATTTTTATTTAAAAATTAAAAATAAAATTAACAAGAGAAAGTTATACTTCTGTATCACTGGGAGGTTCTTCCTATGCACCTCTTTAAATAATGTTGAAATAAATACAAAATTAAGCATACAAAACTTCATTTTTAGCTTTCTCTATTAATAAAGTAAAAGAACAAATCTTTGTGATTGCCAAGGGAACTTCTGGGAAATTCCTAATATAATGTAAGTATAAAAGACATCTTGAGTTTTTCCCCCAGAATTTAGGTTTTAATCTTGGAAGAAAAAAAAAAAGAAAAAACTATCAGAGAAGATGTGGTCCCTTGATTAAGTTAGGATGATAGGTGCCTCAAAACAATGAATGATTATAGCTATTAATCAAAACATCAGTAAGATAATTTAGAACAAGCTAGCAGAAGGTAACACAATTGCAAACAACCTTAGCTTTTTCAGAAGTGAGACACTGAAAAAATAATTAAATACAGCACAAAGCAAGGTACATTATTTTGGTGAGATAACAAATCTATCTGGGAGAAGGTAAAAATAACATTTTATTTTTGTAGAAATAGAAAAATCCATCATCAAAAAATTCATATGGAATTTTAAGAGACCTCAAATGGCTCTTGAAAAAGAAGAACAAAGTCGTAGGACTCACACTTCCTGATTTCAAAACTTATTATATAGCTACAGTAATCAAAACAGTGTGGCATAAAGACAGGCACGTAGACCAATGGAATAGATCTAGAGATCCCAAAAATAAACCTTCACACATATGCTCAAATGATTTTTTTGACAAGGATGCCAAGCTGTTCACTAGGGAAAAGACAGGCTTTTCAACAAATGTTTTGAGAAAACTGGATATCCACATGCAAAAGAATGAAGTTGGACCCTTACTTTACACCATACAGAATAAAATAAAAAAGGATCAAAGATCAGAAAGCTCAAACTATAAAACTCTTAGAAGAAAATATAAGAGAAAATTTTCATGACATTGGATTTGGCAATAATTTCATGCATATACACTAAAAGCACATATAACATAAATAAATAAATAAATAAACTGGACTACGTCAAAATTTAAAACTTTTGTGTACCAAAGGAAACAATCAACAGAATGAAAAGGCAACAAATGGGATAGGAGAAATATCTGCAAATCATATAATCTGATAAGGGATAAATATCCAGAATATATAAAGAATACCTACAAGTCAACAACAACCAACAACAATAAAAAACGCCATTAAAAAATGGACAAAGGCCTTCTTTCTCCAAAGAAGATATACAAGTGGTCAACAAGTATATGAAAAAAAAATGCTCATTGTCACTAACCATTAGAGAAATGTGAATGAAAACCACTGAGATACCAGTTGATACCTGTTAGGATGGTTGCTATTATAAAGACAAACAAAAAGCAGAAAATAACCAGCCTTGTCAAGGATGTGGAGAAATCAGAACTCTTGTGTACTACTGATAGGAATGTAAAATGATCCAGCTACAATGGAAAATAATATGGTAGTTCCTTAAAAAATTAAAAATAGAGTTCTTATATGACTCAGCAACGCCACTTCTAGGTACATATCCAAAAGAATTGAAAGCAGAGTCTCAGAGATATCTGGATATTTGTACACCCATGTTCATAGCAGCATTATTCACAATAATTAAAAGATGGGAACAACCTAAATGTTTGTCAATGGAGGAATTAATAATTATAATGTGATATGTGTCTATAGACATACATACCACATTATTTTACATACCACATACATACCATATTATTATGTATTATTTTATACACACACATATAATCAAATATTATTCAGTCTGAAAAAGGAAGGGAATTCTGACACATGCTACAACATGGAGAGATCTTGAGAACATTATGCTAAGTGGAATAAGCCAGTCACAAAAAGATAAATACTGTATGCTTTCACTTATATGAGGTCTACAGGGTTCAAACTCGTAGAAACAGTAACTACAATGGTGGTTGCCATAAGCTGGGGAGAGCGGGGAGTGGGAGACTTTTTAATGAGTGTGTAGAGTTTCAATTTTGCATAATGAAAAAGTTCTGGAGATTGTGAATGTGAATATATTTAACACTTTTGAACTATACACTTATAAATGGTTAAGGCGGTAAATTTCATGTGTAATTAGTCACAATTAAAATCTTTTTTTTTTTTAATTTATGGGGCACCTGCCTGGCTCAAGCATGTAACTCTTGATCTTGGGGTTGTAAATTTGAGCCCCACGTTGGATGTAAAGATGACTTAAAATTAAATCTTCAAAAAATGTTTTTAATTTGAATAATATCTGCCAAGACTAAAATTTATCATTTAAAAAAATTTTTTAATGTGTATTTATTTTTGAGAGAGAGAGAGCAGGGGAGGGGCAGAGAGAGAGGGAGACAGAATCTGAAACAGGATCCAGGCTCTAAGCTGTCAGCACAGAGCCCAACGCGGGGCTCGAACCCATAAAATGTGAGATCATGACCTGAGTCGAAGTCTGAAACTCAACCGACTGAACCACCCAGGCTCCCCTAAACTTCATTTTAAAACTATCATTTTAATAGAAAGAAAACCAAATGATATTTTCATTAATATTTAGCAGGAAATGATTAACAAGCCCCTTCTAAAATTTTATTTATGATAAGTCAATCAAAACTGAGCAAACTTTTCAGAGCTTTTTCTACAATATATTTATTACTGTTTTTCTGACTCACTCTTTATTTTCAGATATTGCAGGTTTTAGAAACCACATCAAATAAGGTTCCTATTCTGCATATCATTTACCATTTTTTGCAATCATGGAAGTTTCATCATGAAATCTCCTTTCACAGAGACTTTGGGACAAAACTATTATCAGTTTCCCTTGATAAATAAGAACACCCCATTCATTACCTTCAATATCTGGTTATATCTCTCTGCCACTATTGCTCCTTGAACAGCATGCCGGTTATTAAGTTATTGTCTTCCAGCCCCGAACCCACCTTTCTATATTTTGCTTTGTGATCCTAAAGCTAGGATTCTTCAAACAACATTTCTGCTTTGCCAGATGGTTCCATTTTAGTCTCTGTTTCTAGAGGGGGTGAGAGGGGAACTGCAAATCTAGAGGAAGAAGGAAGGATATGCCCCTTCCTGTCTGCTTCCTGTCTAATCGTGGTTCCTGTATCACCCCAGCAATGCTTTTTCATGCTGACAGAGGCAGTTCCTTCTTGTGGCAGCAACTGAATCTCATGTGCAGTATTCCCTACAGGGGCAGGAGCAATGTTATTGTGCTTCCAATATCCTCAGAGGCACAGGCACAAACTGAGTGGCCCCCCTCAGCACTCTTCCACAGAAGTCTAGACTTTTGCTCCATGAGAACTCTTCTCTAAATTTCTGAGTTTTAATAATCCCAACCTCTTCCCTTTGTTGCTTTAGTATGAGGGGTGTTGGCTGTTTACCACAAGTGCTACTTTCATGATATGCATGCTGATCACTCATCAACAGATTTTTAAAGAAGTGATGTGACAGGTCATTGATCATGATGCAACATCTGCTATTTACATAGGGATTTTTGTACTGAAGACTATTAAAAAAAATAAAGATAGAAGCACCTGGGTGGCTCCGTTGGTTAAGCATCTGACTCTTGATTTCAATTCAGGTCATGATCTCACGGTTCGTGAGTTCGAGCCCCATGTTGGGCTCTGTGCTGACAGTGCAGAGCCTGCCTGGGATTCTCTCTCCCTCTCTCTCTGCCCCTCCCCTGCTCTCTCTCTTTCTCTCTCTCACTCTCAAAACAAACAAACAAACAAACATTTTAAAAAGATAGAGATAAACTAAGGCATATGATACATTTTGAGTTTATTTGGGCAAAAATCAATTTGTATTGGGCAGCATTCAATCTAACAGATAGAAAGTAACTCCAAGGAGCTGTACAAAAATGAAAGACTTTCATAGAAGGGAGCAGAAATAAGGAAGTTATACTAGGCAAAAAAGTAGGTTGCTTATGACAAGTTCACTTTCCTTTAAGTGACGGTGGGAGTCAATCAGGTGGATTACTGAACTAGTGCTAATCAGTTTCTTCCTGAATGACTCTTTTAAAATTCCATTTCCGGGAGAGCTGGAAACTGTAAGTCTCAGTTTGGTGACCTGGGGCTTAGCATAAGTGATTCCATCTTGGGCCTGTTGTCTTGTTCTTAACAAGACCTGTCAGCAAATTTTTACTTTATGCAATTACAGTTAATATACTATGGTAAGTGAAATTTGAAACATATTGTTGGGGAACTGGTGTTATTTAATTAAACCATGGTGTTTGGAGTTGAATGGTGACCCTGAAAAATAATTTGAAGTCAACCCCTTATACCTTAGAATGGGACCTTCTTTGGAAATAGTTGTTGCAGATGTAATTAGTTATGATGAGGCCATACTGGAATGGGTTGGGTCATTAATTCAATGACTGATGTTCCTATAAGAAGAAAATGAAGAAAGGATAAGAACAACATGTGAAAATGGAGGCAGAGATTGGAGTTAAGTAGCTTATAGGCCAAGGAACACCTGGGGCTACCAGAAGCGGGAATAGACAAGAAACTCTTGCCAACACAAGATTTCTAGCCTCCAGAATTTTGAGAAAATAAACTTTTGTTGTTTTAAACCACTTAGTTTTTAATTCTTTGTTAACAGCAGACCTAGGACACCAATACACATGGTAAACTATTTGGGAAAAATCTATAGTTTTCCTCCTGTGTCTTTCTCCTTTACTTTCATAGACAACACTTTGGTTCTGATACTTCTGGTTGCCAGATGTGTGGGGTTTTTTCCCCACACCAAGCAATTCTGCAACACCAGCTAGTTGTCCTACAATTTAAGTCAATCTGACACTATCTGCCTGGAGATGGCATAAAGTCCCACAGCTTATGGGCTGAGTCCCACAAGGCTGCTCCCAACTTTAGATGCTAATTGCAATTAGTAGGTCCCCAGGTTATCCACAGCTTCTGATCTGGCTACAAATCAGAGGTTTTCATGACCTCCTCCCCCTTGGATTCAATTATTTGCTACAACAGTTCTCCAGAACTCAGGGAAACACTTACTAGTTTATTAAAGGATGTGGTAAAGGATACAGGTAAACGGCCAGATGAAGAGATACACAGGGCAAGGTCTGAGAGGGTCGGCAGCACAGTAGCTCTGTCCCCAGGGAGTTGGGGTGTGGTACCCTGCTAGTACAGGAGTATGCTCATCAACTTGGCAGCTCTCCAGCATACTACTGTGATTTTTTATGGAGGCTTCATCACATGGGCATGATCAATCATTAACACCATTTTAAGCTCTTTTCCCTTCTCAAGGTCTGGGGGGAGGGGTATAAGGTTGAGAATTCCAAGCTTGGTCTTTCCGGTGACCAGCCTTTCATCAGGTGCCATTCAGGAGCCCACCCAGAGTCACCTCACTAGAACAAAAGATACTCCTCTTACCCAGAAAATTGCAAGAGTTTCAGAAGCCCTGTGCCACTTACTCATAGTAAGTGCCAGGGCTCATAGTAAGTGAAATTGTAAAATGATACATGTGATAAAATGTGATAACTAAAACTCATGCGTGTCAGAACTGTTTAGACTACTCGTGGTCTTAACTACCTATAGTATATGTGCATTTTAAACAAATTAACTACTATTTCACAGAGAGAACCAAGAGGTAAGACATTAATACCTGTTATATGCAAGCAATTTAGCACATCAGTGCAGCATATCCATGATGACTCTCATAACCACAAATACACATTACTTTAACACTTTCTTGAGGTGGCAAAAACCAACATTTCTAGCATTTAATTACATATAAATATAAGATGCAAAACTATAGATTATATTTAATGACCAATGCTTCTCAGTTTTTTTTAAGCTTATTTATTTTTGAGGGAATGAGAGACAGCAAGGAAGGGGCAGAGAGAGGGGGACAGGGAATCCTAGCAGGCTCCATGCTGTCAGTGCAAAGCCTGCTGTGGGACTCAAACTTACCAACTGTGAGATCATGACCTGAGCCAAAGTTGGATGCTTAACTACCTGAGCTACCCAGTCTTCCTGTTTTTTTTTAAGTGTATTTATTTATTTTTGCAGCTTTCTATCATATTTAGAAATAATTCAGGTAATCAAAAATGGACCATTAATTGGGGCGCCTGGGTGGCTCAGTCGGTTGGGCATCCGACTTTGGCTCAGGTCATGATCTCATGGTTCGTGGGTTCAAGTTCCACGTCAGCTCAGAGCCTGGAGCCTGCTTCAGATTCTGTGTTTCCCTCTCTCTCTCTGCCCCTCCCCCACTCACGCTCTGCCTCTCTCAAAAATAAATAAACATTAAAAAAATGTTTAAAAAATGGGCCAGTAATTGACTAATAGTTAAAAGGATCTGGGGAGTTTTGTTTGAGCTGACATGCTATGGAATACAATTACTGTTGATATGAAAAACTTTGTCAGAATTATAATTCAATTTAATTGAACATATAATTGTACATATTTCATAATCTTAAATGCTTCTATTATTCTCTCCACTGACTAAATCAAAAACAGTTCTTTTAAAGCTAAAACTGTCAAACGGGTCCTGTTTGTCCAAGGATTGACTATAGTTCAATGAACTTGGATTCTTACGTAAAAGTGCATCTGAGCTAGGAGTTTTATGAGAAGATTTGTTTTTTCTTAAAAGGCAAGCACATTTAGAGTATTAGAAATTCAGGGTTTCCCCCTAGAATTCTAAGGTTTCAATGTTTCATTATGGATTATAAGCTTTTTCTAGTCTCTGTAAATCAGCCAAATTAGAGGTCCTTTACTTTTAGAAACTTAATCAAATTAATTAATATACTCGAAGGTAAGATATTATTTCATACTCAGGCAATGGGACGTGTAGACTATTTTAAATTACAGACACAAAGATAACACTGAGAGCTTGCAGATTTACTTCTACAAACTTACCCATGGGTAAAAAGTAAACACAGAACACAAAAACTCACCAGTCCAAAGACAAGTCTTCTTTCAAATGGAAACAGTGTATTTGCTTAATTCATTTGAATTCACAAATTATTAGATAAGCAAGAAAAAGCAAAAAAAAATTAATAAACCAAAATCTCTGCCATATCCCATTCAACAGAGAATAATTTCCAATCAAGTCAATAAATGAACATATCAAGAGACTATAGATGCTGGCGAGGATGTGGAGAAACGGGTACCCTCCTACACTGTTGGTGGGAATGTAAACTGGTACAGCCACTCTGGAAAACAGTGTGGAGGTTCCTCAAAACACTATCAGTAGAACTCCCCTATGACCCAGCAATAGCACTGCTAGTGATTTACCCAAGGGATACAGATGTGCTGATGCACAGGGGCACATGTACCCCAATGTTCATAGCGGCACTTTCAACAAGAGCCAAATCATGGAAAGAGCCTAAATGTCCATCAACTGATGAATGGATCAAGAAGATGTGGTTTATATATACAATGGACTACTACACGGCAATGAAAAAGAATGAAATCTGACCATTCATAGCAACGTGGATGGACCTCGGGGGTGTCATGGTAAGTGAAATAAGTCAGGCAGAGAAGGACAGATACCATATGTTTTCACTCAAGAGGTCTAACAGGAGAAACTTAACAGAGGACCATGGGGAGGAGAAGGGGGGGAAAAGAGGGAGGGGGAGGGAGGCAAATCATGAGAGACTCTTGAATACTGAAAACAAACTGAGGGCTGAAGGGGGAGGGGGAAAGATGAAGGGGGTGATGGGCATGGAGGAAGGCACTTGTGGGGAAGAGCACTGGGTGTTATATGGAAACCAACTTGACAATAAACTATAAATTAAAAAAATAAATAAAAAAAAAAAGATCACCAAATGGTCAGATCATAAAATCAGGTTTCCAATCATTGCTGCTACCAAAGGGAAATAATTTATCAGCTATATGCAAACCAGAACTGAAACCAAACTTGGCCAAGAATCAGAAATAAAAACAAAACACAGAGTCAGAGAAAAAAAAAAAGATGGAGATGCAGGTGAATTACTGAAGGTAAAATTATATTGCTGCTTGGAATTCACTAAATAACCTGTGAGGTACACTCCTTGAGCAAGGCAGCTTCACTGGCTCTAGTGTAAGTCCACTTTGGTATCTCAGTGGAACAATTTTCATAAGTGTCTAAGTATCATTTTATTTCTAAAACCTTAAAAGTGACTCAAACACCCATAGAATGATACCATCAATAATTTGTTTGTTGCATTAATGAGGAAAATAGTAAAATTGTAAAGTTGATTTAGAGAATTAGAGAAATCAAGAACCATTTAAAAAACATCAGGAAAGATAGAAGTTTGAGACAAAAGTATTTAAAATTTTACTGGTCAATAACTCTCTAACCTATGATGGTATCTTTTCTATACAAAATTATTTGCATGTCCTCCAGAAAAAAAATCTGTAAGGTAATATGTACATTCATAGTCTTAGATTGTTGTTAAATAATCATTGAACTAGAGAGGTCCTGGATGAAGTATAACACTGAAAGCACATGCAATCATCCTTTTGCTTTATTTCCAAGTTTGGGGGGCACCTGGGTGGCTTAGTCAGTTAAGTGTCTGACTCTTGATTTTGGCTCAGGTCATGATCTCACAGTTGGTGAGTTTGAGCTCCATTGACAGTGTGGAGCCTGGTTGGAATTCTCTCTCTCTGCCCTCCCCACCCTCTGTCTCTCAAAAATAAATAAATGAACTCAAAAAATATTTCTAGTTCCAAGTGCAGGATAATTTTTCTTGACAGGAAAGAAAATCAAAGTAAAGTGTGCGGGTGCCTGAGTGGTTCAGTCTGTTAAATGGCCAACTCTTGATTTCAGCTCAGATTATGATCTCACAGTAGAGCTCCGTGCTGGGCATGGAGCTTGCTTAAAGATTCTTTCCCTCCTTCTCCCTCTGCCCCTCCCTTGGTTGTGTGAGCATGTGTACTTGCTCTCAAAAAAAAGTAAAGTGTGAAAAAATTAGTTCAAATTTAGTTCTTCTGTAGTCTTTTATTTCTTCATAACTTCCACCACATTTTTGCAGATTGACGAGTCGCCAAACCAGGTGGAGCCTACGGGTCATCTAAAATTACTTTCACTGAGAATTTTCCCTTACTTTATTAGCAAAGACAAGAATTATGGTACTTTTAATTTCCTTTTAAGCAGTTAAATGCTAATGTTTCTTCAATAGGAACACTTTTAGCTAAGTTTCTAAAAATGGAGAAATGGAGGTGAAGCAGATCAGGTTCTAATACAACTCCCACATTTCATGCCTCTCCACAAACAAATATAAATAATTTTTTACACCTACTTATGCCTGTATCATATGCAAAACTTACTTTTGGCTCTTTCACTCAATTACAACTTAGTTACATGTGTTGAGCTATTTACTCTCTGGTCTATCCCAAGACCCTATGTCTTTCAGCATAGAACGGTGGTCCAAGGACAGCACAATTCCTTCTAACTCTGTGAGCTTGCACATTAAACCTTTTTGACTCACTTTCTTTACCTGGTTTTAAGGCCATCCAGGTAGTGGTTATTATTTTGTATAAGACTTACCCAAGAAACTTGTTAAAATGAAGACTCCTAGATTTGTATTCGGATACTCTGAACTGTTCTATAGAACTGAGATTTGCTCATGGGGGAGCCTGAGTGGCTCAGTCGGTCGAACATCCAACTCTTGATTTCAGCTCAGGTTGTGATCCCAGGGTCGTGGGATTGAGCCCCAAGTCTGGCTCCAGGTGGAGTATGAAGCATTCTTAAGATTCTCTCTCTCTTTCTGCCCTCTCCTCCCACTCATGCTCTCTCTTTCTCTGTCTATAAATTAAAAATAAAGAAATTGATTAATAAATTAATTTTTTTTAAAAACTGAGATTAGCCTAGGAATCTGTACTTTTACCTATATTTCTCAGAGAATTCTTATGCATGTGGTCATTAGCACACATTTTGAGAATAGAATTGAAAGCTAGTACTGGTATGAAAGTAGAAACCAAAATAGAATTATTGGTAACTATAGTTTTGAAAGGATATGGGGTTGGCCTAGCACAAGTGGCAACTGTTAAGAAAATAAGGGTGCCTAAGTGGTTCAGTCATTAAGCATCTGACTTGGGCTCAGGTCATGATCTCATAGTTGGTTTGAGTTCGAGTCCTACATCAGGTGAGCATGAACCCCGCTTTAGGTGAGCTCCAGCCCCACTTTTGGTAAAAACATGAGCCCCAGGTGATCCCTACTTCCTTCACTCTCTCTCTCTTTCTCTCTCTCTCCCCTTTGTGGGATGCTATCCCTCTCTCTCTGCCCCTCACTCACTTGCGCCCTTTCTCTCTAAAAAAGAAGAAGAAAAAGAAAGAAAAAATGGGTGAAGTGATTCATGCACAGCAATTTCAGAGATTAAAAGAAGAGTACAGATAATTAGGCATTGTAATATGAGTGCTGCCAAAAGATACCTCATTCCAGGTATCAATGGTTTTAGCTTCAGAACAGTGGGATTTGCAAGAAAAATTCAACCACCATCTTACTAAGATGCTGTTTAGTGTATTTTTCAGAAAAACAGTGGACCTAACAGAAATAGTTTAAACCATTCTCTTAGGCAATTCTCTGACTTAAATAAGTTAATAAAAATAGACTATTTGAATGAATGGGAGATGAGAAACCCCACAGAAAGGATCATACCCTGGGAAAAAGCAAATAGCAAAACTTTTTGTCGATGATTTGTTACTGGCTGTGACCTAACATAAGTCCTCAGTATACAGAACCTAATTCTACTGGTCAGAATATGGGCCTAGAGATATCATATGAGAGTTGGAATTCTGCTATGAATTTGCTGCACAGTTGGCCTAATCTGATTCTGAATTCATCCTAAAGTTTCATATAGTCCTTGCTTAAAACACAATGGCTCATTAATTAATTGAAATGTATGACCCATATTGTGGTTGTCAATCATTCTTGGCCTTGTTGTTTCTCAATGGACCCATAAGCAAAGCAGCAACGGTGGCAGTGAAGGAGGCCATCATAAGTTTATCACCTGGACTTTGTTTCACCAAGGCTAACTTATTTATTAACGCTGCTAAATTCTAACTGGCCAGCCATAGTTATCATTGACAAGAGGAAAACAGAGAGAGAGCCCATTCATACTTTAAAGAGAAAGCTATCTACTTGATTGTAGGTCAACTCTTCACTTGGTTCTTCCTGACATGTAGATGACAATGTTTTATTCTCACCTAGACTTCCTCTAGTTGTGTATTCATTTCCACGGTTATAGTGCCTTGACCTATAAACTTATTGAATGCATTATACATCACTATGACATTCTATCCACCATTACCTCAGACCATTCTTCATAGCAAAAGAAATGAGGATGAAGCGTTGAGTATTTGTCATTATCAGACTTTCTTGTGCCCACAAGTTGGCCTTAAAAAAGTGGAATATTTTATTGAAAATCCAAACGGGCTATCAGACTGGGAACCTCATTTTGCAAAGTTAGAGTCCTGTCTTGCAGACTGTGATATATGTTCTGAACCAGTGACCAACAATGATACTTCTTCTCCCATAATAAAGAATAAATTCTAGGAAACTGGCAGTGTTCTTGAGAGTAACACTGCTCACGATCACACCTAATAATCCACTTTCAGAATTTTTGCATCATGAACTGGAGACCATGAACTTTTCAGCCTTAAATCTTAGAAACCAAGGAGAAGATGGGATGTGGTAATAGTGGAAATAAGTTTGAAGTAGAAAGTCTCCTTATGCCACCAAAGCAAGAGGCAGGAAAAGAGGTAATTAATGACATTGGCTGGATGAAGGATCATGATTATAAAGGAGAAATGAAGAGTGCAGCAAGAATCCTAGAGAATTCCTTTTACTATTATCCAAAGGTGCCACCAGAGACATGTACAGGAAGGATCACAAATGATTCTTTTCCCTCAGAATTGAAGGTTTGAGCACTCCACTGGAGGTTGGATGACTAGACAAGGGAGGGGAGGGAAGGAAGGAGTAAAATTGTACAAGCTTAAGTGTTGCCAGAAGGCAAGGACTACAGTCTAGGTAAAGGAAGAGGCAAGTCATAGATCTTAAATATTAGCTATTGTCTCATGATTGTTTGCAGACAGGAGGGCTATAGCCATAGTCTCTGCAATACATTAATTATTACTGTTATTTTTTTACTAATTGTCATAGAAATTACTAATGATCCCCCACCATCTCTTTCTCCTTTCTTCCTTTGTAATAGAACACTCAATTTTCTTCCAGGTGCATGACTACTCAAAATAAAGACTGCTTTTCCTTATCTCTTTTTAAGCTAGGTATATTTGTGTGACTAAGTACTAACCAGTGTAATAGAAGCAGACATGTTGTATTAGTGAAAGTCCTTATGGGAAATAGGAGAGGAAAATACTATTTACACTTCCTTTTTTTTGTTGTTGACTGAATAATGTACGTTCACTGAATTATTTGAGAATATTTAATTTTTCTGTACAGGATAAACATATGAGTAAAATATTTGAAACTTGTAAGAAGTAGTAAAACTAGATACTAGGTTAGTTAGTAGCTTATGAGATGAAACTCATCGAACGTGTTAACCATAGATAAGGTGCAAACAAATAGCTTGTGAGACACAGGCAGAATTAATAAAATATAGATTTTAAGTAAGCTAGTAACTTGTAAGGAATGTTACAGTTATATATAATAAATGGAGTATATGACAGGACAAACAAGAATGCTATTTATAGGTAGAAAGGGGTGGAAATATCAAGCACAAGGTATGGATACATCTCTAGGTTGACAGCTATGCCATCCTAAAGTTGGTGACTATGGTAGACAGAATTGTAAGATGGCCCCCAGGGGCACCTAAGTGGCTCAGTCAGTTATGCATTTGACTCTTGATTTTGGCTCAGATCATGATCTCACGGTTCATGAGATGGAGCCCCGCAGCAAGTTCTGTGCTGATAGCACAGAGTCTGCTTGAGATTCTCTCTCTCCCTCTCTCTCTGCTCCTCTCTCTCTTTCCCTTTCTCTCTCTCTCAAAATAAGTAAACTTTAAAAAAAATAATAAAATGGCCCCCCAAATTTCTGGCCCTTAGTATATATACACTTTTTCTGTTGTTGATCAAATTCCATTGTTCATCAAATTCTGTTGTTGCAATAGGAAGACTATACAGGTGGGCCTGACCAAACTACAAGAGCCCTTTAAATCTAGGTCTAGAGATCAGAGACAGAAAGCCAGAGTTTCAAAGCAAGAGGAGTTGATGCCTCATCCCTGCCTTGAAGATGGAGGAGGCCACGTGGCAAGGAAGATGAGCAACCTTTAGGAGCCAAAAGCCTTTATAGCTGATAGCCAGCGAGGAAATGGGGACCTCAGTCCTGCAGCTTCAAGGAACTTAATCCTGCCAAGAAGAATGAAGCTAGAGGTGGGTTTTTCCATGAAGCCTCAGACAAGAACTCAAAGCAGCTAAAGCTTGATGTCAACCTTGTGATACCTTGAGCAGAGAACCTAGGCAAGCAATGCCAGACTTCAAGCTTACAGAACCATGAGTCGATGAGTTGTAAATGGAGATTGTTTATGCTGCCAAAATTGTGATACTTTGTAATATAGCAATAGGAAATTAACATAGCTTCTCAGTGGTGATATTCAACATGGTCCCATTCTGGCCTCATATATGCTGTACCCTGAAAACAGTAATTCCCATAGTTGTTCAGTTGACTAATGAGGAGGTTCCAGTTGTAGTCAGGCTTATCCACCCTTGCCTCTTGCTGATAGAGCAAATACATGTGTTGGTTCTGTCTGCTACATATTCTTACTCAAATCCCAGTTCCACTCCTCATAAATCACATCACCAAAGGGGAAGACTGATGTGGCAGGGAGAAAAACAGGTTACATAACCATTGCATAACCCAGGATTTAGGTAGTGTGCTCCTTTCATTCCACTTGTATCCTACCCTTTATGTGTTAACATGTCATCCCATCTCTTTTTCCTTATTTCTCATTCTGTGTTTCAAATCGACTTTCTAAACCACATAACTCAAGCATCATTTGGTCTCCAGGCCTTTTGTTTCTATGACCTCTGTGATAGCTTGCATAGTAGTGTACTTAGAGGCTACCGTTCCTACAAGACAAATGTGGACATAATGGCTGGCATTCAAGGAGCCATCTTAAACTCATGGGGTTGGGGCAGCATTAAGCTAGAAGGAGAGACAAGTTAGAAGGAGGCTGAATTCCTTACATAAGGAGGGCTGTAACAATCTTGGATTGCCTATCTCTCATTATTTTTTATGTATGAAAGAAATAAACATCTATCTTTTATAAGTCTATATTAATGATTTTCTGTCACTCACACCTGAAGCTAACTCTACTTGATGTACTAATGTTTTGTGTTTCCTCCCCTATTATACATAATTGGTTTTCAAAATGTAGACCAAGGCCCATCAAAATGATTTGAACTACTTGTCAAAATTTCATTTTTTAGGTGCTACTCTAACTTAGTCTTTGGTAGGACCCAAGAATCTATACCAGCGATAAGCCTGTTTGGGTGTGCTGCCACTAATACTTGTAAACCACTGAATGTTTGTGGTATTTACACTCAGAACTTAGTCAAAAGACTAAAGAATGGCAAGGAGTAAGAGTTGGATAGGTCCCCAGAGGGTTAGAGGGCTAAAATGAGATATCTAGAGATTTTGACCCGAAAGGTAAAAACAACTTTGAAAATTACCCCTTGTTGGGGTACCTGGGTGGCTTGAGTCAGTTAAGCGTCCGACTTAGGCTCAGGTCATGATCTCATGGTTAGTGAGTTTGAGCCCTGCATCAGGCTCTGTGCTGATAGCTCAGAGCCTGGAGCCTGCTTCAGATGCTGTGTTTCCCTCTCTCTCTGCCCCTCCCCCACTCTGGTGCATTTTCTCTCTCTCTCTCTCAAAAATAAACATTAAAAATTTTTTTTAAAAGAAAATTACCCCTTGTATTAATATTAGTTTAGTGTGGCTGCCATAGCAAATCACCAAAACTTTGGTAGTCTGAAACAACATACGTTTATTTGCTGAAAGTTCTGGAGAACAGAAGTGTTAAATCAAGGTGTAGGTGGCCATACTCCTTCCAGAGGCCCCGAGGGAGAACTGATTCTTTGCCTCTTTCAGCTTCATGTGGTTGCCTGCCATTCCTTGGCTGGTGGCCACATCACTCCAAATTCTGCCTCTGTCTTCACATTGCCTTCTCCTCTGTGTATCTGTCTAATCTCTCTCTGCTTCTCCCTCATAAGATGCATACTATTAAATGTAGGGCCCACTCACATAATCCAGGATAAACTCTTCCTCTGAAAATCCTTAGATTAATCATATCTTTTGCCATACAAAGTGATATTCACTCTTTGGACATATAAAGTAGTATTTACAGGTTCTGGGCATTAGAAAGTAAATACATCTTTTGCAGGGGTGGGGGACATTTTTTCTTCTACTAAACACTTTAATATCACTTTTGGATAGAGTAGTTATTCCCGTTTATTAAGGACAATTTGAATACATTTACATTTATAGTTTTTCATGAGATAGATCATCTTCGAAATCATAAGGAGATGTTCCATGCATGACACCAAAGAAGTGAAATCTATTGGACATAAAGTCATACTAGCTGCAATACCTGCTTGTCCTCTTTTAACTCAAGCCTGCTCAGGGAAGCTGCTTTGAATTGCATTCCAGTATTACTGATTATATCAGGGTAGGTACATAACTCAAGGGATGCTACCTCACAACCTATGAGATTACCTGTAGAAGTGACTGCAAATATCCAAGACAAACACATTAGCTTCCATGGTAATTTGGACTATGGAATTTGAAATGTGGAGAAGATTGCCAGTCAGTAGAGAGATTAAGATTTAACAAGAATAGAGTAGGATCTGAGTTCTCTCCCCTCTTTTAACCAGCTTTCCACCAGTTCTAGGCACTCCATATATCTCTGTGGCATTGAAAATATTATGGTATGTTGAGTCAAGCATTTAAATCTTGCCCCTACCACTTAGTAGCTCTGTGACTGTTAATCTCTCTGATTGTTACCTTCCTCCATGATGAAGACTACGTATACCTATTGAGATTCTGAAGATTACATGACACAATATATTTAAAACACTGAGCACAGCACTAGACAGACTGAAAACCCTCAGTAAATGGAATGTAGTAAGGTTTTAACTGCCATTTCTGGGGTAAACAGAAAAGATGAGTAAAACTACTAACATAGTCAAGTCGCAAAGCTTAAGAAACTTGACAAAATTCTTATAGTCTTTTGTACCTCCTTTTAGTAAATGTTATTATATATTGGATCCTTGTTCTACAGATTCGGACTAGTTTAATACATGAAATTTTGTTAAAATTTCTCTATCAGGCTTGATTATACCACAATAAGGGGTAACTAACTTTTATTAAGGAACCTCCTAATTTCTGGTTGGAAATTTGCATTTCTGACCATCTGTAGATTGCAGGCCATATGTGACTATGTCCTGGTCTTATTGGAGCATTTCCTGGTTATATATGGAAGTGATACTATATTTTAGCCCTAATTGACATTAACAATACTTTCTCACGTAGTGGAAGAAGGCGTTCATATATGCCTGGTATCACAGAACTCTTTAAAGACAGGCAGAGTTAAATCTGGATCAGGAAGCTGTGGATTAGTCCTTACTGCCTCACTAATACTATACTTGGATTTCTGCTATAACTATATACTGTACATCCATTCTTGAAAAACATCTCATTTTGCAAAATTATGCACTAAAAATACTCAAAACTTATGCAACATTTTAACAAAAGCAGTTGCAAAAAATGCTGATGAAAATAATAGCACTGTTAAAAAGATATGTTAAATTCTTAATAAATTAAATAAATATTACAGAAGATATAAGGGGAAAAACATGAGAAGTAGCACAAAGGAAGAAACTAAAAAGAAGGAAACATAAGAATTTAAATTATGGAGACACAGGCAAAGCTACACTGTTGTCTGAACTGCCAGCTGGAGATGCTACTGCAGACTGTACAGAATGTAGCCATGATGGAGACTTTGGCTCCTTTTATTGTGTGTGTTTGTTTGTACAGACCCTGGGGAGGACTGAACATTAAGCACTTCTGAAGCAGAGTATGGGGCAAACAGAACTAAACAGAATAACTTGGGAGGTATGGACATCTTGCGCTCTACTCTTCCCCAGGGGCTGGCCGTGTTCTGCTAAGTTAGCGTACTGTGCATCCACCTGTTACCTGATTATCCAAAGTTGGGGTTGAATCAGACTCCGCTCATGGAAATTGAGAGCTGACCCAGAATAAATGCCTCCCTCACCTTCATACACAAGCAGTAATTGAAGGGAAATATAAATAGGAAGTAATTTAAAGTTATACCAACATTTACAGAGAAATCACTTTAAAATCACAGAACTTCATTCCAGTACCTTGAAAGCTAACATTTTAATTTTAACTCTAACTTCTCTTTTATGAACTTCTTTAGATCCCTCTTCATCTGTTTGTTCTCAAAGTCTTTTTCCTTTAAGTAATCTAGCACCTCAGCTCTAAGTGTATCTAATGATAGGCTTATGCATCTTTTTACATACAGTGACACAGGTATGGTTTATGAAATAAAATACATACCCATATACACTCTGCTTTCTTTATATTTGATACAGCTGAACCATGGTAAATCTCATAAATAATCTGTTTATATTAAACTCTAAGCATGGAATTGGTCAGGACTTAAAGGTTTTTTTTTTATGTTTATTTTTGAGAGAGAGAGAGAGAGAGAGAGCAAGCGGGAGAGGGGGGCAGAGATAGAGGGAGACACCAAATCCAAAGTGGGCTCCAGGCTCTGAGCTGTTAGCACAGAGCCTTACACGGGGCTCAAACCCATGGAGTGCGAGATAATGACCTGAGCTGAAGTCGGAGGCTTAACCAACTGAGCCACCCAGGCGCCCCCTGGAAAGTGGTTTTAGCATTAATGATTTCTTGACAGCTGGGAACTTTTTTTTTTTTTTTTTTTACCTTATTTTACTTTCCTTCCTTGTAGGTACTTGATGTAAGCTATAGTGACCGAAGGACTATTTTGCTAATACCCTATTATTTAGTAAACTATTTCAGTTAGGTACTAGAAAAAAAATTAAATACACAAGTAAAAGTGTTTTTCTTATAAGAAAAGCAAAAGATATATTCACTACATTGAAAAAAATGTTTACATCTTTTTTCTTTTTAAAATCATATCAAGACACTTTAAAAATTTTATGGAAATAAGTAAAAATATAGTTTTAAATTTACCAAATCAATAAATTCTGATAATATTAGTCAAGACTCTCAAAATTAGGCTATCAGTACTATCTATATTATTTTCTATTTTCCTCCAGTGTCAGAGTATTTGGAGGAAAAAACACTTTTGTCAGACTTCTAAGGGGCCATATGTTGCTTATGTCAAGTATCACTTCTCTTCTGTCAATCGGCATATGATCTTTGCTTGACTCCAATGGAAATAACAGCTTATTTCTTTATCTGTGAGCCTCCCTTCGATGTTAATTGAGTTTTCACTTAACACACACACACAGACACACAGTACTCCAGAAACATGAGTTTTGAAAAGTAAATGCAGACACATAACAACTAGGAAGAGGAATGCTTCCATAAAACTCCTTTTAGTAGGAGACCAAAGAATTTGGTCAGAAATATCAAATTAAACCTTTTTCAAAATCCAGAGTATTTACATGGTTGTGTTACTTTACTCATTTTGTGTATGTATGTATGTATATTTGTATGGTAAAAACAAAATTTAACCATTTTAAACCATCTTAATGAGTTTATTTTTGTGTTTTGCTTTTTTTTTTTTAAAGAGAGAGTGCAAGTGTGGAAGAAGATCAGAGAGAAAGAGAGAGAGAGAGAGCGAGGGAGAATCTTAAGCAGCCTCCATGCTCAGTGTGGACCTTGACACAGAGCTTGATCCCACGACCCTGGGATCATGACCTGAACTGAAAGCAAGAGCAGGATGCTCAACTGACTAAGCCCCACAGGTGCCCCTAAACTATCTTCACAATTTTTAAGTGCACAGTTCAGTAATGTTAAGTTTGTTCACATTATTGTGAAACAGATTTCTAGAAGTTTTCATTCTGCAAAACTGAAACTATATACTCATTGAACAACAATTCTCCATTTTCCTCTCTTCCAGCCCCTGGCAGCTACCACTGTACTGTCTGTTTCTATGAGTTTGACTGCTTTACAAACCTCACATAAATGAGATCATATAGTATTTGTCTTTTTGTGAATGTTTTTTGTTTTGTTGTTTTTTACCTGGTGTAATGTTCTCAAGGGTTATCCATGCAGTAGTGTATGACAAGATTTCCTTCTTTTTAAGGGCCGAATAGCATTCCACTCTTATGCATATGACACTTTTCTTTATCCATTCATCTGTCAATGAACATTTGGGTTACTTCTACCTCTTGGCTATTGTGAATAATGCTGCAACGAACATGAGTGTGCAAGTATCTCTTTGAGATCCTCCTTTCAATTCTTTTGGGAATATACCTAGAAAGAGAGATTGCTGGATCATATAGTAATTCTGTTTCTTTTTTAAATTTTTAATGTTTATTTTGAGAGAAAGAGAGAGAGACAGAGTATGAGCAAAGGAGGGGCAGAGAGAGACACACACACAGAATCTGAAGCAGCCTCCAGGCTCTGAGCTGTCAGCACAGAGCCCAATGCGGGGCTCGAACCCACAAACCGCGAGATCATGACCTGAGCCAAAGTGGGAAGCTCAACCAACTGGGCCACACAGGCGCCCCAGTAATTCTGTTTTTAACTTTTTGAGGAAACTCCAAGGCAGCAGACTATTTTACATTCCCACTAACAGTGTCCAACTGTTGCAGCTTCTCCAAATCCTCGCTAACACTTCTTATTTTTTACTGTTTTGATAGTGGCCATCCTAACGGGTATGAGGTGGTTTTGATTTAAATTTCTCTGAGGATTAATGATCTTGCATCTTTTCATATGCTTGTTGGCTATTCATCATCTTATTTTTAAAATGAGCAAAATATGTGTCAGTCAAAAAGTGAGTATTCCCTAATTTCCTTTGTCCTTCTTGTGCACTCACTTGTCAGAAACCTATACGAACTGCCTGTCCCATTCTCTGTGTTTCCAACTTGGCCAAATGATTGCTGGGGAAAAATCATGTAGTCAGGAAGATTGTATTGCTTCAAAGTAATGGTTACTTGCCTCAGCTGTGTCTTTAACATAGCTCAATAATCCTACAATATTTTTCTAGTCAGCTTCCTCACCCTGAATTGTTACTTCCATCTCTAAGACTCACCATTGATACTTCTTCTAATAATAAAATGTTTGGAAAAGAAAACATAATTATACTAAACATATACAGTTTAAGAAACATCCAAATTTCAGCAACATTAATTTTTTTAAAAAGTGTCTCAGAATTGAAGAAATATATGCCCAACTTTCTCCCATCTCCTCAACCCTAATATTCCACCACCTCTCTCTCACCTCATGCCAAATTTAGTGTCTGTTACATAGTCAAAACAAAAAACAAGGTAAAAGAGTTTTTATATTTCCTGCCACCATTTCTACAAACCTACTAAAATTGTCTTCTTCCTCTATGTAATTAAGGAGGAGGCAAGGTTGAGACTAGGGTGCAGAATTCAGGAAGCATTCATTCCCGTTGGTGGTCCTGA
The DNA here is from genome assembly GCA_028646485.1 of Cryptoprocta ferox. Lineage (NCBI taxonomy): Eukaryota > Metazoa > Chordata > Mammalia > Carnivora > Eupleridae > Cryptoprocta > Cryptoprocta ferox. The sequence goes on along the minus strand of CM053571.1, from coordinate 87,876,584 downwards.
ATTTACAAGACCCAGAAAGTTACTGTGTACTTAAATTTTGTGCCCCTAAGTTCCTGTTTGCCTAGTTCTAGTTCTGGCCCTGAGAAGAGGTATCCCTTCTTTTATCCAAAGCCAATTCTTTTTTTTTTTAATCTTTAAATCTTTATTTATTTATTTATTATTTATTTTTATTTTTTTATTTATAGTTTATTGTCAAGTTGGTTTCCATATAACACCCAGTGCTCTTCCCCACAAGTGCCTTCCTCCATGCCCATCACCCCCTTCCTCTTTCCCCCTCCCCCTTCAGCCCTCAGTTTGTTTTCAGTATTC
>CM053571.1:87691178-87875775 GCA_028646485.1 Cryptoprocta ferox | reverse complement strand
CACACAAATGGACTGTTACTCAGCCATCAGACAGAATAAAATCTTGCCATTTGCAACAATGTGGATGGAATTTGAGTGTATTATGCTAGTGAAATAGATCAGTCAGAGAAAGACAAACATCACATGATTTCACTCATATGTGGAATTTAAGAAACACAACAGATGAACATAGGGGAAGGGAAAGAAAACTAAGATAAAAGCAGAGGGAGGCAAACCATTAAGAGACTCTTTAATTAAGAGAACAAACTGAGGGTTGCTGGGGGGGTTTTGAGTGGGGGGATGGGCTAAATGGGTGATGGACATTAAGGAGGACACTTGTTGGAATGAGCTCTCGGTGTTTTGTGCAGGGGATGAATCACTGGATTCTACTTCTGAAATCATTATTGTACTATATGCTAACTAACTTGGATGTAAATTAAAAATAAACAAATGAAATAAAATAAACTTAACTGAAAAAAATAACAATTCTAAAATATAAGGAAAATAGCAACACTGCCTATATCATAGAACATGTAAATAATAAAATCCAAATGCATTACACATAAAGGCAGAAAAGAAATACATTTTTGGTCTTGGAGTAGAAAAAAGTTTTTAGGCAGGACAGAAAACATCAAACTTATAAAGGAAATACAGAAACTAAAACTTTTGTGGCACAATGTGCAAGGATACCTATTGTAGAAATGTTCATAATAATCAAAATAGAACACAAAATAAATGTCCACTAATAAACAAATTATGATAATCATAAAATAGAATACTGTGTACCCATTAAAAAGAATGAGGCATATCTGAATATGCAAACATGGAAAATGCTCCAAAATATATTATTAGGTTAAAAGAGAAATTTGAGAAAAATATGTATAGTTAATTTTGTTTTAATAAAAATATATGCGGGTATGTGTCTATGAAGGAGTTTTTGCATAATAATAATACTATTTTGAAAAAAAAAACAATCTAGCTTCTCTGATTTAAGTATGGCTACTCTGTCATTCTTTTGTTTTCCATTAGTATGATAGATGGATCTCTATCCCCTAATGTTCAATCTGCTGTTGTGAGTTTCTTGTAGGCAACATATAGATGGATGCTGGTTTTTTTCTTTTTAAATCCATTCAGATACGCTATGCCTTTTGAATGGATCAGGTAGTCCATTTACATGAAAAAATTTTTTTAATGTTTACATATTTTTGAGAGAGAGAGAGGGACAGAGTGCGAGTCAGGGAGAAGCAGAGAGAGGGAGAGACACAGAATCTGAAGCAGACTCCAGGATCTGAGCTGTCAGCACAGAGCTCAGTGTGTGGCTCGAACCCATGAACCACAAAATCATGACCTGAGCAGAACTCAGACACTTAACTAACTGAGCAACCCAGGTGCCCCTATTCCATTTACATTCAGAGTGATTATTGAAAGATATGAATTTAGTGCCATTGTGTTACCTGTAGAGTTGTTTCTGATGATGTTCTTTGGTCCTTTGTAGTCTTTGTTGCTTTGGTCTTTTTTTTTTCTCCACCCAGAGATTCCCCTTTAAAATTTCTTGCAGGGCTGGTTAGGTGGTCATGAACTCCTTAGGTTTTTATTTTTAAGGGAAAGTCTTTATCTCTCTTTCTATTCTGAATGACAGCCTTGCTGGATAAAGGATTCTTGGCTGCATATTTTTCTTACTCAGCACATTGAATATTTCCTGCCACTCCCTTCCAGGCTGCCAAGTTTCAGTGGACAGGTCTGCTACTAACATTATGTGTCTAATCTTGTAGGTTAAGGACCTAACCGCTTTGAGAATTCTCTCTTTATCCTTTTATCTTGAAAGTTTCACAATGGTAGGTCATGGTGTTGACCTGTTTTGTTGACTTTGAAGGGAGTTCTCTGTGCCTCTTGGACTTGGATGCCTGTTTTCTTCCCCAGATCAGGGAAGTTCTCAGCTATAATTTGTTCAAATAACCCCTGTCCCTTTTTCCCACTCTCCTTCTGGGACTCTTATGATATGGATAGTGTTTAATTTCATGGAATCACTTAGTTCTCCAAGTCTTTCCCTGTGGTCTAGTAATATCCTTTCCTTCTTTTTTCAGCTTCATTATTCTCCATAATTTTATCTTCTATTTCACCTATTCTCTCTGCTGCTTCTTCATTCCTTATTGTCACTGTATCCCATTTGTTTTGCATCTCAGTTATAGCATTTTTAAATCCATCCTGACTAGTTCTTAGGTCTTTGGTCTCTGCAACAAGGGTTTCTCTGGTGTCTTCCATGCTTTTCTCAAGCCCAGCTCATAGTTTAGGACTGTTGTTCTAAATTCTTGTTCAAATATATTGCTTGTATATTTTTTTGAGCAAGTCACTGGCTATGATTTATTCTTGACCTTTCTTTTGGGGATAATTCCTCTGTCTTGTCATTTTGGCTACTTTTCTGTTTTTTGCATGTTTTAAAAGCTTGTTATATTTTCTGTACCTGACAGCACTGCTATATTAAAAAGGAGTCATACATTGTCTAGGGCCTGGCACTTCAGGAAGTGTTTCTGGTGTATGCAGCATGCACTCCGCTATTGTGTTTTGGCTACTCTTTCTCACTGGTCATTCCTCTGCATAGCTCCTCCTTGTTTGCAGTCTTGGAGTGTTTGGACCTTTAGATGGGTTTGATTTGAAGTAACCCTGGAAAACAAATGGGGGAGCCTGAGCTCCCCCAAAAAAAAGAAAAGGAAAGAGAACAAAAAAATCTCAGAGAATCAAAAAACTATAAGGCTGATTTCAAAGGAAACTAAAGGGACAGAAAAAGGAAAAAGTACAAGGAAAGAAAAGAGAAGGAAAAAGAAAAGAATAAAAATGCCTGATCCAAATAAAAAGTGAAAAGGAAAAAAAACAAAACAAAACAAAATTAGAAACCATGAACCTGATTCCAAAAGAAAAAAAGAAGAAAAAAAAGAAAAAAAAAAACTGTCTGTTGGTGATTGGGAGGTGCTATCTGTCTGTGCCAGTCTGGAGAAGAGGCCAGCTGCGTTGGCTTAGAGTCACTCTTACCCCAGTAAATAAGCAGTTGCCAGGCACAGGAGGTAGGGTTTGGTGTAAGTGGGTCCCGGCTCCTTTGGGGGCTGTTGTGTTGCTCTCTGAAGTCCCACCGTGTTGGTGTTGGGGGGATAATGGTGCCACCCCAATCTCTCCTCTCCTGACTGGAGATCTCAACCCCCCACTATTCAGGGAGCCCTCACAAAATAGCGAGGGTAGTGGGCTCACCCTACGCTACAACTCTCCTACATTTTTTCTTCAGCATGTGGCTGGGATTCAAAACCTAAAGTCTTAAAGGACCCGCCACTTCACAGATATGCTCCCCTGCTCTGGAGTAGAGCCTCTCTACCCTGCTGATGAAAGGCCTTTGACTGGTACCTGCAGGTTCTTTTGTCCTTGGGGAGGCAATAAATCCTCTTCCAAAAGTATTCCAGGAAGGGGACTGTTCTCTCCCAGTGCACCCTGGAGATCTTTACACCATCCTACACAGTCTAGGGCCAGCTCCCTCCTCCCCAGGAGCTTGCACCACACCTCTGCTCCGCAGAAAGTCGGGCACTTCCAAAACCTCAGAGTTTGAGCTCCAAAAGCTGTTTGCAAAAAAGAACTGGGACATTCAATGCCTGTGGTCCAGGGAGGTTTCCCTTTGTGCTAAATGGATGCCATGCTTTCTCAACCCCTCTCTCTTTCTCTTCCTTTTGTCTTTCCATGGAAAGTGTTCCTTCTTCCCCACAGCACCACCATTTCCCTCTCCCCAATTCACACCCATGCACCTTGCACCTGCCAGTTGTCTCCCTTCTACTGTGGAGATTGTTTGCCAGTCCTCAGATCATTTCCTGCGTGTTCCAAGTAATTAAGTCTCAATACAGCTTTGTTTGAGGGATGAGGAAAGCCCAGTGCCCCCCTACTTCTCCACCATCTTAACTCTAATTTGTCTAATTTTAAAATTTTTATTTTTTGCAGTGTCTTTAGCACATTTTGGTATTCAGGTTATTCTGACCTAACAAAATGAATTAGAAAGTGTTCCTTCCTCTCTTGTGTTTGAAATAATTTGTGTAATATTGGTATTATTTCTTCCATAAATGTATAAAAGAATTCGTCTGTGGATCTGGTGCATCTGGGTTTAGAGTTTTCTAAATTGTGGCCTATTTAGATTTCCCATTAAAAAATTATATTTTTTCTGATTCCTGGTGATGTTGAACATTTCTTCTTCTGGGCTCGTATCCTTTACCCAATTTCTTGTGTATCCTAAATACTAATCTTTTATCACTTGTAATCATTAATAAATGTCATATCCATCTGCCTATGATCTAACTATTTTCCTAATATCCTTTGTCATGTAATTTTGATTAAAAAAACCCATCATTTCTTCCTTTCAAAATGTATGCTTTTGGGGGTCTTAAGATTCCTTTCCTCCCCGCCAATACCCCCAAGATCATGTAGTCTTTCTCCAACATTTGTTTATTCTGATAGTTTTGCTTTACACATTTAAATATTTTAACTATCGTGAGAGTTAAACTATTTTAGTTTAAAATGTACAGTGTGTTGATTCAGTTCACTTATATGTTGCAAAATAATTACCACCATAGTATTACCTAAAACTTCTATCATGTGACATAATTTCCATTTCTTTTTTAGTGACGAGAACATTTATGATCTACACACTTAACAACTTTCAAGTATATAATACAGTATTGTTAACCATAATCACAATGCTATGCATTATATCCCCTAAACTTATTCATCGTCTAACTTGAAAGTTTGTACCCTTTAACCAACACCCCATTTCCCACTCTCCAGCCTATGGTAAATACCATTCTACCCTGTTTTTATGAGTTTGGCTTTTATAGATTAGACATATAAGTGTGATACCATACTGTGTTTGTAATGACACAGATGTTGATTCAACTCTTCCTATCTTTATAATGAGTCATTTTCATAAAGAATATATATTTAAATCTCCACCCTTCCTCCACCAGTTGAGTCATGATGAAATCTTTATTATATACAATTTCTCTTTTATACAAGGAAATGTTTCTGGGCTCTTTATTTTGAATTATGGATATATCACTCTGTTCCTGTGTCAGTAGACCACCATTTTTATTACTCTGACTTTGTAGTATATCTTAATATCTGGGAGGGCTGTCTCCTTTCTTTGCTACTCTTTTTCAAAATTGACTTAGCTCTTTTTGGATATTCTTTGTTTTCCTATATTTCTCTTACAATTACTTTATTCAAAATCCTTAATCTTGATTGTTTTTACATATTATCATGGAAAATTTTAAACATATATCAAAGTAGGGAGAATGGAAAAAATAGTCTAATGAACTCCCATGGATTTCATCACCAAACTTCAAAAATTATCATGGTCATTTTTGTCTTATATATTCCCCCCTCCTTTTCTTTACCCCACTAGATTACCTAAAATCAGATATAATATCATGTCTTTGTATCAACAAATGATAAATCACTATTCAAGCTTTCCTGTATCACTTCTTTGAGATGGAATGTCTATTTTTTATTTTTTCAATTCAGGTGTAATTGACATAAGCATTATACACTTTTCAGATGTACAGCATAATAATCCAGTATTCTTAAATATTGCAAAATGGTCACAAGTCTAGATAGCATCTATCTCTGTATGTAGTTACAAAAATTATTTTTCTTGTGATGAGAACTTTAAAGACCTTAGAGACTTATAGATTTTCAAATAGACTTTACAGTACTATTAACTACAGTCCCCATGCTATCTATGCATTATATCCCCATAACTTATTTATTTTATAACTGGATGTTTGTACTTTTTGACCCCCTTAATCATTTTTTCCCACCCCCAAACCCCACCTCTGACCATTATCTATCTGCTTCTTTATATCTGCAAGCTTCACATATAAGTGAGATCATACAGTATTTATCTTTCTCTTTCTGACTTATTTCACTTAGTATAATGCCCTCAAGATCCATCTATGTTGTTACAAATGACACAATTTCATTCCTTTTTTATGGTTGAACAATATTTCACTGTATATACACGACACATTTTCTTTATCCATTCATCCACTGATGAATACTCAGGTTGCTTTCATGTCTTGGCTACTGTAAATAATGTGGCAATGAACATGGGGTGCATATGCCTTTTTGAGTTAGTGTTTTGTTTTTTTTGTATAAATCCCTTGGGGCACCTGGGTGGCTCAGTCGGTTAAGTGGCCCACTTCGGCTCAGGTCATGATCTCACAGCTTGTGGGTTTGAGCCCCGCGTCTCTGTGCTGACAGCTCAGAGCCTAGAACCTGCTTCAGATTCTGTGTCTCCTTCTCTCTCTGCCCCTCCCCTGCTTTCTCTCTGTCTCTCAAAAATAAATAAACATTAAAAATTAAAAAAAAAAACCCTAGAAGTGGAATTCCTGGATCATATGGTAGTTCGATTTCTAATTTTTTGAGGAGCCTCCATACTGTTTTTCATAGTAGCTGCACCAACTCCCCCCATTCATTAAATTTTAATTAATAAAAAAGTGAGACAATATCTAAACTATCATGACAATTATCACGAAAACTGAAAATTACTTTATGCAAATGTAAAAGACAGGCATCTGGCTTTGATAAGTTATTTAAATCTTTAGTGACTGTTATAAGTGAAGCACTTCACTTCAAAGTGTAAAAGGCAAAAAAGGATTCCAAGTCTTCTTAATTAAAAAAACCATTTTTTAAAAAGCTAAGTGTGGCTAACTCTGGATCTAAATCTATGCAGTAACATTCTAAAAGACTGTAAAAATAATTTATAATTAAGAGTCTTAGTGAACCTAATGAAAATAATGTAATATAATCATAAACTCAGAAACTATAGTTCAAGGGTGCCTGGGTGGCTCAGTTGGTTAAGCATCTGACTTTGGCTTGGGTCATGATCTCATGGTTGGTGGGTTCGAGTCCCGTTGGGCTGTGTGCTGTCAGCTCAGAGACTGGAGTTTGCTTTGGATTCTGTGTCTCCTTCTATCTCTTCCCCTCCCCGGCTCATGCTCTGTCACTCTCTTTTCTCAAAAATAAACATAAAAAAAAAGAAAGAAACAAACTATAGTTCGGCATGGCATATCTTTTCTTTCTGTTTCTTGTACTGGGACAGAAGATGGGGGTGTAGGCAGTTTTGATGAAGTAGATGCTCCATTAGTATCAAATGACTTATTTGGCTGGTGATCAGACCATAATGTAAATGGATTAGAAGGAAGAGTGCTTGGGGTAATAGTTGCATGAAACAATGGCATGATGGGGTGCTATACTGGTATAGAACTACTGTATGCCTCTGCTCTTGGCAGTGTGTAGTCTGTAGAATTGTGTCTGCTTGTTTGAGGCAAAATATTCTGTGGGAACAAACTACTGGCATCACTGGAATGCCTGTCTTCCATTCCATTGGTAAACCCACTAGTGGCTGTTGCTTGCGTCACTTCCCTTCTGTAATCCCTACCTTTTGAGAGGCTATTAATTTCCATTTTATTTACTTCTTTTTGTCTCTTTCTTATTTCAAGTCATTCTTTTGTTTTTCTTCTGTGAAGCTTCTGTTTGACAATTGTAGTCATATTTTTTCTCAGAAGAGCTAATATGCTCAGACCAGTTATCTTCAGAATCACAAGGTGCATCTTAAGTTTTGCTTGGATTATTGCTTGGATTAGAAGAATGTGATTTGAACTATGAAGAGCACTATGGTTGTGTGAATTACCCCGTGGAGAGTAACTGGTCCCACTATCTCTCTCTTGAACTCTGTGAATATACACTTTGCATTACTGTGACCTTTGTTGTCACTATATTTATTTTTAAGACTATTGGGTCTTTGCAACATTTTATTTGATGGTGAATCATTTTCAGTGTCTTGCATTTTTTTCATGTCTCTCATCACTGCTCATAGTGTGACTCTTCGGATGAGTACTTAAGTGCCTGGGAAGGAAGGCTGCCAGTCCCTCCTCTGGTCATGACAGCTCAGCTTCCCCTGCCTTCCTCTTCCTCTGAGGCCTTGCTTGCCCCATTGGGTTCTGTCAGCTCTTTCCAGTTGCTGCTTTTTTTCTTCACGCACAAATATGGTCACCAGCCTTCTAGTTTAGGGGTAGACTTAGACCAGGACCTGCTGGATGTCGGTCCCAGGGGCCCTGGAGATGCACAGGAGATGCTTTCAGGAGGAGGATGCTGTGGTTGCACCAACTTAAAGAAAAAAACATTAGAGTTGGTTTGCTTAAAATAGTATCAATCCAAATAAAGCCCACAGATTTCCTGTGGTTTATATGATCATAACCTCCCTTTTTCTCCTCCTGCTGTTTATTTGTTTAAAAAGCTGGTTTATTTATCTTGTAGAATTTCCCATATTATGGGTTTTGCTAATTGCAAACATGTTCTTTTATTCCTTGTATTTCCTGTAACTTGTTAAATCTAGAGATTTGACTAGATTGAAGTTCAATTTTCTTTGGCAAGAATGTTTCAAGAGATAATGTTGTATACTTCATATTGTATTGCATCATGAATCAAATAATTGACTTTCTTTTCGTGTGGACAAGATTGATTTTGAGTCAGGTATGTTGTTAGCCCAACCCATTCATCATCAAGTTTCCCAACAATCTTACAGCTAATGCCATAACTTTCAAACTGTAGCCCATGACCCCTGGGGATCTCTGAAATTCTTCCAGGGAATCTGCAAGGCCAAAAAGACTTCAAAATAGTAATAGATATTATTTACATTTTCTCACAAGTGTAAAGCAGAATTTTTCAGAGGCTATGTGACATTTTTATTCTAAATTCTTCTCAGTTTTAATTTCTAATACGATTTTAAAAGATATAACCCCCATAAAGAAAATCTTATAGTCTTCGATAATTTTGAAAATGTGAAGCATTCCTGAGAGCAAGAAGTTGGAGAACAACTGAGCTAATGGGTTTAGCAGCCAATGATGATTATTCCCTGAATTTGTTATTTCATTAGGTTTTATAAATAGTAATATTAATATTAAAGTATACATCTGATCTTGTCACTCTTCTGATTAAACTGCTTTCTATTGTTCTTATCTTAGGTATTTTGCAATATCTAAAGAACATGATAGAGTATCTTACTGTAATGATCCTGTATTGATGCTTTTGTGCTGACAGAATTTTCTATTTCTAGATACAAAGCAAGAAGCTGATATTCCAGAATTTATCTATAGAACTCTTCCTGGGGAATAGAGAAACTACAGAAACGAGCATAAGAGAAATGAAAAATATAAAAAAAGAGCATGAAAGAAAGGTTATCACAGTGAAAAAGTCTTACATGCATCCTAATGGTGTTCCAGAAGGAGAGAAGAAAGAGTATGTGGCAGAAGAAACATTTGAAGAGAAAATGGCAAAGAAGTTTCCAAAATTCTCTCAATTGCTCTCTTTACCTCCCACCTTCTCATGTCTTTTTTCTTGTTCTTTTCCCTGTGCTTCAGTTTGGATAATATATATTGACTTTTTTTCAAATTTGCTGATCCTTTTTCCTATGTCCAATTAGTTGTTAAACCTATACAATGAATTATTAATTTCAGTTATTGTATCTCTCAAGTCTAGAATATGTATTTGCTATTATTATCATTTAAAAAATTTTTATGTCTTTATTTTATTCTGAGAGACAGAGACAGAGTGAGCAGGGTAGAGGCAGAGAGACAGGGAGACACAGAATCCGAAGCAGGCTCCAGGCTCTGAGCTGTCAGCACAGAGCCCGACCCGGGGCTCAAAACCATAGACTGTGTGATCATGACCTGAGCTGAAGTCGGACACCTAACGACTGAGCCACCCAGGCGCCCTGTATTATTATTATTTCAGTGAGCTCTATGCCTAATGTGGGGCTTAAACTCACAAGCCTGAAATCAAGTGTCAAATGCTCTACCAACTGAGCCAGTCCTATTTGCTCTTCTTTATGGTTTTATTAAGTTCTATATATTTTCATCTGTTTCATATATCTTTTCCTGTGTTTTCCTTAAGACATTCACAATACTAATTTAAAAGTCCTTGTCTGCCGACTCTAACATCTGGGTCACTCTATGGGTTTGCTTCTAATGGCTGTATGTTCTCTTGATTATAAGTCACATTTTTCTTCATATTTGCATGTCTTGTATTTTTTTTTATTGTATGTTGAGCATCATATATCGAAAAACTTAAGGGAACTGAAATATTTTGTCCCAGGGAGTGCATATCTTTTTCACTGTTAGGAAGCTGGAATGAGAGACAATGAATCAGGCATTATGCTCTATTGGATTTGATTGGAACTGTACTTTGTTTGAGTTCACCTCAGGTTTCAAACATCCTGAGGGTGAGATTTGGAGTTCTCTGCTGTGTGTATAACATATCTATTCCTCCAGCAAGACTTTGAGACCAGCATTGTGAGACCAACCGCATCTTACTTGGAAGCAGAACTCCTGCAATTAACTTATTAACAAGTTGTCTGTTCATGAAAGACAACTTGAAAACTAATTCCAAATAAAAAAAGACAAAAATCAATCAAAATACTATAATTTTAATAAAGCAATGCCATTATTTTAATGTATTTTCTTATGAAGTTGTTCTGGGACTATATAGGTTATAATTATTTCATTATTTAATTGAAACCTGAAATTAAGTATATACTTTGATTGAGGGTGAAGTTACTCTCAAGAAACATTTTCTGACAGATCCTAAAGGAAAATAATATTCATAATGAGAGAGCTTGTTTTTAAAATTTGTCTAAATTCCAGTGGTAAGGAGGCATCTCTACTTCTGCATTCTTGCAAGATGATTAATGTAGTAATGTCTATCTCTTGTGGCTTCTTGAATTATTATTCTTATAATTTTAATTGGGACATGGGCCTATCAACAATTCTTTTATTCATTTGTTTTTAAATTTTATTTATTTATTTTGAGAGAGAGAGAGAGAGAGAGCAGGGGAAGGGCAGAGGGAGAAGGAGAGAGAATCCCAAGTAAGCTCCACACTGTCAGCACAGAGCCCAATGCAGGGCTCAAACTCATTAACTGTGAGATCATGACCTGAGGTGAAATCAAAAGTCAGATGCTTAACAACTGAGCCACCCAGGCACCCCTCAACAATTCTTTTAAATAAGTCTTTCAAATTAATACCTAAACTTCCCAATTCTGGAGTATTAATTTTGGTTAATCTCTTAGGTAAGTATGTCTAAAGCTAACATTAGCTTTTCTTAAAGGGTAGATAAGTCATATATTTTCCAAACTTTGAGTATCCAAGAATAAATTTGTTACTTTTCTACGTGAAAGACAATTTAAACATAAATTCTAATGTCACATCCTTTATCCCTCAAAACTCAAAAATGATATTGTTTCATTAAGTAGTTGGTATTTAATATAACAGAGGAGAAGTCTGATGTCAATGTGATTTTTGTTTTTCAAATATACCATGTTGTGTCTCCATCCTTTACCTATCCACCAATTATCCACTCCTGGCATATGTACTCTCTTAACCTAATAACCAACTAAAACTTGTAGGATTTTTCTTTATCTTGCTTATTACTCAAACATGCTACCAAAATATTTCAAAATATAGGTTTCTTTTTTATGATTTGAATGTATTTCAGAAGGCTGAAATAACGTACTGACCATTATTCTGAGGGCCATTCTAGTTGGAAGTGATGATGAACAAAGAGCTTGGCAAATTCCAGATTGTTCTTACTCTCTTTCACTTCACTTCCATCTTGTCTTCCTATCTGCCAAAACTTGATAATGAGAAACAAATACTTGATTTGGACCCACAGAAGCAAAAACTACATAGAAGCAAAAGCTTTGCTTTTGCAGTCCCACTTAGGCAGCTTTGTATACTTGACTTTTCAGATTAATTAGTTGGTGACTCTTTCTCTTTTCCTGAGTTGTTAGAAGGTTTAACTACAGTAAAACTCTTATTCCATAAAACTCATTAGGGTCTCTGCCTTTCTTACTAAACCCTAGCTGGTAGTGTTATTGGTACTGAAAATTGGTCACGGGAACAGAAATATGATGATGGGACTTTAGAATTGATTCTCTGATCTGCCTAAATTTAGAATTAATGACAATGTCACCAGTTGTAAAATGGTAGCTCATTGCATGAAGTGGCAAAATAGTTACCTAAATTAATAATGCAAGGTCACCAGCAATCAAGTGCCTATAGATACAGCTGTTGCCACAGATTATCTTAGAAGAAAAATAATATTGTTGGCTGCTTGCTTCTAGGTGCACTTTAGAAATTCAAGAAAAAAAATTCATTCAGACTGTTAAATTTCTAGTTTTAGATCAAGTTAAGGAATCAGATGGCTCTTATGACTGCCCTATAACAACTTTTATCTCTTTTGGCTACAGAGTAACAAGATTTCTGACCAAGCCAAAAATCTAATCATGTGGATGGCTAAGCTACAATGCATATTGAATTTATAACATTGTATGGTCTCTCTCTCTCTCTCTCTTTTTTAATGTAGTAGTTTTTTATTTTAAATATTTTTAATTCTTTAATAACATCCAAGTTAGCTAGCATATAGTGCTGTAATGATTTCAGAAGTAGATTCTAGTGATTCATCCCCTATGTATAACACCAAGTGCTCATCCCAACAAGGACTTCCTAATGCCCCTTACCCATTTAGCCCATCCCCTTACCCACACCACCTCCGGCAATCCTCAGTATGTCTCTGTATTTAAGAATTTCTTATGTTTTGCCCCCCTCCTTGTTTTTATATTATTTTTGCTTTCCTTTCCTATGGTCATCTATTTTGTATCTTAAATTCCTCATATGAGTGAAGTCATACATCATATGGTCTCTTATATTAATGTTAGGGTATTGATTGGGAAGGAATAGGAGAATTAGGGTGGAAACATAGGAAAGATTCCAATTCGATTCCAAATTTTGCCAAATTTCTGTCTGCGTAAATTCATCTTCTTTTGTCTGAAGAACTAGTAATGACCTGGTTGCTTTATAGGGTTCAGTATCCAGGGTATGGACTTGGAAGTTATCTCTTCCAAGATAAAGGACAAGTTGCTCCATTTGATCCCACCTGCCAGTAAGAAAGAGACACAGTGTCTACTGGGCCTCTTTGGAGTTTAGAAGCAACATAATCTACTCTGATAAACAACATAAACTACTCTGATCCATTTACTGGATAACCCAAAAGGTTGCTGGTTGGGTGTGGATCCTGAAGGCACTGCAGCATCAGATCTAGGCTGCTGCACAATCTGCTCTGTCACTTGAGCCATATAATGCAGCAGGTATGATGATGCTTGTGCTATCTATTGTAGATAAGGATGCTGTATAGAACCTTTGGCAGGCTCTATAGGATTTTGAAGCAAAGTGACACCGTTTTCTGCAGATTGGCATTGTTCTTTTGAGAAAAGTTTTTTTGTCCCACTATTGGCCCTAATACAGACTGATAGCTTAACTACAATCCACTGAGTTACCATGTGACCTAAGCTGTCCATCATGAGCTGAAGGTTGTATGACTTATCAACCATAAAATAAAGTATGCACAACAGCACTCTATCACCAATCTAGATTGGCCTTGAGAAACTCCTACAGGAAGAAGTAAGTTGTATGAGTCTTGCTCCATCTCCTGCTACAATGCCTCCTTTCTTTGAACTTGTACATATGAATGTATTGGGAATTCCTACAGCTAAGAAAAAAATTGTGCCTGGTTTAAGGATGATTCTGAAGTATATGCTGACACCACATAAAATTAAATTAATACAAAATTACAACCCTACTCTGGGGTGGACCTGAAGAATACTGGTGAAGGAAAATCCCCTCATTGGGCAGAATTTCAAGCGGTACATTTAGCTGTCCACTAATTCTAGATCAGAGTTAGCCAGAAGTATGGATCTATATTAATTCATGGGTGATTGCTGACATTTGGCTAGATGATCAGGGACAAAAAACAGAACTGAAAGATTGGTGACATGGAAGTCTGTGGTACTGGTAGTGGATAGACCTCTCCAAATGAGTAGAGTGTGAAGAGATTTGTGTCCCAAGTAATAGCACTAAAGAGCAACTTGCAAAAAAGGATATTCACAATAAGGTGGAAAAGATGACCTGTTCTGTACATATTAGGTATCATTTTTCTCAGGCATCCCTGTCTTTACCAAATGGGCTTTTACTGAAAGGGGTCATGTGGGCAGGAATGGAGGTTATGTATGGACTTAGCAACATGGATCTTCAGTGACTAAAACTACTGCAATGAACCCAAGCTAGAACAGCACACACCAAAAACAAACCTTTGATTTAGGACCATTCCATGGAGGATAAGTTAACTTTGGTAGCAGGTTAATTACATTAGATCAATTCCATCATTCAAAGGGTACACTTCATTCTCACTGGAAGAGACTTTTATTTTGGAAGCTATTTACTTTTCCTGCCCACCATGCTTCAGCCCAAACCACCAAAACCAATAGATTTATAGAATGCCTTACTCATAATATTCCAAAGTTCTTTGGAATGTATTGTTTCCAACCAAAAAACTCATTTAACAGCAAATGAAGTGTGGTGATATGCTTATCTCATAAAATTCACTAATCTTACTATGTCCTCATCTAAAATAACTGTCCAAATGGAATGGTAGAATGGCCTTTTGCTTTAACACTAAGTTATCTTTTAGGGCAATTAAAACATTTTATTTTATCTTCATTTATTCTATTTCTGACACTCTTCATTTCTTTATTTTGATATATTTCTGACATATAATATTTTTTTCTTCTTTAATATTTCTTATAGTTTTACTGGCAATGGATTGCTTCAGTTTTGATTTATCTGATAATATTTTTATTTCATCATTTTTTAGATTTAAAAAAATTTTTTTTACGTCTTTATTTTGAGAGACAGAGACAGAGAGTGAGCAGGGGAGGGGCAGAGAGAGAGGGAGACACAGAATCTGAAGCAGGCTCCAGGCTCTGAGCTGTCAGCACAGAGCCCGACGCGGGGCTCGAACCCATGGACTGTGAGATCATGACCTAAGCTGAAGTCGGACGCTTAACCGACTGAGCCACCCAGGCGCCCCTCATTTTTTAAATTATTAAAAAAATTTTTAAAGTAATCTCTACACCCAATATGGGACTTCAACTCACAACTACAGATCAAGAGTAACACACTCCACTGAGTGAGCCAGCCAGGCACCTCTATTTCATCTTCATTTTTAAGGATACTTTTGCTGACACTGACTTATGGGTTGAGTTTCTTTTTCAGCACTTGAAAGATGTCACTTTATTGTCTTCTTGATTACATACATTTTTGGTGAGACATGTGTTATAATTCTAAGCCTTGTCTCTTTATAGGTAATGTTTCCTTTTCTCTGGAAAAGGTTGGTTTGCTGCTGTTTGAATATAATATGCCTAAAGAGTGGGGTTTTGGTATTTATTGTACTTGGTGTTCTCTGATCTTCCTGGCTCTGTGACTTACTGTTTGTCAGTAATTCTAGAAAAAATTTAGCTATTACTTATTCATATATTCTGCCCTGTTCTTTGTTCTCCTGTGGGATTCTAATTATGCATGTATCAGGCCATTTGATATTGTCTCACATCTCTTGGATAGTCTGTTCTGGTTTTTTCTCTAATTTGTTCTTCTTTTCTTTCTGCATTTCAGTTTGGGTAATTTTTTTGACCTATCTTCAAATTTACTGATTATTTGCTTACTTGTGTTGAGTCTATTGATGAGCTCATTAAAACATTGCTCATTGCCATTACTGTGTTTTTTTATTTTGGTCATATGGGTCTTCCTTTGCACTGCTCCCCAGGGAGAATCTGTCTCTTGTATCTCTCCCAGTCATACTGTACTATTATTTTTAAAATCAAATCATTTTAGCATGAGGTGGTGGGTAAGGAAGGGGGGAATTCTATAATGTTCAGATTAAGTAATAGCTATAAGTAGGCACTGTAAACTTAGGTCTTGGGGTAAGGACATCATAAGTGTTCCTATCTCTCCTAAATACTAGGCCTAGCATTTCTTCCTGCTCCTCCTCCAAGGGTAGAGCATTCTTTTTGCCCTAAAGTTTTTGGTGCCCTTTTCACCTCAATTTAAGTGTTTTTTGTTCCATAGAAGAAATAGAAATATGGGTTTCTTTAGCAGTGGCTATTGTTCCCCTCTCATACCCAGCACAGTGAAGGAATCTTTCTCAGGATTCTCCCCACTCTTCCTTGTGAAAACCTGGTTGGATTTCTGGAGGAAAATCCTGTAAGAGTGTGAAATTTCCTGCCCAAAAAGTCATCGCTAAGACAGATATCAAGAAGCTTACTGCCTATGTTTTATTCTAGTAGTTTCATGGTTTTAGGGTCACATTCCAGTCTTTAATCCACTTTGAGTTAATTTTTGTGTATGGTATAAGAGTGGTCCAATATCATTCCTTTGCATGCAGCTGTCCAGATTTCCCAACACTATGTATTGAAGAGACTGTCCTTTCCTCATTGTATATTTTTGGGTCCTTTGTTACAAATTTATTGGCCATACATGCATGGGCATATTTCTGGGCTTTCTATTCTGTTCCATTGATCTCTATGTCTGTTTTTATGCCAATACTGTGTTGTTTTGGTTATTATAGCTTTGTAATATACTTTGGAATCAGGGAGCATTGATGCCTCCAGCTTTGTTCTTCTTTCTCAAGATTGTTTTGGCTATTTGGGTTTTTTGATGATTCCACACAAATTTTAGAATTTTTTATCTGTTTCTATGAAAAGTGCCATTGGAATTTTGATAGCTTGTAATCTATAGATTACTTTGAGTTGTCTGGACATTTTAATGATATCAAGTTTTCCAATCCATAAACATGGAATATTTTCCATTTATTTGTATCTTCTATTTTTTCATCAATGTCTTATAGTTTTCAGTGTAAAATCTCTCACACTCTTGGTTAAATTTATTCATAGGTATTTAATCCTTTTTGATGCAATTGTAAAAGAGATTCTTTTAAAATTTCTCATTATAATAGTGTGTTATTAGTATATAGAAATGCAGCATATTTTTCTATCTTGATTTTGTATCCTGCAACTTTACTGAATTCATTTATTCTAACAGTTTATTGGAGGAGTCTCCAGGGTTTCCTGTATATAATAATACGTCATCTGCAAATAGTGACAGTTTTATTTCCATCCTGATTTTGATGACTTTATTTCTTTTTCTTACCTAATTGTTATTGCTAGGACTTTCAACACTATGTTGAATAAAATTGGCAACACTGGGCATCTTCATTTTGTTCCCAATCTTAAAGGAAAGCTTTCAGCTGTTCACTGCTGGGGATGATGTTAACTGTGGATTATTGTATATGGCCTTTATTATGTTGAGGTAAATTTTCTCTATATATATTTTGTTGAGAGTTTTTTTAAATCATAAATGTTGAATTTGTCAAATGCTTTTTCTGCATCTATTGAGATGATCATATGATTTTTATCCATTCTAATGTGGTATATTACATTGATTGACTTATAGATATTGAACTATCCTTGCATCCCAGGAATAAATTCCACTTGAATGTGGTGTATCTCCTTTTAATGTATTGTTGAATTTTGCTTGCTAATATTTTATTGAGACTTTTGCATCTATGTTCATTAGGGATATTGGCCAGTTAATTTTCTTTTCTTGTGGTGTCTTTCTCTGGTTTTCTTATCAACATAATGCTAGACTTACAAATGAGTCTAGAAGTGTTCCCTCCTATTTTTTGGAAGATTTTTATATTGATTGATATTAATTCATCTGTAAATGTTTGGTAGAATTCATCAGTAAAGCTATGTGGTCCTGGACTTCTGTTGTCAGATGGCTTTTGATTACTAATTCTCCCTACTAGTAATAAGTTTACTCACATTTTCTATTTCCTCAAGCTTCATTTTTGATAGATTGTAAATTTCTAGGAATTTATCCATTTCTTCTAGGTGTTCCAACTTCTTGGTGTATAATTGTTCATAGTGGTGCTTTTAATCCTTTGTATTTCTGTGGTGTCAGTTGTAATATCTCCTCTTTCATTTATGACATTATTTGAGTCCTTTTTTCTTAATGAGTCACGAAAAGGTTTGTCAATTTTGTTTATCTTCTCAAAACCAGTTCTTGGTTTCATTGGTCTTTTCTATCGTGTTTTCAATCTGTATTTCATTTTTTTTCCACTCTGACCTTTACTATTTCCTTCCTTCTATTACTTTTGGGCTTTGTTTATTCACGTTTTCTGAATTTCTTGAGGTATAAAGTTAGGTCGTTTGAGATTTTTCTTGTTTCTTAATGTAGACATTTATTGCTATGAACTTCCCTCTTAGAACTGCTTTTGCTGCATCACATAAGTTTTGGTATATTGTATTTTCATTTTTGTTTGTCTCAAGTCATTTTTTTTATTTCAGCTTTGACCCAATGGTTGTTCAGAATTGAACTATTTTTATTAAAATGAAATCACTTATAGTTCTAGAACTCAATGTAATTTAGTTGCTAATTTAAAATTGAATATCATCTTTCATTTATATTACATCAACATCTACACATATGGTATGCAAATATAAGATTAATATGGATTATTCCATATTTCAAAAGTTTCCCAGGAGCTAAGTACAAATGTTGGGAGTACTGCAATTAGTTCTGAGAGCCCACAGAACCACAAACTGGAACATGAAAAAAAGCAAGAAAATGGAGGCTTGACACTATTGGCAAATGACTATTAAGCAAAAATCTATGGAATCTATACCAACAGAGAGGAAGGAAAAGTTAATTTTTAAAATTTATTTTGCTGCTCAAATCTTTACATACTCTGAAGTTGTGTGTATGTCTCAACTCACTGACCTTCGTAGTATTCTGACAATTGCCTTTTGTTTTGAGGACACAGAGCAAAAAATATGTAGAAGTATTCCCCTGAAGCCTTGAGTAATATTAGGAAGGCAGATGTTTTAAGATCACAGTTACCATCATGGTAGTTCTATCAGATTCTGAGTGACAAAGGCATCCTTCTGTTCTTGCAAATATGTGCATGTATGTTTTTGACATATAGGGGCCTCTAAAATATGGGCACAAGAACAGAGGCCCCTCTTGCCCAAGTATAATTATAGTACTGGTTCTATTCTTTTTATTGCGTGCCAGTTAAATATCTTCTAATAGAACCCATTCCATTCATTTAGGTCACATACATACCTTGGAAAATGGTTTAGATACCCCCTTGATGACTTCCTGTATTAGTTTTCTATTGCCAAGTAACAAATTACCACAAATTTAGTAACTTAAAAAATTATGCATCTGTTATCTTGGTTTCTGTGGGTCAGGATTTTGGATATGACTTACATGGATCCTCTGCTCATAGTCTCACAAGGCTACAATCAAGGTGTTATCTGGGCTCTATTTTGATCTAAATACTTGGTTGGTAAAGAATCAGCTTCCAAGCTCATTTGGTTTATTTATAGAACTTATTTCCTTATGGCTACATGATTGAGGGTCCTGGCTTTTACCCACCTGTTGGCTGAAGCCCACCCTCAGGTGACCCAACTTTATATAGGCCAATTTAGTAACTTTCCATGTTGACCTCTTCAAAATAGCTTCTTACTACATCAAGTCAGCAAAAAGAATCTCTCTCTTCAGGGAAGGCCCAGTTTGGGCTCCATGCTGACAGTGTGGAGCCTGCTTGGGATTCTCTGTCTCCGTCTGTCCCTCTCTGTCTCTCTCTCTCAAAATAAATAAAATAAACATGAAAAGAAAAAAAATAGAGACAAGATTCCAATTCAGGTAGTAAGCTTTCAAAGCCCATTTTTGTAATCATTACATTAGGCTGTCTCATTTTGTATACTTAGAAACTTCAGTTTCCCTTTTTCTCTGTTCCTTTTTCAAGTTTATTCTGTTTTTCAAAAGTTCTATTTTGTTTGTTCAATTGCTGCTCAATTGCTACAACTGAAATTCATTTTTTTATGTTTGTTATTTTAGATTTTTTGTTTCACAGAGAAGTTCTAGTTTTGCTTTACATTTTTTTTCTAGAAGAATATTCAGTCTGTTTGTATAAATGAGGTCAAAATGGTTGATAAAATATGGAAATCCTTCAGTAGTGATTGGTAAGTGGCTGTCCCACCTCTGAATACTCCTCCTACCATCCAGTCTGCCTAAGTCCCCAGCTAAAGAAGCCCTGGACCTCTCCACAATTTGACACTTAAAGGATTAACATCTGACAAAGTAGAAGGTCTTCATGTCTGCTTCCACTAGGCCAGTGCCTACTGCCAGAGGGAATGAGAAATATTTTGCATTTCTGTTTTACCTAACTTGAATTCTTTTTCTTTTGTATTACTCTGACAGCCACTTTAACCCCTTCATTATTAGTCAGGTAACACTTTTTACAAGACACAAGCAGGAAATTTTCCTACATTTTATGAGAAAGATTTAGGTCCCCTTGTTCTATATTTCTTTTATGTTTAGCATATACTTTCATGATAGTAATGATTTCATAATGTTTATCTGTATATATCTGTTTATCTGTATATACGTTTCTTTCTCCATTAGAGGCAGTGTCATTTCCGCTGGGCATCTTTAGTGCCTTGAATAGTGTGTGAGTACATAATTAATACTGTATTTGTTGAATGAAACAATGAATGATTGGTTAGATCAACCAGCAGGTGGAATGGCTGAAGAGACTATATAATGTGTGGCTGAGTATATTTGGGGAAATTCATATACAATAAAACTGTCTATTTGGAGCCTTAGGGAGGCAAGACTAGAATATGAGCATATCTATGAAAATTGATCAATTAGTGAGTCAATGGTGAATTATTTTTCCCTTTGCCATTATTCTAGATAATTGAGAGTGAATCATTATAAACATGGTTCTTTTTTGTTTATAGAAAACATACAAAGAGAAATCTGATGGGCTTTATTATTCCAATCCTATTTTTCTTATTATAGAGTGAAACTTTTAATATCTATGTTAATATTTATCATTAATTGAGTATTTTATAACTGAGCATCTATGTACTAAATAAATTATAATTCAAAATTTATTATAATTGAGCCTCTATTTGTAATGTTTTGAACAATCATGTACTATGTTAAGTACTTTACAAAGATTAACACTAAAGCAACACAAATCTAATTGTGTTATTTCCTGACTTAGAACGTTTTAAGTGATCCCTCATTATAACAAAAATCAGCTTTAAGGCAAAAAGTTTACTAAATCAGTTCTCATGTTAGACTTTACCTTTTCTAGGAAGGCTTTACTGATTCTCCAAGTCTGGATTAAGCGATTCTCCTAACAGCCACCCAGTATTTCAACTGAGATGAAAGACCCAAATTATATAAATAAGTATTAACCACCCTCCACTAATCTTGTTACTCATAAAAATTTCCTGTTTACTTTTGTTTCCTCTAGTATAGATTTCTGAGGACAGGCACCTAATACAGTTCTAGACCACAGTGATTGCTAAATAAAAATTAAATGAGTAAATAAATTTAAGTGAAAAATTACATTCAAAACAAGATAACAAAACCTCATGATCTGTCAGGCTCTTCTTGCTTTGCAAAACACTTTTACATTGATTTATCCTGTCACTAAGCTGTCGTAACCGACTTGAATTACAGGCATTATCACTATTTCAGAGATGAGAAAACCGTGTTAACACACGTGTTCCAAGAAACAGGCAAGAAGGCAGGAGTACTTGGACGTGAGCCCAGATCTCCCAACAAACGGAGTTGCACCTTCACTACATCCCACATCCTTCATTAAAGACTGGCTCCCAGTGTAAAACTGAATATTAGGGATACAATTTCTGGTGCAAGGATATGACTGCAAGTGTTTGCTCTGGCACAAAACTAAAAGAAACGATGTGTTTTCGCCATTCATTACTTACAGTTTAAAGTATTTGTGAAGTAAAGTTTGTGAATTTTTAATATAAATGATGAACAAATATACTTAAGCCATTTTTGAAATTATTTCTCTCAGCTCTTTAACTCTCACCTACCTATTTCCTTCCTTCTTTCCTGAGGCTCATAGAGGGCGCTCACAAAGTACTACTCACTGGTAGAGCGAAGCTCCACTGAAAACACACTTCACACTGCAACTAAAACGCGCAGCGCCACCACCTCAGACTTCCTTCTCCTTTCCAAGGCAGGAGGCGTGGCCAATTTTCCTCATTCAAATAAAAAACCAGGAGATTTGCATGGGGAACGGCTGATCCGTGAGTCTATTGGCTGTTAGCACCGTGGGCGTGGCCAACATTACGACCACAGAACCCCGCCTACATTAATTTGCATAACGGCCCCGGCGCGTGCAAGGCAGAAGCGGGTTTGTTTTTGAATCTGCGGAGGTGGCGGCGGCGGCAGCGGCGGCGCGGCGACTGAAGCGCGCGATACTGAAGCGGCCGCGTTGGGGACGGTTGCGCGGAACGGCTCTATAGGAAGGAACTTGGTTCCCCCTCCCTCATCTCCCGCCCCGAAAGGTATATGTGACTCCCAGGGGCTGTTATAACCACATTTTCTTAAATTACTATTGTATTTATGAAGAGTCAAGACCGCATTATGGCGGCTGCGGGAGTTGTGTGTGCGCCTGCGCGGTTGCGGAGCTGCGGGCGGGCGCTGCATGGGAGCACGTGATCTTGCGGGGTCGGGCTCTAGCTGCAGTTGTGCAGCTGTCGGGGCGGTGGCTGCGCAAGCGCAATATTCATTTTCAAGATCTAATGTTCTTGTTGGACGCCATTTGGGTTCTAGATTTAATTTTCCTCATTCTTGAGGAGTTTCATTTTCTTATCTTCAAACTCCCACATTTTTCAAGGAAAACGTTTCTCTTGTGTTGCATTCCTATACCGACCTTCAAACTCTTTTATATTTCTCCGATTTTCTGAGAAGCAGTGAGCTTAATTTTCTGTCAAAATGATTGTCACTTGTGGTTCTCGATTATAATTTCAGTTTTAGGATATTGCTGGGTTCAAGTTTATATTTAGGGAGATATATAGATCAGCACCTAGTGGTGGTCTCAGGGACAGTACATTTCATTGAAATGCATATTTGCAAATACATTTTAACCCTATTTTTACCAGTTCTGTTAAGAGGGAATGTGTACCAAAGAGAAACAATTTGAGCTTTGGAGATAGGGGGAAGGGACATTGGAAGACTCTATATACCATTTTTTAAAAAGAAATCTCAATCTCCTTGGATATTTATTTTTTTAAATATTTGATTCTATGTTAATGAAGTTTTAATTTTATCAGTTTGTGTGCTTCTGACCATACTTGCATTTGCATTTGGGTTTTAGAGTTTTAATGTCTCTGATCACTTGTCCATTACTGCTTCAGTTTGATCAGTTTTGTTACTCTTGACTTTTAAAATTAGGTCGTTTGTTTAGCCTTTGGTTTGTTATGATATGTGAAATCAAACTTGCTTGGTAAATTTTTCTTATAAAGAATTCTGCAAAGAACTCCTCACTAAACTGAGGCCTTTATGAGGAAATAAAGTCAGCCATCATTGAAAAAAATTAGTTGATTCTTTAAAGAAACTGCCCTATATATGAGTATGAGATACAGTTGTGTTTGATTTCTTAAAATTGTGTGTTCCTAATTTTCGTTTCTTAAAGAAGCTAGTTGTAAGTGTGCTACTGGTTATTTTAGTTTACAATGGTTGTGTCACTATATTTAAATCTTATATAACACCCCTGGGAGAAGTGTTATACAATCTGATATAATGCTACCATTGTGCAAATTATTTCTTACTAGACTAAAAATTTGTAACTGGTTTTCATAGATTTCACCTGTGGTTTGTGTGTACAATAATTGGTTTCTTGGTTGGTTGTATAACACTAAGTTTAAATCAGTCATCTGTCAAATGAAGAAGTGGCTATTGCTTTATAATGGTTGGTTAGGGACGGTTTTATTGCCCAAAGCAAACACCGTTAGCATTAAGTAGATGTAATTGAAAAGAATAGTTTTGGTTGGTGGATTTTAAAAAAATGACGTCACATATGAGATAGAATGAAGTGATAGGAAAGGTAACTCTCTTTTCTCAACAGAAAACTAGCCGTTCATATAATTCCTGGCCCTCTGGACTCTTCTACACAGAAATGTATTTAGAGGGCAGTTGTGTAATATCCTGCCTTTTTATACTTCTGGGGTGATTACCCCTCCTCCACTTACTAGGACATAATTTCAGGTGTTTAGAGTTGAAAATTTCTTGTATTTTCTATATCTGTGTGTATGTGTATTAGGTTAAGAAAAGAACTTTGATTTGGGGGCAGTTGGTACACTTTGCACTTCCAGAAAAGTGAAATATTTTGGTTTGTGTATTAAAGCTTATGTTTTCATTTGAATATACAAATGAATGCCTCTTAGCTTAAAGCTGAAGATTGTAAGAGGTACTTGAAAACACTGAGGAACATAATGTACTATGTAAATAGTTATTGGTAGGACAATTTTGCTACTTGTTAGAAAGGGAAGTATACTCCTATAAACTTAAAACTAAGACCAGTGAATTGTCTGTCTATTATTTTGTTGTTATTCTTTGAATAACAAGCATGTTTTGAAACTTTAGTTTGGTTTAGAAATTTTAGTTACATTGTGACAAAATTTTCATATACATGCAGCATACATAATATTAAGACTAATGAATACTAAGTTATTGGGGTCATTTTTAGTTTTGTAGATTTTAAACATCACAAAATTTAGTTTAGAGAAAAAGACTTAATGATTAAGTCATAAACCATTAAAATTGTCTTTTTTCTTTGACTTATGATTTGAATATTTGATACATATATTTAAATACTTTTTTTACTTATTCATTATAGCACATTTGGAAAGTGTTGAAAATTAGCAACATTTAGAAATAAACTGTCTAAATGTTCTGGTGATTTTTGTTATTTTTTCCGTGGTTTATCAATTTGTCAATAAATATTGATTGTTCAATAAATATTGATCAGTTTTTCATTTGGACCATAATTTCATTCCTGTTCTTTTAACTTTGTATTATGTTGTAAATAGTTATCTCATTTCATTATTCTTTTAAAATACTTAATGTTCTTTCAATATATAACATTCTTTTAAAAATCTTTTAATGGTTACATAATATTATATTTTGACAATATCCCAAATCATGAAATATTCTTCAAATGTTTTTAAGTGACTACATAATATTGTTATATCTAATAAGAATGTACTGTGACTTACTAAGCGTTTCTTTTATTGACCATTTGTTTGTTGCCCATTTCTCTGTTGTAAATAATGCTACAGTGAACATCCTTATACGTGAGTTAGGAACTACATCTCATAATATTTCTTTGAAATTATTGCTTCAAAAGGCTTTTAAAGTAATTTACAAAATGAATAAAAACTTAGTTTTTTTGAAAAGCATTTTCCATACCACCATCAGTTTGGTGGCTGAAAAATAGTACCATAGATATATAGATATAGGTATAGATGTATTGCTATAGATACCTGGTCAAGTTGAATTTTTTAATGTTTAGGTATGCAATTTTCTCATTTTTGTGAATTAGCTATTTGAGGTCTTTTCATGTATTTTTCTATGGTGGATGTTAATGTTTTTTCTTTTGGTGACAGCTATTTGTGGATATAAACCTTTTGCTTTTCATACTTTTGGCAGGTTTTTTATTTTTAATTTATTACTTTTAAAATTGCTTATTGTTTTATATATGCAGAAGTTTCCCATTTTTTTTTGTAGTCTAATGCACTGTTTTTTCTCATTTGTGATTAATTCCAGGACTTCTTTGCCCAGAAAATACTAACCTGTTGTGAGATGAACTCAAATGTTCATTTATTTTATTTTTTTCTACGTATTTTAAGGATTAAAAAAAAAATAAGTGTCTTAATCTGTATGGAGTTTATTAGTTTCCAGTTATTCCAACTACCTCGTTTTCTTAGATTCTTATGTTGGCGATCTATCTTTTTTCTTACTGTTTTGAGTTGCTAATTTTGATCTTAAGTTACCAGGTTTGAGCTATAGTTCGGCTTCATTTACTGGGGATATTTAAGTTGGTCCATTGGCCTCAGGAGTTCCTATAGATGGGCTTTAAGAGGATTCCTTGGTAGATCCTTTGATGGATTCCTTGATGTATACACCACATTATGTGATTATGAATATGGGCATTTTTCTGGGGAAGGAGTTATAGTTTTCATCAGCTTTTCACAAGAATATGTAATTTAAAATCTAAAAACAGGTTAACAACTACTCTGTCTGGGCCTATATCTTTATAGCAGTACTGCATTGTTTTATTTGTTGTAGTGCTATAGACTGTATAAATATGTGGAGGGGCAATACTCATAAGTCCTTTTCACAGTTTTTTTTTAAGCTAGTCTTCTCTGTTTTTGCAGATGAACTTTAGATACATTTGGTTAAATTTCTAAAAAGTCAGTTATTTGAAGTTTTGTTTAGAATTGCATTAAATTAGGGAGAGTTTACATTTTTATACTGTTTTTTTCCCTTATAAATGGGGTATATTTCCTGCAGATTTCACAAACTGTACTTTTTTAAAGGAACATTCGGAAAATTTGTGATACCTGTTATTTTTCATTTAGGTGTTATTTTACTTGTTTCCTAATGCTGATATGATGTTAATAGGGATATGTTGTTAGAGGATATAGGACTACATTTCTGTTTTTAATCTGCCTTTAGGGCATGGCGATATGAAAGTAGTCCAAGTATGAAGTTACAAGTGGGAAAATAGGTTGTCAAGTTAAAGTATTCAATATTTGAAACCAAAATTTTTCATTAACATAGACTTTTTTTTTAATGGAGGAATGTTGAAAAGTTATTCAGTTTTCTGGCCAGGATGGTGCCTAATGCTATAATAAAGTTAAAAATTTTTATTTTTAGTCTCATGGCAACAGTAAATTGCCTTATTCTCTAATAAGGATGCTTCTCTAATTATTGGTATAAATTCAGTGTCCATTAAATCTTTAATCTGTGCTGATTTGCTTCATAAAAATGAATCTAGGAAGTATGTAGAAATCATGTGTAGATACTGGCTTTTATTAAACTTTTTAAATGAAAAATTCTCATCTTTGGGTCTTTTTCAAGCAAAACGGCTTACAGAAATTTGCATATTTTACTGTTTTCATGTGACTTTTGCTCTTACTTGAAAACTTTTTCTAGCTCTGACAAATTATGATACTTGGTTTTTCAGACGATGATAGGCGAGAAATAGCAAATTAGGGAAAGGAGAAATGGCTCCTAGAGAAATGTATACGGACGGGAGGAAGGAGTAATGGCTAGCATCTTGATAGTGAAGAGGGGTCAGGTTTCAAGTGTTAGAAGCAAGAATTTAAAGACTTAGTTCTGAGGTTATTTAATTTGGGAATTAGTGTTCTTAGAGCTGAATCCATATTTATATCATGTTCATTATGGTAATTGGTGATCTTAAATGATTCTGAATTAGAATAGTTTTGTTTAACTTGCTCAAGAAGGCAAAGAAATGTATGATTTAGTAGAAAAGCTTCTTATAATATAATTTTTAAGTTTTGAGGTATATGGAAAATTCATACTTGGATATATCTACTTTTTCAAAGAAGTCATGTGGGGCATATTATAGATAAAAATTATGTGATGTTTTAACGTAATTTAAATGGTAGAATACAAAAAGTCATTAAGTAGCTCTGGGAAGCCATAGTCCGTCCGTATAAGTTCCCCAGAGTATCTAGAAATTATGTATCCATTAGTGGAGTTTCTCTTTAGAAATTCTTACCCATTTGTCCTTGTTATGTTCTTTACATAATTAAAGATTTTAAAAATGATTTTGCAATGTTCTTTCTCAGATTGTCCTAAAATTTACAGAATAAATCAGTGGTTTTTCCTTTCATTTTAGTTTGTTGAAAACAGAAAAGTGAATTCCAAAAAATTAAACTTTGTTTATATATGCTTCAAGTTACATGTGGGAAACCGATTTTGTATTGGAGAAAGAGAATATGAGTGCTGGGCAGCATTTTCATTTTTTAAATGCCTGCAAAATGAGAAGACCAGGGTACTAGTGCTTATTTGTACAATGTGAATGTCTTCAGTTTTGAATTTTGATCATTTGCATTTTTGAGTCTTTAAGAGAATGACTCTGGCATCTGCTTGGCCACTTTCCAAACAATGTGATAGGCCTCAGGGTACAGTTGATAGCACTCTCCTGAGAGACTTTATAATTGGATCTACATAAACATAAAAGTCTGGGAAATGAAGATGACCTATTAACTTGACCATGAGAAATAATCTTTTATTCATGTCTGCAGTTTTTCCTTGCTCAGACTATTATAAAAATATTTTGTGTTATTTTGTATCTAATAACTATGAATAACTAGCCATAAACCTTTTAATTTGGGAGAGAGGGCCCCTTTGATTGATGTGAGATAGTAATGTCATAATGTCTTACTGTATAGTTCTTTTTCACTTTCTTTGTTGTTTGTATGTACTACTTTGGGGGAATTTTTGTCTTGGTGGGTACCTGGGAATTATATTCCAGCACTCTATGGCACTTTTATGAAATTTGACTCTGATTCTCAGAACTGACATAGCTATTAAAAGGTTTCTCCTTGAGTCAGTAATTCTTAAAGATACTGCCTTCTAGTTGGTAGAAAGGTAAACCTAGAAGGTGAGAATAGAATCTGCCATTTTGAGAACCAGGAGGAAAAGAGTGGTGAAAGAATGAATGACATGACTGCTTCAGCATATTCTCAATGAAGGCTTTGGAGTTGAGAAATGTTTCTGACTTGCTATCCTTATTAGAGTAAATGTCTTAAAAGGAAGAAGTGGTGGAAAATATGGAAGAGAAAAGAGACTATCTTCGAAATTTTTTAAAATTTCTTTTTAGGTGGTAAGGGTCAGGAGTTCTTGGATTACAGTAAAGGATAATTTGCTCTTTGAGACTATTATGATGGTTTAAGGATGATAAATTTTTGTTTTTCTTCTCTAACAAAGAAGACTGTTTAGAGTTTTTAGGTGGCTTTCACTTAACGTATGGTTTCCAGGTTGAACATGACTACTGCACGGTTTCACCAACCAGGGGCAAGGGAGAAAGGACAATGGGAGTATACACTTCATTCTTTTGAGAACATGAACTGGAAGTGGCATGTATCACTTTGACTCATGTTTTATGGGTGAGGACTTAGTCATTGGAACATACTTAGCTGGGAAAGGAAGGCTAGGAAATGTATCTAGCTGGACAACCATGTGCTCAGCTAAAATTAAAGAATTTTATAAAAGGAGAGAAATAGGTGTTATAAAACAAATAGCCCTTTCTGCTACAAAAAGAAGCTGGAGAAGTGGTCTCAAAGTAATTCATAATTTGATATTAAAAACTGTTTTTCTGTCTTAAGAGTTAGTTATAACTCTATATCTTCCTTTGAAGTGGAATTTTGAGAGCTTTGTGTTCGTGATTTGTGTCTGAGGTTCTTGGTCTACATCTTACTTGGTGAAATTGTTTCCCTTTCTGCTGGCCCTTGCAAATGTATTAAATCATAGTTAGCTTTATAAGAATTGGAACTTTATGTAATTTTAAAATCTTAGTGTAATATTTTTTAACCTTACCAGTTGCTTATTTTGGAAGATGAAGGACTGTAGGTAAGGACTGTAGGTAATGACATTCGTGAATGAAAATTGTTTGAACTGCTTGTTTTAGTCTAAAGTTGAATTTGTTTTTTAAATTATTTTATTTTTAAGTAAATTCTTCACCCAATGTGGGGCTCAAACTCACGACCCTGAGATCAAAAGTTGCTTGCTCCACCAACTGAGCCAGCCAGGTGCCCCAAGTTTATGTTTTTATATTCTTTTCCAGATCCTGTTTTTTTCTTTTGTAACTGTATGTGTGAAATATACATTTTGAAGATGGAAAATGTGATTTTTGAGGGCCTTGTAATATATACAAATAAAAAGATTGTGATTGTAAATTCTTTGCATATAGGTAAAGCTTACCTCTGTAATAAGTAAATAATTAAAAGCAATTTTCTGTAGACTATAAAACATAGATATTCATGTAAGACACAGAAAGTGAAACTCTTTTGGGAGGGAGATCAAGGAAATCTTGGAGGAATTGTATTTTAAGGGGTGAATTAGAAGGATATTCTTAGTAAAGGGAATAAATAGGGTGTTCAGAGTATCTATCAGAAATGAGAAAGAAGGTAGTGTGTGAGGAGAATTCTAAATCCCTCCTTCATATATAGATCCTTGATTTTTGTAAGTAAGAGTCATTGCTGCCATGGTGCCTACATAATATAACTAGTAAAGAATATTGTTATTCTCAGCTGGAAGTTCTCTAATTTCTTCTTTTACTCTGTTTTGCTTTCTATCTTGCTTAAAGATGTTTATTCATTTCTACTTATTTGTTTTTAGTTGCATAGTACTTCATAAGCTTCCTGCAGTTAGGAATTATATCTTTTGATGTTTTTGACAAATGTCACATATTAAAGAAAAACTCCTTATAATTAGGAATGATAAGACCACTATTAAAAGTATAAGATTGCTTTTCACATTGTCTTCCTTAACATTCAATAAATACTTGGTTTTTGAACGACAAGAATCCTTTTGTTTTAGGTGAAGTGCCAAAAAGGGAAGTAAGATATGCTAGTGCCTTTTTTTTTTTTACTTAACGTACTATTATCCACAGATGTTAGACTTTTTATTTTTTTTAAATAATTGAATATGTAGTTTACTTAAGCACAAACTGGATAAATGGACAAAAGATTGGACAAGCATTTTGCATATGAAAAATTATAAATTGTGAGACAACTGTTAGAAAAAAAGTTTTCATCTCATTCAGGAATAGAAGAAAACAAGGAAACATCATTGCTTACCTATTAATAAGAAGTTTCTAAGATATAACTCTGAAGGACATAATATATGTAAATTAATAAGGGTTTGATAAAAAGATGGAATTAAATAATTATTTTGTGTTTTAAGTTTATGTAATTCTTTCCTTTTCCATCAAACTTAAGTGATATAAAAGTTGGAAGATAGCAACTAAATGAAGAAACAAAAAGGTGAAGAATTTCCCTAAAATCAGTAATATGATGAAGTGGAGAAAGCAATAATTTTATACTGGGATCTGGGAATTTAGAATCTCCCAACACTATTACTTAATATAAAATGGTGGTACCACCTATCTGGTAGGGTGGTTGTGAGGGTTAATTGAGATTAGATATAAAAAAATACTTAGCAATTTTTCCTGGCACATTTTTCTTCTCTGTCTTCAATTAATCGAATTAATTAGTTAGGCATGAATATTTAAGAGGCAGCTAGGTGCAGCTATAGGGAGCCCTTCAATGCAGGAGATATATAGAAAATGGCCGTATTCTTGATTACCGGAGCTAGAATTTAAATGCATTTAAAAAGTAATATCAAAAAGTAGGTTTATAATAGCATTCACTAGTAGGGAAAAATAAGCATTTAAAGAAGTTTATCTGCAGGGCACTCTGGTGGCTCAGTCCGTTAAGCGTCCAGCTCTTGATTTGGGCTCAGGTCATGATCTCACAGTCTGTGAGTTCTCCTCATGTCGGGCTCCATGCTGACAGTGCAGAGCTTCCTTGGGATTCTCTCTCTCTGCCCCTCCCCTGCTTATGCTTTCTCTTTCTGTCTCAAAAACAAAAACAAAAACAAAAAACCCCCAAAACTTTAAAGAAGTCGTTTATTTGTAAAGGTTTGTGAAGGAGTCTACCTTTAGAACTGTTTTATTTTAAAAGCTATTTAAAGAATAAAAGCCTCGCGAGATTACTAAATTTACCAAGTTTATAGCCATTTTCTAATATTAATTTTTTATCTTCACAGTTGGTCAAATTTTTTCAGACAATCATCACTGCCAAAATTAGGGATGAAATCACTTATTTCGGGGACTAGATCCACATATGCCATCTTTTAAAAAAATTAAGGGTGCATAGTGCTCCCTCTCCCTTTATTAACCCTCCAGATATGGAACTTACTGGACATACTCAATATTGAAGCAAGACAAAGTGTCCATTTTCTTCCAGAACCATTCCTGTGGCCAAGTTCCTGCCCGTTAAGAAACAAATTTGACCACATAAGTTTGTTTAATGGTCTTCTGATTATTTTATTTTGTTGTTTTATTTTATTTACACAGGTCTAAAGAATAGCTGATTAATATTCAAAGAATTCCCTATTTTCTGGTAACAAAACTACATACATTTGACGTGAGGTTTAAGAGTTAGCTTCCGTCTAGATGCTTTGTAAAGTGTAATAACTTATCTGCTTGATTACAAGATCAGGAACCAAGAGCCATCTAATTTATCTCAGTGAATTTTCACCTGCAATACTTAGAACTGTAGGGTATTATGGTTCTGAGATTTATACATTTGTCAATATTCTTTTCTGTCAGGAAATGATATTCTTTATTCTCATTAAACTTGGGAATCTATAAATTATAGAAGACATACTAAATTGAGTTTCTGGGAGGACTTACTATGCATCATTTTTGCATTTGCAGTGCAGTCATTTCTACCTTTGAGGTGCAGTCTTTGTTCCTTGTCATACCTAATTATAACCTACCTCTTTTTTAAATGTCACATTTCTCTTGTAGTCATGGTTACCAATTTGATTTATCTAATTTTATTCTTCTAGGAAGGAAAACATGTTTATTGGGATTTTGTAAATGAGTTTATAAAAAAGTAAAGAGTTTCAGTTTAGATAAAGCCAATAATCAGTATTTTTCTACAGAATTGCTCTTTAATTGTTTTGGTGGCTTATTAATCATAACCAATGTTAAGATCTTTCACAGCATATTTTCCCCCTGGAATTCTAGAGATATTAGATCAAGATATTATTTATTACTTACACAAAATATATTTTAAATTGAAGGTTAAAGATGGATTAAGAAGGAAGTGTTTTCCCTTTGTAACCATTAAAAATAAAATACAAACCGCAGTTAAGTCAGTTCATTTACTTGTAGGTAATTCTTGTTTCACTGATCTAGGGTTAAGTAATCTACTTACACAAAGTTGTCTGTACTGGACCAACAGAATCGTAGAAATCCTGATGCACTCTCTTGATATAGTGATGACAGATTCATGGAGGTAAGGTCAACTTTATACCACGAGGCCTGTATCCCAGAGTCTCTTCTACATAACAGTAATAGTTCAGATGATTTGGTACAGTCCTATACTAAGGATCTTTTGATATATATTTAGAAGACAAACTTCTTTCTTTGGGTACAGTGGCAGCAAGGATCTTGACTTTTTTTTCTTTCTTGAGTCTCATCGCTACAGTTGGCCTAGTTGCTCTTACATATGTAAGGTACACTGCTGCTATTAGAATTTTATTCACGATGTATGGATTTCCTTTACCCCTTGTCTGTGTAGCACCCTTGTTTTCCATGTGTCCTGTCTTCTTATTAGTTTATTCATTAGAGGAAGGAGACCGTATTCTCTAGTAGCTTTTTGAGAAAGAGTAAATGGGAAGTATATTTTGTGAAACCGTATATATCTGGAAATTATCGCTATATATTTAGATACTTGATTGATAGTTTGGCTAGGTATAGAAACCTAGGTTGGAAAATATTTTTCTTCAGAATTTTAAATGCACTATTCCATTGTCTTGTTTCTGTTACTGCTGAGAAATCTGAAGCCATTCTTATTTGTGATTTTCCCCTCATTGGCAGCTTGTAGAATCTGTTATTAGTCTTCAGTGTTTTGAAATCTCACTGTAATTCTTTGATGTGGATATGTTTATCATTGTTTGCGGAAATTCATCAGGCCCTTTCAGTTTGTCAACTCTTGTTTTTCAGTCTTGGAATTTTTTTTATAAAATAATTTCATTGGTGATAGCTTTCTTTTAGTCATTCCAATGTGAATTTTTGGAGGGGTACTCCACTTTTCTTAGATTTTCTTCCTCCTCTTATTTACAACTTTGTCTTTTTGTTTAGCTAGATTCTGTCAACTTTGTCATCCAGTTGTTCTATTGAGTTTTTCTTTTTTTTCTGTTATGTTCTTAATTTCTATTTTTTGGTATTTGCCTATAGTCTATTTTTTTTATTATTTATTTATTTATTTTATTTTTTTTAGTAAACTCTCTGCCCAACATGGATCTTGAACTCACAACCCCAAGATCAAGAGTCTCATGCTCTATGGACTGATCCAGCCAGGAACCCCCTAGTATTCTATGATTGATACATGGTTGCAACATCTTTTCTTATCTGTGGATATTAATTTTTTTGAAGTTTTTTTCTTGCATAGTCTTTGTGAGTTTTTTTGTTTTGGTTTGTTTTTTGGTTTGTTTTGGTCTCTGTCTTCCATGTTAGAGTTTTCTCGGTTGTCTTTTTTTTCCTTGCCTGACTGTATTATATGTTGTGGAAAATTAAGAAGTTGATTGGAATATCTAAATTTGTCAGCTTTTAAACTTCTCTTTAGGCTTTCCAGGGTGGGCTGTTTTTGAGAGCTCCCAAGACCTTAAGGTCTTGTGCTTTGTGCTTTTTAGATATTCTCCTTTTCCATTTTCATATATTGAGAATAAGGGTCTGATTGCCAGCATTCTGGAAGATTAATGGAGGGAAGATGACTAGGGGTCTCTGCAGCCAGTATTCAGTCCCTCTGTTTTTGGTATGCTATTCTCATTTTTAACTGTGGATGTTGTCTTCATAGTTTTGCTAGGATTGGGGAGAGGAGATATTTAGTGGAATGTTGTGAGGATATCAAATTATTGATTTGTAAACAGCTTTCACTATTATTCCCTTTTTTAGTGATACCATCTTACTATTTGGTCCCTTCACCCCAGTTGGCCTAGTTCTTTTAGTTGCTGTCTTTTGAAGTTGCTGCCATGTAACTTAAATTGATTCCTGTCCCTAGTGAAGCATGTAATAGGATGTTTTGGGAACTGCTAAGTTAGTTACCAGTGATTCTGCTTATTTTGATCTCCCCAATTCTTTTTAGCTATTTTCTTTTTTACTTTTCTCCTTGTTCCTGAGGATTTATGCTTTCAAAAAATAGCTTTGTTGTAGTTTTAGTGGGCTCTGAGGGAGGGAAATTATGGTGTTCTCATTTCATTGTCTGGATACCATTCTCATGTTTGTTTTCTCTTTTAGCATATATATGGTAATAATATGTTACTAAAGTATATTAATTAAATAAAAGTGTATTTACTTCCTACTTAATACAGTGAAACTTGTTATTTAGGTTCTATGAGATCTTCAATATTTTGCATATGCAAAATTTTCTAATAGTATGTTATATGTTATATAAAAGGATATAGTAGTTGATTACAGTTATTCTCTAATAGTTCTCTTTGTTGCTTTGGCAACCCATTGCAAATGGTTACATTCTCTGCTCATAAAAATTTGAAATTATGGTACTTTTAATTTACATGATCATTGTTACAACTGAAATGAAAAAATTATGTGAAAAGTGTTAGTTTTTATTTAGAAAGAGATAAAACAATGAGTAATCATGGAAATGTTTACCTAGTAGATCCTATAAAAACACTCTAAAAACTGGACAGTGTTCTACAAAAGGTATTTTTTCTATATTGGGTTTTAAGTACAAGGTTTTTTAGGACAAGTCTAAAAACTTAATTGACTCATAAGTTGACTTTTTTCCTAGAAAGTAAGAGTTGAGCTCCTGAAAGTGAAGGTTTTAAAGATACAGAGTTTTCCAAGACTTGTGGTAGAAATGAAAACACTGGGAATTAATTCAGCTCACCATCCATTGAACAAATACTGTGTTTCACACTGTGGAAGTGAATGGAAAATGAATTAAGATGTAATTTCTGTCCTTTAGGAACTCACATATAAAGATAAAAACAATGAAATGTGGTAAATATAAGGATGATATGCACAAAAGATCTTGAGAGAAATTACAGCTGGCTTGGGGGATGGGTATAGTAAGGAGAAAAGGGAGTAAGGAAAAGATTGTTACTGATGAGATAATTTAGGTTGAATCATGGGTAGGATTTATAGGGTGAACTAGGATAGTTTCTTTAGGATAGAGTGAAACGTGGGCAGTGGCACAGATTATCTGAATAACAGCCTAAGTATTTTCCTTTTCTAAACCATTTTCATGTGTAAAAACAGAACCAATGTGGGAAGAGATGGGTGATGGAAGTTCCATGGACTCGGACCGGGTGTAGTCTAGGATGTATTTCAGCTTTAACATTTTTGTGAAATTACTTAATCTTTGATCCTGTTTTTTTCACTCATGAATTGGAAGTAACATATAACCTTATAGGATTAGTGTGAGAATTAATTGAAATAATGCATGTAAAACTCATCTGAAGAGTTGATCCATGTTAATGCACCTCCCAACTCTTGTCTTCTAAAGTCTTGCAGGTGAAGTAGATAATCAGTATATTTTTTGGTTTTTTTATGTGCCTTGGGGTAATAGAGAAAATCTTAGTAAATTGGTAGTTAAATGATTATAGTAGCTGGAGGAGGATTGGTGCAGTGAGGGAATGTAGATTATGTCCTTTATTTTGAAATCTAAATTGGGTGAAAAGAAGTTCTTATAGCAAATAGTAATAGCCAGCAACTTAGCTTCCTCCAAAAAGCTTATTAGACTGAGAAAAAAGTAGTCAGAATTGATATTGGAAAAGTATTTGGCAAGACAGGGAAGGCTTGGGGAGGGGGGATGGGACTGGGTACATTTGAGGGTGTGTTACATAATTAAAATTTTTGTAGAACAGACTTCCAAAAGAATCTGCTTCCTGAATATCAGAAGTTGCTCATTCAGCAGCTTTAAAAGTTTTGGCTATTTGTTTTGACATTAACCTTAGTCACATTTCGTGCCACAGTAATGTCTATCCTGTTTGAATCTTTCACAGTTTACCAACCTCTTGATTTTAACGACTAGATTTGAGCCATTCTCAGAGAATGTTATTTTATTTATTTATATTTTTAAAGAATTAATGTGGCTTACTTAAATGTAACTTCCCCCCCCCCCCCCCAATTTGAAGCAGTTTTTGCATACTTTATTCAATTTGCCTCATGGAGAATATGTAAGGATCTTTTAAAAAGCTGCATAGTTTTGTTTCATTTTTAAACTTTTGGTATGGGAAATTTTAAATATATACAGAAATAAAATGAAACAATCAATTCCATGAGCTCATCACTCAGCTTGAACAATCATGAACTTATGGGGCCAGTCTCCTTTTGACTATGTTTCTACTTCTTCCCTGTACCCTTAATGAATATTAATAAATACCTACATCTAGTGGTGGATAGACACAAGATCACACAGGGCAGCTAGATTTTAGGAAGGTAAACCAAGGAAAAGAGAAAGAAAAGGTAGATTTCCTAGATGATGTGAGCTATCAAGCACACAGTTTCTTTCTGTGCTCTTGTTCTTCACTTCTGTTGATGGGTAGATTACTGCCAAGACAGATTTGTTGGGATCTTGCTCATATTTGTCTTGTTAACATATCCGCTTTCAGATTGAATTTTACCCCTTTGTTCTCCCTATTTTCTTTTTTCTCCCCAGGGGTGTCTACATTCTTTATTTTTATTTGTTTTTCACTCATATTAAAATGTTGGGAGGTCTGTGGCAGTGCATGAAATTTAATGTTCCCTGGGACCAAACACTCACCTGGAAATGTCTTTGTGGCCAGCTGGACTACAAAAGAGAAGAAACTGTTTTTATCTTTATGGCAGATCACTCAAAATAAGCTTTGTTGTCATCATAGCTCTAATGACTCTAGTCTCTTCCCAGCAATTACTTAAAATTATTGTCAAGATTCAAAAATTTGACTGCAAGCTTTAACCACTCTGCTAGATTTGAGTACTTTGGGGGCATAGATTCTGTGGGGAAAAAGAGAATAATTAGCTTTCTATAAATGGAAATTGACTATCAGGATTTAAACAACTTAATTTTCCAGAAATTAGAAAAATTGGGACTCTTTTCATGATAAAAGTACTATAAAAGACAAAAAAGGGGCCTTGAGCAGACTTTTTTTTTCTGGACTGAAATGGAGGCTTTCTTTCAAGCGAATTCCCTGATGTTTGCTGTGTGTGATTTGGCTCTATCTCTGTAACTGCTAATATGTGGCATGGACTTTAAGCTGTCTGGGATCTGGATGTGCCCAAAGTCTGTATTGCAAGTCGGGATGGATTCGCAGGCATTGTGTTACAAAACTGGCTTGCTGCCTTCTCTGTTTTCTGTGTCCTAAGCAGCTGCATTGTTTGTTGCAGTATATGCATTAGCTGTTGTCTGTGTTCAGTTTCCTGCAGGCTGACAAAGTGGGAGGGGCTTTCTTTGATACATAGCTGAGTTTTCACTGTGTGAGTTCTTGAGTGCACATTGCAGCCATCTTAATTACACTTTAGTGCAACTGAGACAGTGCAGCTGTCTCAAAATGGCTGCTGACTTAGTCTTTGTAGCTGCTTAGGCAGCAACTATGCCAGTGAGGAGACTTGCCACATGCATCAGGACCAGAGGTAAGAACCAATTGCTCTTTATCTTTGAATATTTTAATTAAAAAATATTTGAATTTTACTGAGTTTATATAGCAAGGTGAAGTTGGAGCTTGCTAAGAAGTTGAAATGTTTGCTTTAAGCCTCTTTTATGGAAACAGTACATAGGATGGTGAGGTCAAAGGTTAAATTCCTGTAATTTCTCACCATCTTATGTTTTGTCATTGCCAGAACATTTGATCACCACAGTAGTGCTTTTCTGGCCCTAATTAACTTCATATTCTTTTTGTGTTAGATATTTTAGTTTGCTTGATATTTTTTTGTAAAAATTGAGAACAGTATATTCTCTGAATAGATTTTTTTTGGAAAGAAGCCATAAATAAACCTGTTTTACATGAAGAGAGAGATTTTTCTCTGTGTGTGTGTGTGTGTATGTGTGCATGTGTGCGCGTGCATATGTTGGAGCTATTGTTTGGTAGCTTTCTGGGAAGAATGTTAATTCTCTGAATATAAGTCAT
Source organism: Cryptoprocta ferox (assembly GCA_028646485.1). Lineage (NCBI taxonomy): Eukaryota > Metazoa > Chordata > Mammalia > Carnivora > Eupleridae > Cryptoprocta > Cryptoprocta ferox. The sequence continues at coordinate 87,837,035 of CM053571.1, read as the reverse complement.
AGTTAAATAAAGAAAAAATTTTTTAGCACTGTTAGACTCTTTTTGTACACTGGGTTCCAATTCTTTCTCATTATGCTGCCTCCTCTGGGCCATTTAATCCTTTCATATTTTTAATGGTTTTAACTTTTTATCCTAATTACTTTTTGCTTAAAGTATCATTCAGATTCAGATTTTGAGTTTAGAAACAAGTTCATTTCTAGCTCTGGATACCCCTTTTCTTTCTAACTAATGTGTTCTAATACAACAAAGCTGAAAGAAGTACTCAGTTGTTTTAGTTAATTGATATTAATTGTTGATGTCCACATTAGACTTAGTTTAAACCTGTAGTATAGTCAAAAATAATATAATTCAGTGATTTTGTAAATTTAGTTTCACAATTTTCAAAAAGCTTTCTTAACATTCTTCTGAAGTAGAAACGTTTATTGAGATATGGTAAGTTCATAGAGATCCAGAGAGTTAGGAGAATGAAAATCTTATTCATATATTTCAGAGAGCAGAACTGTTACACTTTAAGTTCTAATGTTTAAATTGTGGTATCCTCTAAAATTTTTTTATAGATGGTATAGTATATTACTCTAATTTTGTCTAGAGTATTATGAATATATCCCTGACTAATATGACATAGAACAGTAAGTTTTGAACTTTCTAGATACAGCAACTTTTCAAAAATAGCAACTTTTTGCACATTAAATTCTTATGAAATACCACTGTATTTAGAAGGGATACATACAGTATTTTATTATTTTGTATTTATTTTATAATTTAAATTTATAGCATTTATTTATTATAAGTTTATTTAATAAAATGAGAACAATTATGAAAACAAAGTTTGAAACCAGATGATATATGATAATTATAATCTTATATTAGTGTTAGGATCTAGGTTGCTTATTTGTAGAACTCCAGGTGCTAAGGGACTGTAGAATTCAGTATACTAGAACATGTATTCTTTATGTTGTTTTTTTAAAATTTCATAAAGGTAAAGTATAAGATCTATATTTACACAGTATAACAGTTTGAAATTGCTGCCTTGTCACAAAATTGTGTTTATACTTGTTCTACTAGTTTTGTTTTGTTTTTTTAAACAAAATAATTGCTTTCCGTAACTTAATCATTGCTCATTTTTTCAGTGGCTTAAAATATATTTGGGATCACTAGTTCAGTTTCATCAACAGCTTTAGTGTGTTTGTTTCACTTTCATTAACTTATTACTTTGTGAAGTTATTAGGACTCTTTTATGTGATAGGATTCTTATAATCGGAACATTACTTTACGTAAATCCAATCATGTGAGCTTGCCCCCAGAAGAGAAGAACAAATTCAGTGTGTGAGAGAGATTTTATCCATCATGACTTTCAGTAAGATTTTGCCCTAGAGAGTATGACACAGGAAGTGAATGTGTGATGCCCTTAATCATCATTATTTTCATTCCTCTCATAGAATGAACAGCTCACTATATATCAAATATTTCATATAGTGCAAGCCAGTTACTCAGTTTGTTCTTGTTTATTGCTAGGGAAAAACTGGTGAGGTTGAAATTATTGACCAACTGATGTTGATCTTCAGAGTGGGACCTTGGGGAAGTTTCAATGATCCACTCTTTGCCTTCTATTGTGGAGTATACAGTTTGCCTCCACCCTCTGCAAGATGACTCCATTGATTATTACTTGTACGTGGGGAAATGCCAACACTCTGGTTACTTGGGATATTATTGCTAACTCATTCACTGCCACTTTGCATTTTTGCAACTATAAGCATAAATTAGACCTCACTGGGATTATTATTACTTTTGGGATTGGTGACAGTTTTCAAGACAGGTGTCTATGCTGAATTCCAGGTTAGCTATTAGGTGAATAATTGAAGGCATCATAAATCTGGGAGCTGGATAATTAAGGTTTTATGTTTTTATTTTGTCACTTTTATTTTATCATTTCTTGGCTCCCTATTTATCTTTTTTCCTAAGCCATTTCATTAGTATAAGCCTTTAAGGAAAATGTTGAGGTAGTGGAAAGAACATTGACTAACAGTTCAAACCTAAATTTGAGTTTTTACTGCTTTCTTCTTATATTGGTCACCTCATTCCATTTTCTGTTTCCTCATCTGTAAAATGGGAAAAAATTCCTATCTATTTGGCAAGGATAGGCTAAGAGTCAGTTTATATAATGTTTCTGAAGAGTACCATGAAATACTTCACAAGTACCTGGCATGCTAATTTTCCAGTAATATTTGATTGCTTTCCCCGTTATTTGCTTCTCAGATGCCCTGAACTTTATTAAATGTGATTGGATCAAGGAATGTGGCATGTTTAAACAGTCTGGGAAATTTCTCATATAACTCATGCTCAGAAGCAGGAAGCTTAGTACATCCACATCCACTTGGTAATAGGTTGTATTCGTGTTTATACTACTGGTCCTATTCTGTTACGTAAATTAGCCACCTTTTGCTGTATGTGGGTAGTGGCAGATGTGTTTATTAAGTAAAGCTAATGTAGAATGTTGGCTTTCTTACATTCTATTAGGGGAGTAAGTGGGAGAATGGTTTCGATTCTAGTCTGGCTGAATCCAAATATACTCCGAGAAAATAATTTCTCTAAAGAGATGACTTGAATTCAGGGCCTAGAGTTTTCTGTTTCAGTACACCTGAGGATCTTAACAGTATAGTTTTCTTTCAATAGCCACAAATTGGTGGCTGACAGACTTTATTCTTTTAGCTGCTGCCCTACTTGTCCAGTCGTTAGAGCTGTCAGATTTTACGCAAAAATCTGGATGTCTCATCTCTGAAAAATGGGCAGTGCTGACAATGTATTTCTGATTCAGAAAAATAATCTACAGTGGAGTAGCTACTGTCTCTTCAGATAGGGACTATATATAGTTAGTTCATATTTGGTCCTATTCACAAATTACATTACCTGCTGGGCCCCTGTAAACTCCTTTTAAATCCCTATCCTACTTATTTGACAGGTTGTTGATAGTCTTTTATATTTAGTATATAACTTCTAATGTAGGAGAAAGTAAACATAAGTAAAATCTAGCCTACATTACTTGGTAGGAGAGACCACACGTATAAAGACAATTTACTCTTTAGAAGGTATGGCATGTTTGCTCATCTTCAGCCTTGTCCTGGTTGCAAGTTAGAGTACCGTGGTGCCGGTATTGGAGTACCATGGTGCCGATTGAAGAGATCCAGTGACATTAGCAAAAAGTGACAATAGAATGAAAGTGAAGAGATTAAAGAAATACTAATTAGAAACAGGAGTACCTTGTGGCGTTTTAATATGATAATAGGTTCTCTTTAATTGTTAACACAGTGTTAAAGACATCACTGTTTATCGTTTTGATGTTTTTAATGATATTAAAAAAGAAAAAGTTAAAATATATTCAAGATACACAGTTTACTGATCAGGTAAATGAAATACATTTTATAAAAGATATTTGTCTAAGTTGTTGAGTTGAGAAGTCTTAGCACTTAAAATGAGAAAGTTGCTAGTAGAAAGTTTTCTTAACTGCACTAGACTAATTTTAGGGCCATTATAGACTTAGTTTTGTTAAAAGTTTGCTTCTGTTTGTATAACATTCACTGTCTCAACTATTTTGAGACCACATTAATGATCCAGAAAACATGGTTGTTTATGATCATGATGTGATGTGATTTTGAATTTCACGTTTTCCAGAGTGAAAGCCAACTTAACATTCATGTAATACCATGACATTGCTAACTCCAGGGAAATGTTACTCTTTTTTTGGAAAATGGCTTTATTTTAGAGAGGAAACTTTAGTGGAAATTACAAAAGCATTTAACTTGCACAGGACATGTATACTCTCTTGCTTTCCTAACTCTTCACACTCCCGAAAGAGATAGTGATTTGGGAGAAAGCTTAAAGTCTGTTCAAATCAGGGATTTTGTTTTTTACTTGCTTAGGTTAGAACTTCCACAGAGTTCTCTATTAGTAATTAGTAATAGTCTGTTTTTAGTCATTAATGTATGAATATGGAAATGATGAAAACAGTGTTATTGACTCAGTGAATCCCATGTCTGAGGAGTTGCTTCTGCATCTGCCTAAGGACTTCTACTCTCCTTGTAGTAAACCAGGTGCTACTACTCAGGAAAGTCATGTGACCTGTTGCTTTCCTTTGCTGACCAAGAAGTATCATGGTATGCATAGGTGAAGCTATTAGTACGGAAGTCAGGAAATGATTATTTTTGTCTGGTTCTGCCATTAACTAATTGTATAGTTTTGGCTTAAATTACTTAAGCTCTTAATACCATTCTGCAACATGAAATGAGAGAGGTGGTTGGATTTGGATTAGATAAGGAGTCAGGAAAGAGCACAGACTTGGGAATCAGAGTGAAAGTGAACTCATTTTCTTTCACTGTCTAGTGAGAAGTTCATATGAAAAATGTATATATAATGCTTGAAGTATAATGTCTTGCATACATGCTCAATATGTCTTATGCATTTTGTTTTAGGGGATGAAGCTAGTTGCTTATTTTCAAACTTTAGTTTTCTTGTCTTTAAAGTGGGAATAAAGTCTCTACCATACAGAGTTGATATTGGGATTTAAATGAACATAGTATATGTAAAGCACTTAGTGCAGTGTGGGATACAAATTAAGTTTTTAGTAAATATCAGTTACTTTTTCCTCACAAGGTTCCCTCTGGCACTTTTTCTGTTTTTTTTTTTTTTTCTCCAATCATTATGGAATTGGGGAGAATCTGGGCTACTTGGATACTTTAGAAAATGATCTTTAGGGTAAGGCATTGTTAGGGGTCTGGCTGATTTACAGTAAAAATGCCAGAAAGCAAGGTGTTTAAATCTCTAAGTGAGGACTTTAAAGAGCTCCAAGAGGACACAGTAAGAATTCTTAATTGTGCTAAGGAAGCATGGTAGAGTGAAAACAAAAATGGATTGTGAATTCATCAGTTGATTCAACAATTTAATAAGTATTTATTATGTACTTGTTATTTGCTGGGCACTGTTTTGATGTCTGGCATACAAGATCCCTGGCCTCAAGGCGTTTGCATTGGGGCAGGGGAAATGGGAAGATAGACACTAAATATAAGAAGGTTAAAATACCAAGGGATTGAGAATCCTGGGAGTAGGATAAAATAGGTAGTGAATAGCTAGGTGAACACTACCAAAATGTACTCTGTGAACCAGTTCAAGGTCAGTTCAGATTAGTTATCATTTTATTCCGGTCTTCCATGAGATTAGAACTGAAATTATGAGTGTCTAGAAATTTTTATATCAATCTGATAAAGTAATGTTATGTCAATTGAGTCAAATAATAAAAATAATTGAGGCACATATTTTATATACCTTCTTTTTATTTCACTTTTCAAGTAATTCATTTTCATTGTATTTACATAAGTATTGATCTTTGATGGATTGGAAATAAAACATTGGTTATTTATCATTATTAATTTGCAAAGCACTGAGCTAGAATAATAACTAACTATTGGTTCTTTAGTAAGCAGGTCGTAGAGAATTTAACTTCTTATGGTTAATTAATTCACTGTCAGGCGATTGTTTAATTTATTCAGCTTTAAAAAAATAGTTGTTATTCACATTATATCTTATGCTGGACTAAATGATTTTAGGTTCTTTGATTTTCAAGTACTTTTATTCAAAGAATTGGATGCATAAAGTAGGAAGAGAGAAGGGCGACACATCTAACAAAATTAAAACCGGAAGAAATATAATACTTGGATGGTTTCCAATTCTGAGATTTTATGATAAGTATTCAAATGTTCCTTAAACAGTGTATACCATGTGAAATCATACCATATGATATATATTTGTCCCTGTTTCTCTTCCTGCTGCTGGTGGAGCACAGATTCTGAAAAGAGAATATTTGAGAAAATCTATTATTGCTTATCAAAGAAAACCTAGGTATTTAGGATTACAAGTCGACTAATTCCTGTTGATGTATGATAACTTCATCTTTCCCCTAATTTAGAGCTCCATTGTCTTTGTTGTATAATAAGGATAGTTTAAGAACAGTGTTTTAAAACAGCTGAAAATAAGATTAAAAAATAAGGAGCATATTTTGGATAACCCCTAGTTAGCATAGTAAGTACTTTTCATTTTATTATCACTTTAGATGTACACTAGTTTCCAGACTTATTTGAAAATGAAATTTAATGTATTTATATGCACTAAGATAAGTGGAAAGATAGAAGTGAGGATATAGAATTATTTATTAGTAGGTCATAAAGTAATTACTGAAAAAAATATAAACAAAGGACTTCATAGACAATGACTCAATTCTTGCTCAGTCAGATCTGGCCATTAAAAACAGCACAAGAATGATTTAGATTAAACAAGAATGTGCCACTGACAAAATATGTTCTTGTGTAGATATTTGTAATTTAACATGCCTGAGTTTATAAAAAACTTTAGTGATATTAACTAGTGGTAAATATGTTGAATAAACTTTAATAATATTAACTAGTGGTAAATATGTTGAATCAACCATCATAATAGTGGTACTTGAAGATGCATTAAGTCTTATTATTTGGTGAAATGTAAAGCAGTGTGGTTCTAAGAGCAAATCTATTTTAATGATCATTTACTATTTAAGTGATTAGTTAACAAAATTTGGAAGGTGGCTGTGGAGTATGAGGACAGCTTTTAGCTAATGTGAATTATAATTTGTATTTTTTAATGATTGTTAAAAATAGCAATTCTTGGATTTATGTAATTATATTGATCTATGCCACACACACACAAAAACTAAGGCTTTTGAATATCTCTGGGTGTTAGAAATATTTTTGGCATGGTGGAGGTAGAATTTCAGTTACATAAGAATTATAAGTTGATTTTCACTTATTACCTGGATTTGAATCATATTGATAAATACATAACTAGATATATTCTAGAACCAGTCAGTGCTTGTTGGGGAACGTATGGGGGAGGGTTTACTCAGCAGTATTCTTCTTTAGTTTGGTCATGAAATGAGGACTGCTTTATGTAAATTGTTCTTACTGGTGCCAGCTAGCTGTAACTGCAGTCTGGCTGTGCTAGGGCAGCAAATAATATGTGTCATGGATTTTCTGTTTGGAATATATAAGAATTCAGCCTTTTTGGACTGCAAGAACAGAGTTGATGCTTTAGAAAAAGAGTACTGAGACCTCCACAACTGACAATATGTGGAATAATGAAAAGCTATAAGCCTTTAAAGCTTGTAGTTCTGCTTTTATAGCTTTATGCCTATTGATACTATTGGGTAATATGTGGGAGGTACTTAACTGCACACAGTTGCTGCAGTCCTAATAGTTGGCAGAATAGAAAGCAGTACAAAAGAATTCGGATTCTAGGCATCTTCACTTGCAACAGTCCTTTGGAAGATGTACTTTGTGTGTTCTGTGAGCTTCATTGGCATACTGTCTGACATTTTTTGGCTTTTGTGGTTAATGGAATGTTTGCTGCACAAACTACACAACAGATGTGAACCACTGTTTGAAAGGAATTTTAATATGTAGCCAATCTACTGTATGCCTTTTTTTTTTTTAATGAATATGAACCAAGCAAGGAATTTAGGCTCAAGAAGGCTGTTCTAGAAGTCTGCATTAGCGTTTAATGTTTATACAAATGAACTAAGTAGCAGTGGTTTACAGAAGAGGAAGCCCTTTTCACAATATCAAGCTACCCACAGGTAAGAGATTCAGGTCCTTTTTTTGTGACCACCCCCACCTCCCACCCCTGACCCCTCAGGCCTTATGTCTATCTCTCACCTTTGGAAAGTTTTTCTGTTTGATTTTAATTTTAATCATGCCAGAGGTAGTAGATTGTTTAATGTACATTTCTCAGGAGATTTAGAATACCATATTTGGATTTGGTCTTTTAAAAAATGATTTTCACTTTTTATAATTTTCCTCAGGTTTGTATTGAAATAAACTAACAGGCTTCATATATGAACATTACTCATGCATACAATATGTTCATATTACATAGAAATCAGTTTTAGACCTCTTTTCATTATAGTTCTGTTACTGTGTTTTCAGTTGTAGTGACACCAGCTGGTACATACAGAGAAATGACATTTTATAACCTTACTAAACTATGAAGTTTTAGTGTAAATGTACCACTCTGAATTCATCATCAAAATCTGACTGCTTCTGTTTTCACAAATGGTTCATTGACATACATTAGTTAATGTATGTTTATACATATAACGTGGTCAAGTTTTCCAGTTCTGCCCTTATCCTTTTCATTTTCACATATTTAAATTTATCACCATTTTAACAAAGTGAATTTAAGTCTAAAACTAAAATGGATGTGTTAGAAATTTTATTTTAATATTTTTTTAAGTTAGGTTAAAGGTCACAAGAAGCATTTATTATATTATTTTTTGTATAGTTAAAAAATTGCATGCCAAAAACCATAATCCAATTTAAATAAAAATAAGGAACTATACAACATAAAGAATATATAACCATACTATAAAGGCATAAAGATATATGTTTATAAAGAAATGCAAGTATGTGTGTCTGCTAATATCAGTATGGCTAGTGATAAAATATATTACTGATTGATATATTTTGAGCGATGAGTGTGACTAGGTGACACAGCAATGGGTGATAATGAAGCTAGTTTAGAGAAATAGAGGAGGAAAGGGATGATATTAGGCAGTTGTTTGCTCTTTACCTTCCTCTCTAGAAGTTGAACAGCAGGATCTTTCTGCAACCTAAAAGCATTAGTTTTAGATGGGACTTCCAGCTCTCTAGACTCTCTGAAAGGCCATTAGTCATTTATTACTACATGGTCAGATACTTAAAAGCTAGAGGCCAGCTAGAGAGAGTGTGGATGGAAGCCACACACTCATGCTTCAGGGGGACAACCTGTTTCTTTTTGCCTTTTGACAGTGTTGCTTAGGCTTTTAAAAAAAATATATAATTATTTATACATGTTTGTGGGTGTATGTTTTTCTCAGTAAACAGCTTCACTAGGATTGGAGAAATGGTGATAGTAGAAAGATACCAATTTTGGTTAATGTGCTGAAGGTTGTTGGATTAGGAGAAGGGCTTGCTTCTCTTGTGGAGAACACACATCTTTGAATATGTTGGGAAGTTTTCACACTTCTCTAGAGCAATTAGTTGGGAGAATGTTAGATTAGAATAGTTGAGGCCTACTGAGAGCGTTTTATTTATAGGTAAAGAGGCAAGGGGACTTAGACCAAAACAGAGGAATTTCTTAAATGCTGTTCAATAAATATTCAGTTGGGGATCACAGCAAAATACATGGAGGAGTATTTTCTATATAGACAAATAATCCTTAAGGGAAGCATATAAGAAGACAATGATAATGTATTGAAAATACAGATGTGTAATCTTTGAGACTATTGGAGTTGAATGTGAAATAATTCAAATATCTGGGATAAATTTTAAGTTTTTAGTTTTTGTGTTCCTCTTAGGTAACAATTTATTAGCAAACAATGTAGAATACCAAAATCTTGGGAGTGGAATAGACCTAGGTGATCTAGTAGGTGTACCGTCACACTTCTCACAGGAATCTACTGTTTATTATTCCTGACAGGTAATTATCTAGTTTCTGCTTCAACATTTCTAATGACAGAAGGGAGAGTCTCTAATTTCATAAGACAATTCCTTCATTTTTTGGACATCTGAACAAATCAACATTTGTTGATTTTGAGATAGTATTGGCCTTTCATTGTTTTTGTTTCTGTACTGGTCCATTTGTCTGTCTGTCTGTCTGCCTACCTGCCTGTTTCTCTCTGTATCTGTATCTCTTTTACATGATAGATCCACACTATTTAAAGAAAGCCATTAAAATTCCCCTGTGTTTTCTAGACTACATATCCTCCATTTTCCCAACTACTCTTCATACAACACGTTGTTCTAGGTCATTCTTTAGCCTGGTCATCCTCTTTTGTCCTACTGTTTTTTTGAGTCCCTCTTTATCTGGGATGCCCAGAAATAAATGTAATAGTAAAAAATGTCTCTCTTCTGGTCTTCAGTTTAACTTTGTTTTGACATTTCTGACAGCCACCTAGCACTGGAGAATTTTATCGATAAGTTCAAATCCTTAAGTATTTTTCACACATACCTTAGATAACCTTTAATATACCTGGATATTTGAACCATTGTTTCAATGTATTGTAAAGTATTGCTTTATATTTGTAGTTATATGTTTTTTATAATTTCTTATATTTTTTATTATGCTTTCTTTTGACATTCCTTGACATATTTTCCACTTTTTAATAGTTTTTTCAAAAAACTGGCTATTGGTTTTATTGACAGTTGCTGTTTTATTTTTTCTCTCATAATTTTCTGTTTTAATTGTAATACCTTTCCTCCTTTACTAGCATTTTTGAGTTTGTGGGTTTTTTTTTTATTAACATGTGCATTTAAGGCTATCAGTTTTTCTCTGAGTATCATTTTAGATGAATTCCCTAGGTTGTATTCTGTTAATATTTTGTTATTATTTCATCACTGATTTCCTCCGTAATCCAAAATATATTTTATTTTTTTAAAATTTATAAGGAGATCCTTTTCCTCTCATTTCATTGTTGCTCATCTAACTTTGTTGTCTTATGGCCAGAGGACGTGGCTTTGTGTGATTTTTTTTTTGTCTCTTAATTTATTAATATTTCCTTGTCACTGTTTGTGGAAAATGCATATTGTAGGTTTGTTGGATATACAATTCTATTTTTCTATTTTTTTTAGCATGTTGATTAAGAAATGCATTGTTCATCTGTAGATTGGTGCGTGTGTTTAGCTCTGATTGTGGATTTATTAGTTTCTTCCTGAATTTTTTAACCCTGTTTTTGCTTTATGTGATTTGAAGTGATCCAATTTAGTAGATTGTACCTTTTATCTCTAGGAAATATGTATTTTTTTGTCCAATTACATGATTTTCTATTTGAATTCTTTTTTCATGTTAAATAGTATATTATTTTTATGTTCTTTAAATTTTTAAATTTAAAAATTTCTGTGCTATTTTGTTATAGGGCGTGTCTCTTGTTTATAATGCGTATCTGATATTTTTGTCATTTAACCCAGTCTGAAACCTGGTAAGTTTCTTTAGGCTGACAGTTTTCTTTATTTTTGCCCTACATTTCACAACCCATAAATCTGTTAACTCCCATCTTATGATTATCTGAGATTTTAATTTCATAATATTTATTTTAAAGATGATGGATCCTCAATTTCAGCCAGCCCATGATGAGTTTTACTTGTTTTTTGGAGCATTGATGTTTCCTTTTGGAACATTCCTCCCATTTCTTAGGGTCTGTTGCTGTCTTGTACCTGTACTATATCTTTATGTAATTATTTTAACAAGGGTCTGTTTCCTCAGCCTTTGCTCAGATATAACATCTTTATTTCTCTATCCTGTTGATTGCTAGTTTTTCTGGCAGTAGAATTCTAGGCTAAAAATAACTTTACCCGTGAACTTTGAGGATATTCTGTTGTTTATTTTAGCATTCAGTATTGCCGATGACAAGTCTGATGTCAGTTTAATTCTTATTCCTTTGTGGTTAAGTAATTTTTTTACTCTAAGTTATTAATATTTCCTCATTGTTTTTCTGAAATCTTAATACAATATGTCTAGGTGTTAGTTTTTTTTTTTTTGCTTGTTTTAATTTAGTCTGTTTTGGTAATTAGTCCTGTTCTATGGAAAAAGTATATATATATTTTTAAATTTAACTCTGTGAGTTGTTTTTTTCTTATTTCCTTCTCACTTTTTTTTCCTAAAACTTATCTTCAGTGAAAGTTGTTGCTTCTGGGTATGTTCCTCATTTCTCTTAGCTTTTCTGTTTTCCCTTTGTATAGTATTTTGAGAGAGCATCTGGTCTTGATTAACTGTGTCTCACTTCAGCTGTGTCCATGCAGCTCATGATTAAATTTTTAATATTTGAAATTGATTTCTTTTTGTATCAGCTTGTTCTTATGGGTACACTTTCAGGATATTTAATATACTATTTCAGAATGTTCTCTGTTCATTTCGGCAATTAACTAGTTTTTGTTTGTTTGTTTGTGAGGTTTGGCATCTATTTGTGATTATACTCATTTTCGTATTTGAGATTTCCTGTTTTACTTTGGGTCAGTGCTGAAGCAAGTGATTGTGAGGGGTTGGGAAGTGGTACTTGTACTTGCTACTCATGGGAAATGCTGGGAATTTATCTTTTGGCTATTAGTCTTACTTCTGTCTCTTCTGGAGTTTAATGTCTGGATGGGTCAACTAATCACATTTATAAATGCCACTGCTGCCTTGGCTTATCATTAGCATGGAAGAGATTGGGAAAAATGGAATGAGTTTAACCACTAAAATACAAATTACATGAATGTGTTTTCACTGTGACAATTGAAACTGGCACATAAGTGAAACTCTGTATTTCTGTTCTCTTGTCTTTTCCCCATGTGAACTGCTATACCTAGTTTGGCGTTTATCCCTACAGACTTTAAAATATCACTTGCATGCCTATATAAATATTTAGAAATAAGTTATTTCTTTGAGTTTTAAGACAATAACATATAAAACCTGTAAACAATTTATTGACTGCTCACATATCTAAGTACTATTTTATTATCCCATTTAACCCCTGTAACATTTTTAGGAGGAGAGGCATTGTTAGTTTCAGTTTTATAGTTGAGGATACTGAGGCAAAGAGGGGATATATATTATCTTGAAAAGATAACTTAGCTAGGATATAATAGTACCAGTATTCAAAAAGGTGTTTGGCTCCAGCTTTTGCAGCACTAAAGTACTAAGAATTCTGCAGCTGCTTTGTTGTACACTTTATATTCATGCCCATGAAAGAAATCTACCACAGTCTTTTTAACCTTTAGTGTTCTTAGTGTGGATGCTCTACAGTATTTTTTTAAAGCTATTTTCTTAGTGATGGATGTTATTTTTGTTTAATTTTAAGTCTATAAATTTTTATTTAAGGAATTTCACTTGTGATTCCTTCCACTGTCAGTCACCTAAGTTCCTCCACCTAAGTTCCTCCAAAGTCAGAATTATAATCTTCAAAATAGTCCTTTAAAAAGAACTTTTTGTTCAGTAAACAGTCGTTGTCGTCATTCAGTCTACATTTCTTTTGGTTGGGCTTCTTTGATCTCCCCCTGAATATGGACATACTTCAAAAATTCCCCACTTGTAATTTTTGGGATCCAGTTTCTTTAAGCAATTTTACTTTAGGGCCTCATTTAAGGTGGATTTGCCTGGTTCTCCATTTCAGATGCCCTCTAAATATGAATAAGGTCAAATGATGTTCACCCCTGAACTATCACACCCTAGAATTGTACAGATTATTGGGATATACCAGTACTTTTAAGCCCAGACATTGTATTCTCAGTTGAAAACACCTAAAAAAAAAGAAGCCATCTTTGTTTTAAGTCAACATTAAAATTAGAATACTAATTCAGTATAACTGAGATTTCCCTTATATCATATGGTTTTAGTAATTCTGTAGTCCTGGAACCAACCTTCATGTTTATCAATACCCTCATTACTTTTGTCTATTTTAGGTATCATGTTCCTTCTTATCTGTATCAAAACTCATACTTGAACAGTGAGTTCTGGATTGCAAGAGAGGATTTATTTTTCACACTTGTTTAAGTCTTTGTCCACAAATTAAACAAAAACAATTTGTATTTTTGCTAATTTGTCCAGCAGTAGGTATCAGTGATAACATTCCTTTTTAAAATATACTAGTATATCTTAAGATAGACTTCTCAGAATGTCTCTGGTGTGTCAAAATGATGTACAGTTCTTGCCTATTTGCCTTTAAAAATGGTTAAGACAATGATGTCTTCTACCAGCTGTGTACTGAGACTACTCATTGCTCTTTATTATTGCTAAATATGGTTGCCAGTCAGAGGTGTAAAAATGTGTTTTCTTTGTTTTCTTATGTTTTTTTATGAATTGCCTATTTATGATTTTTAATTTTTATTTTGAATTGTTTGTCCCTTTTATTCATAATTGGTATTCTTTTTTATTCTGGATACGAATTTCATATCCTTGTGCTTTTTAGTTTTCAAGTATTTCTCAGAATTTGTGGTTACTTGTAGTGCTTTCTGTGCACTGGGATTTTATATCTCAGTCAGCTATTGTACTGATATGCTCAACTGCTATTTTTTTTTCTTCAAAAATTTTTAATTTAAATTCTAGTTAGCTGACATACAGTGCAATATTGGTTTCAGGAGTAGAATTCAGTGGTTCATCATTTATTCAACTGCTGTTTTGATCCATTTTCAACCATTTATTTCAAAGTTCATTCATTCCCTGTTAATTTGTGATATTGTCTCTATCAGATATTTTATTGCTTGTGTCTGTCTTCTAGATAATTTATTGCAATCATCTTTTATTACTTAGGATAATAATTACTACTTTGTCATATGTTCTCACATTTGAGAGGGGCATGCATCACTTTTTTCTTTGACTTTCAGTTTTCTTATTTTGCCATTTTTTTGCAGATAAATTTCAAAAATTTGATATAAAAATAACTAGATGGCATTTTAGCTAGAATTACTTCTAATAAGTTTTATCCCGGAATAATTGATGTTTTTCTACAAGTCATATCCAATGTAGCTGTAGTATTTCACATATTTTATAGCTCTGTGAATTTTTCATCTATGTTATTGTTTCTAGATATCTTTTTCTTGTGATTCTGAAATAAACGTTTTCTTCATTGTATCTTCTGTGTGCTTTTATTAATTTTGATATGATTTCTAGAACAGTAGTTATGACATTTTTTGTTTTTGCCTTGAATTGAAATATCTGTGGTGTTTTATCACTAAATATAAAGTTTCCCATTGGTTTAAGTAGCCTTTGTGAATGTAAGGAGCAGTCTTTATGTTCTCAATTTTTATTTTTATCAGTGAATGAGTGTTGAAACATATTCAGTGCCCTTTCATTATCTGTTGAAAAAGGACAGTTAATTTTTGTGCCCATTTTGGGTTGTGAATAAATTTTTAAATACGCTTAATTTTTTAATTATTAGAGGTGCTTAAAATTGGAAAACAGTGAGGTCTGGGATAAAATAAATTACTTCTTAGAGTTAACCAAGCATATGAAGATAAAGGAATTTGATGAAATTGTATAGTTTCTTGTCTCTGGCCTTAAAGACCCTACGTAGAAAGTCTCAGTCATGTCCCACAGACTGTTCTTCTAGTCTCTCCAAGAGCTATTCTTTATACAATATATTTATTAGGTCATTTGTTACACCATCAAGAGTGACATGGCTAATCATATTTCTTCTGTTCTCTAGTAGAATAACTTCAGAGTCTTTGTTTCAACATGAAAAAGGTGAAAAAATTTAGGGCAGAAATATAATAAATATTTGGAAATACCAAAATGAAGTCCTTGATCTGAATTTGTGAATCTTTTAAAGGAGCTTGGTAGCTTACTCTATTTATTATTATATTTCTTTGGAATGTTTCTTTCTTTTTCTTTCCTTTTCTTCTTCATTTTGTAAATTCTGGAGGCTCTAGGCTCTGATAAATATTTTCATGTGGCAGAGAGCCAGATTTCAATAGCTCTGAACTCAGTATGTTCCTGTTGCTTAGCAACTACTTGTGAAGTCTTGTGGATGTAACTGAATTATAAATAGGGTTATGAGCAGAAGTGCAATTGCAATTGAAATTGTAAAGAAAGGCATACTCTTTCCCCTTCTCAGCTGAAATTTGAGTGATTCTTTATGCAGAGTCACTTTTCAGAAATCTGGTTTATAAAAAGTAGGAGTACTAACCCTATCAGTAAGACTTAATAAGGGCTGTGTAGAGGTCTTGTTTATAATGACACATTTGAAATCATGTTTTTGATTTTTAAGAATAAACAGTCTGTTTTGAAGACATGACAGTTAATGGAAAGTAGAGAACTTCTCCTAATTTTCATGGTCATTCATGTAGAAAGATATCCATGCATTATATTACTGCCTGTATTTCTCTTCCGCGTTTATATTAAAATCTACATGCAGTAACACTTTAATCTATACTATGTTTTTGTACTTTTTAAAATCACATTGTTTCTTTAGAGTATTTTAAAATTGTCCTATAATAGTGACCACTTAGGCATTTGATAAAGATTGAATACATGAAAAAGCCCAATGTATTTTTATCTTTTCTCAGCAGAACAGTGCATTTTGGAGTAGAATTTGTCACAAATTTATTTAAGAATCAAAACTGAAAGGAACCTGGGGCACCTGGGTGGCTCAGTCAGTTAAGCCCCTATTTGGCTCAGGTCATGATCTCCTGGTTTATGGGTTTGAGCCCCGCATTGGGCTCTGTGCTGACTGGCTCAGAGCCTGGAGCCTGCTTTGAATTCTGATTCTGTGTCTCCCTCTCTCTCTGCCCCCCCGCCCCGTCTCCTTTGTCTCAAAAATAAACATCAAAAAAATTTTAAAAACAAGCCTTAATGGATCCTTTCAGGCCTTTTAATTTAATTTCCATTTATTCTAGATAGAAAACTTTAGAACTAAAGATTTTATTAAATGATTTACCTAAGCCAGTAGTTCCCTGCATATCTGTTTGTTTTTTCTGCATCAGTCTCTCTTAATTGATGCGTATCTAGCAGCTATTTTTTTTGCACTAATATTTCATTAGTTTACACAAAATTTTATTGTACTCTATAGCTTATAATAAAAACATACAACGGAATTCAGTAACAAGGACAACCAATATGAACAGGTTTAGATGAGAGCAGAATAACATGAGATCTCAGTGTATTTGTGGTTATCAGTCCGTATGTTTATTGAATGGGTAGAGAACATTGACTCATTTACTATCACGGTTAGGAGAGCGGTTAAGAGAGTTTCCAAAGTGTGGTGTTATTTGGTCAGATCTCTGCCGATGGTTTTTAGGTTTTAAATGATGAAACACATTGATAATTAATGGTTTTAGATGAAAGAACTCTATTTTTATTCAATGCATCAGGAATAGCTTCTGACAGCCCAACCTGTGAAAGTAAGCTTCTTAGGAATATTTGCCAGAAACAAGTAGATTGTATTTTTATGCATTACTAGTGAGAAAAATTTTAGAATGGGAATGTAATTTTTCTTTGCTCCCTGGGGGAGTGTTGGTCCATTCTGAGTTGTATGCCCAGGAGAGATCTTGCCATTAAAAGCATAACTTTTTTTCTGAAGTTTTAATGGAAGAACAATAGATTTATAAAGATACATATTTGATATTTTTCCAATCAGCCGAAAAAATTGTGCTAAATATAATTTTAATTAGATCTGCAAGAAGGTCTAACATACATACCAACAATATTGCTTTGCTATAGAATAGAAAAATAATAGGTACAAAGAAGACTTTGAGTTTGCTCCAGGATATGACAGAAGATTAGAGTCCTTTCTTTAGTTATGTTTGTTATTAAAGCTACACTTTCGTACACATAGGCTAGAGCCCCAGAACATCTGGCTTTCAGCTGACATTTTAAACTGTGAGTTCTTAAGGGAAGGGGCAACAGAGGAAGAATAGAATGGAAAAATGAAAGGTAAAGTTTCTTCAACTGTCTAAACTCCTCCAGGGCATTTTAGTTACTGTACTAATTAACACTGTGTCACTGATTATTTAGTCCTCCCTCCCAAAATTCATTTTGGTATGTGATAAGATGTGTGACTATTTTGAATATTGTTATGCAAACATCATGCTTTCTCTATTTTCTTGAAATAAAACTGCCTAGTATAAGGCCTTTTTTAAAAAAGTATAGCTGCTTTAAACAATATTTAAGAAAATAGGAAGTGCTGAGATTTATATTTAAAATGATACTTGACTTATATATCTAGAATTATAAAATAATTTTTCCACTTGTAGCACCATGTTATCAAAGTTTGGCCCATTTGTTATGTTCTCCCACACTAATTGTAACTCATGTTAACTCCTATTGCTTTCCTTTGTGATAAGGATTATAGTTTGTTTCAGATAAATAAACAAGATCTATGTACATAAAAGACAAGTTATCTTAAAGATGTGAATACAGTTGTAGTTAGATTTTGGATGTCCAAGTTGCATATGAGTAAGTACAACAGTAAGAAAAATAAAGATAGTAAGCTTAGTTACTTTTCATTCAGACCAGTGTTTAAAATAATACTATTTATGTTTTTAAAAGATTGGTTATATTTCATTTTAAAATCTAGCTATCTTTAACTGTTTAGATTAAAAGGTTATACTATTCAATTTGCTCATTTGATTTTATATTGCTCATATTTTTTCCATCCTTCACTGGAACTCTTCTTTGTTACTTAAAACTGTTTTATGTTCCTGTGTTTTAAGGCATTGTTTCTAAGCCTTATTTATGATTGAAATAGTCCTTTACATATAATTTTCATAACCAAATTTTTAGTATAGTATAAACTAAATTTTCTGGTATCAAATGTATGAATTCACTTTACATTTTGGATAACGGTGACCAAAGAAAATATTTAAAACTTAACTTATATTTCATTAAAATACATCGATGGAGGTTTGCTGTAAGAAATGCATAGAACATATACTTTGATAAATAGCATTTGTTTTAACATAATTTGACTGTCTAACCAGCCTTTTATTTCAGCAGGTATAATTTAATTTCTTGAAATTAAAAATTTTTTTTTCTTTTCCTTTTTTCTGCACCTTCTCCCTTTTTGACTTGGTTATTTCTTACTAGCCCACAGTCTTTGTAGTTACTACATTAGACTGCACATTTTTTTGTGATCTTTAGGAATTAAAATGTACTGCAGAGTAAATTTGTAATATACAAAGAAACATGCATATTAAGCATTATTATATTGGAAAGTTAGAATGATGAAATAGGTTTTGTTATCTGGATAACAATAAAAAATGTTAGGCATTGTCAACTTTAGTATTATCCCACTTTAGGCAAAATTGAAGAGTCAAAAATAGCAGTATTATACAGATTATAATTTTACTTGTTAATTTAACTTTCACTTGACATGAACAGTTAATTTGTTTTCCTCACTAACAAGTTGAGAAAAACAATTGTTGAATACCTACTGTATGAAAGCTACTACTGTAGGTTAGAACAAGTTTGTATTAAAAAAGAATAAGGCATAATCCCCACTCTATTTAGAGATCTGTTTTGATAAATTATTTAATCTTTTATGATTTTAATAAACAATAAACAGTCTTTTACCTGTAACTCAGATTCCCAAATAATTTCAGGGGAAAAGTGCTAGAAAAAAAACGCAGTGCTGTTCAGACTTTGAGAGAATTTCTAGAGCCTTGAATGTTTTAGAGCTGTGATTAAAATGCTGTATCATTCTCCTGAAGAAGAAAAACGCTTAAACATGTATGTGTGTGTACACACACACACACACAGCTATATATAAATAAAGTAAGATGAACAATGGCATGTAACTTGAAAGTGGCCCATTTATTTAGCTTAGTGTTCATTTTTCTTTAATTGCCTACTAGTAAGAAAAGATGCCAAGTTAGTAGTACTTTAGATTGATGAAATGTGAGGCACATCTTTTCCCCCAAGAAAATAAAGTTTTTGCTGGTAGTTTTGCTTTCATATTCACATCTATTCTAGGATTTATACTAGTGTATTCTTTCTATTTTTAGGCTGTTGCTAGGCAGATTTAAAATTTCTCCTTTTATGGTTGCCCAGTTTCTAGCTTTCTGACTGGTTACATGAACCTGCTTTCTTTAGCCAACCACAGTGACTATGCAAACTGTATTTCAGTTTCTGTTGCTATGAGAGAACTGATAAGATGGCTGCAGGGGGCTCCCTTTGGGGTATGTTCATTATTGTAGAGAAGATTGTCATCATTATATAGTAATAAACAAAACTGGATTTCTTTTTTTTTTAAAGTAGCTTTCTTTCAAAATGATATTTTTTGAGATAGGAAATCAAACTAAAATTTTATAAGGCTTGAAAAATGACTCTTCTGTCAGATTTGGTTAATTTTAATGGTGCTATATGTTGCACTTTTTCTGAGGCAGCCTTTTGTGTAAGTGGGTATATATTACTTTTTGTTAGTAAATAAGCATCCCGAGTCCCCAAAGAAAGGTCATCCTCTGTATGTACACCTGTGTATATGAACCTGCTAGCATGTTAGTTTACAGTTCTGTCAAAAATATTGTAGATTTCTATCTTTGCTTCCTAAAAGGGTAATTTAATTTTTAATTTAAGAATTATTTTAGATATTAGATATATGTATATAGTTCATCATTCTTTTAGCCAGTATTTACTAAGTATATATTATGTGCCAGACACTATGTACTCATTAATATTATATCAGAGGATTTTATTTTTTATTCTTTTGTTAAATTACCTCTGAAGCACATCATATTTTAAAATGTTTTCTAACAAAGCAGTGGACACTTAAAATGTTTTAATCTTATGCTAGATGCATGGTGAGATGTGCCAGAGTGTTTTGTTAAGCAATATATAAATATAGATATTAAAGTCCATTTTAATAATTATTTCTAAAAGGGTCATTTGAAGTATTGACAAATGCAGTAAATGGTGGTAAGACCGTCATTTTGAATAAAGACAGTATTGATAAAATGTCACAAAGCTTTATGTAATATCAAAGTTTAGTAAGTATACCTCATTTTAAAACAAATTTATCAATATTAATTACATATAAGATTTTTTGGTTATAGTGCCAGTTTATAATAGAAGCAAATGCTCCTGTTTTACTTTCAACTTTCAGGTCCTTTTGGTAATTTTCCATGTGTAGAAGATTCTATTAATATACTTACATGGAGTGCTTATCTGCATGATGCTCACTATTGTTTTTTTTTCTTGATAAATTTTTTCTTAATCCTGTATGAGTATCTCATGCCCATTATTATCATCCTGTGAGGTAAGCATACTAAAGAATTGTTCCATTTAAGACAGGGAAAAAGAATAACAGGCTTATTTAAGATTAGCACATAGGACAATATGGCTATTGTTATTTTATGTACATTACCTTTCATCACTGTTATGATTATAGATAAATTTTTTGGCCTAGAAATGTAAGTCCCTAAACTATAACTGAATATTCAGTTCTCTTGGGATAGTTGTTTTGTCTATGTTGAAAGTGTGACCCAGTAATGCGGGGTTAGGTAAAAAAAACAACAAAAAATTAACTATAGTTCTGCTATATATTTTTTCAAAGAACAGGTTTGAGATGTAATTCAGATACAATTCACCTGTTTAAAGTATACAGCTCAGTGGTTTTAAAAATATTTATAGAGTTTGCAACCATTACCACAATTAATTTTAGAACATTTTTATTGTCCCAAAAAGAAACCTTGTACCCTTTAGCAGCCATTTTTCATTTTCTCCTCAATCCCCCAACCCTAGACAACCACTAATGTGCTTTCTGTCATTACAGATTTGCCTATTCTGAACATTTCATATAAATGGAATCATACAATATGTAGCCTTTTGTGACAGGTTTCATTTACTCAGCATGTTTTCAAGATTCATTCATTCATATTGTTAACATTTATCAGTACTTCGTTTCTTTTTATAGCCAAATAATATTCCATTGTATGGATATACCACGTTTTATTTACCTATCAGTTGTTGGATATTTGAGTTATTTTGGCTATTATGAATACTTCTCGGCTGTTATGAATATCATTTCTATGAACAATTGTGTATAGGTTTGTGTATGGACATATGTTTTTATTTTTTTTGGGTATATAGCTAGGAGTGGAATTGCTAGATCCTATGGAAGCTCAATGTTTAGTAGTTGAAGAACTGCCAGACTCTTTTGGAAAGCATCTGCTTCATTTTACAGTTCCACCAGCATTGTGTGAGGCTTTGAATTTCTCTACATCTTTGCTAACACTTGTGATTTTCTGTCTTTTTGATTATAGCCATTCTGATATATATAACGTGTTATTTCATTGTGGATTTGATTTGCATTTCTATGATGACTAATGATAGTAAGCCTCTTTTCATGTTTATTGTTGATCGGTATATCTTTGGAGAAATAGCAAGTCCTTTACTTTTTGTTAAATTGGGTTTTTTTATTATTGAGTTGTAACATTTTTTTTGGTATGTTCTAGTAGATACAAGTCTCTTATCAGGTACATTATTGGCAGATATTTCCTCCCATTGTGGGAGTTGTTGGTTCACTTTCTTGATGTGTCCTTTGCAGCATAAAAGTTTTTACATTTTGATCAAGTTCAGTCTAGTTAATCTGTTTTATTTACTTTCATTGTTTGCTTTCTTTGGGTGATATATAAGAAACCATTGCCTATTATAAGATTTTATAGATTTATATCTAAGTTTTCTTTTAAGATTTAAAACTTATAGCTCTTAAATTTAGGTTGAACTCTTGATTTTGGCCCAGGTCATGATCTCACAGCGAGCACCACATTGGGCTCTCCACTGATGGCACAGAGCCTGCTTGGGATTCTCTCCTTGCCTTTCTGCTCCTTCCCTGCTCGCTTGTGCTCTCTATCTCTCAAAATAAATAAATAAGCATTTAAATTTTTTTTTTAATTTTAATTTAAATTTTTTAAAATTTAATTCTTTGAGCCATTTGGAGTTATTTTTTTTATATACAGCATGAGATAGGGGTCCAAATTCATTCTTTTGCATGTGGCTACCCAGTAATCCCCATACTATTTGTTGAAAATACTGTTCTTTCCTCATTGAATGGTCTTGGCACCCTTGTCAAAAAAATCAGTTGACCATAAATGTGAGGATTTATTTCTTGACTGGGAGTTCTATTCCATTGATTTATATGTCTGCCCTATTTGCTAGTAATACTATACTGACAGTATTACTGTAGTTTGTACTAAGCTTTGAAAATATCAAGAGTGAGTTTTTCAATGTTGTTTTCTTTTTCAAGATTGTTTTGGCTATTTTGGGTCCCTTGCATATGCATATGAATTTTAGGATCACCTTGTCATTTTCTGAAAAGAACATGGCTAGGATTTTGATAGGGATTATGTTGAATCAGATCAGTTTTGAATGTTGACATTTTAATATTAAGCCTTTGATTCAGGAGTATACAATGTCTTAGTGTTTATTTAGATCTTTAATTTCTTCTACAGTGTTTTATAGTTTTTCAGAGGATAAAGTTTTGCACTTCTTTTTGTTAAATGTTTTATTTTTGATGCTATTGTAAATGGAATTTTTTTTTAAATTTTATTTTTGAATTGTTCATTGTAACTGTATAGAAGTACAATAGATTTTATATACTGATCTTGTATCTTGTGACCTTCTAAACCCATTTACCAATTCTAGTAATTTTTTAGTGGATTCCTTACAATTTTCCATATATAAGATTGTGTCATTGCAAATAGAGATAGCTTTACTTTGTTCTTTTCAAGTTAGATAACCTTTATTTCATTTTCTTGCCTACTTGCCCAAGCCAGAACCTCTAGTTATTGCTGAATAGAAGTGTTAAGAGCAAACATTTTGTCTTGTTCCTGATCTTAGGACAAAAAATGTCTTTTATTAAGTGGGTGTTAGTTGTGGGGTTTTCCTAAATTCCTCTTATAAGGTTGAGGAAATTTCCTTTTCGTTTGTAGAGTGAATTCTATTATTTGCTAAGGTGACTTACAGATAAGTTACTTTTAAAAGATGATTAAATATTTAGGATTCTGCTAGTAATACTGTTATAGGTAATATATGAACCAGTCTGCAGGTTGGTAAAATTAAGAGTCTACTATCAGATTGCATTTACTATGTGGTTAGGCTTTAGGAATTATATTAAATGACTTCTCCATTTTCAAAGAGATAGAGAAGAAAATTGTGGCAAACACCATATACAGTTTACTCTTGAACAATGTGGTTGATAGGGTGCCAATCCCTAATGTAGTCAAAAATCTGCAAATGTAACTTTTAACTGCCCCCAAACTTAAATACTAATAGTCTACTTTTGACTGGAATCCTTTCTGATAACATGCAATTAGCACATTTTATATGTTATATGTGCCATATACTGTATTCTTACAGTAAAGTAAGCTAGAGGAAAGGAAATCTTATTAGAAAATTATAAGGAAAAGAAAGTACATTTACAGTACTGCATCTTAAAAAATTTGCCTATGAGTGGGCCCATGCAGTTCAAATCTGTGTTATTCAAGGGTCAGCTGTAGTTTATTTATTACTTAACATTCTGATACAATAGAGCACCCCATGGTAGCAAAATTTAAAGGATGAAATGTATAAGAAGGGCATCTGTGCCAATGAAAACAACTTGGTACTGAATTGGGTGTCTGGTTGACCTTGCCAAGCTAAAATTACTCACTGTGTAAAGGAATGCATGATAGCAGCATGGTTATTAATGTATTCATTTAGATCATATGTAAAGGTGAATGTTTTATGTTATCAAATAAATGAGAAAATAATATGACCTGGTATAGTGTCTGACAAATAATTGTCCCTTGATAAGTGTCAGTTTCTTTTTCTCCTTTTAAGTTACGTTGTTTAGTTAACAAAAAGGGGAATTTATAGTATAGAAAAAGTAGTATAAGGCATACCTAAAAATAATAAACATCAAATTCAAGATTATGCTTATCTTTTTGTTAAAGAGTTGGGGATGGGGAAAGAAGGACCATGCTATCTGGTAGTGTCATATAGAGGGCTTTGTTTTTTATTTCTAATTGTTTTGTTTCTTATCTAGATAGTGGGTACACACATGGTCATTATCTCAGAATTTATATCTTACTGCATATTCACAGTATTTTATAATAAAAACTGAATTATAAAAGAGTATCAGTATAGCTAGACATTTGTAAAGTAATATAAAATTTGAGTAAAATAGAATTTAGCAAGCATCTGGTATAATCTCTTTGTTTTTGCAGTTGAGCAGCCTGAAATCTAGAGAGTTAGGGTGATTTATCCTATGTCGATTGTTCTGCTAATGTTAGAACAAACATTGAGGAGACCCAGTTTTGTTAGTTTAGAAATCCCGGGTAGGCCAAGCTTTTTATAATTATGTATTTAAAAAATTTTTTTTAAGTTTATTTATTTATTTTGAGAGAGAGAGAGCACACACAGGGAAGGGGCAGATAGGAGAGACAGAATCCCAAGAGGCTCCACACCATCAGTGCAAACCCAATGCGGGGCTCAAACTCATGAACTGTGAGATCATGACCTGAGCCGAGATCAAGTGTCGCATGCTTAACCGACTGTGCCACCCAGGCACCACTATAATTATGTATTTTAAACTAATAAGAGCAGATGCTACACTTGATCTTAGCCAAAAGTTGGAGAAGTGATTATGTATTTTTTAAAGTGTGGTAGATTATATATTATTTTACCATTATTCTTTCTTCTTGTGAGATTATATATATCTATGCCTTTTGCCACGTGACACGAAGTATTTCCCAGTGGTTGCTTTTTACCTCTCCACCCCTTTAATGTGTAACTTGGCTTTAACCAATAGACTATGAGTGAGTGTGATGTATACTGTATCTAAGAAATAGCTTTAAAACTGGCATATTGTGTTATTCTGTCACTGTAGTCTTTTCCCTTTGCCACAAGACCTAGATTTGGGGGTGGGGGTGCCACTCCTTCAGCCTATGACCTAGAAAGAGGAAGAATGTTATATTAGCCAGTAAGATTTTGGGGAGTGGAGGTATTGCTGCAATATAATTTAGTGAAAGGTGGCTAGTACAGAAAGTACGGTTTTCACTCTTTCTTTTTAGGTTGGGTCAATAAGAAAAGTTAGAGCTGTTTCCTGACATTTGAAGAATTTATGTCTTTCAACTTCTCATAAATCATTCTGGGTGTTTTAGCTCACCCAGGCAAACTATGAGAAATACATTTGGACAACTGGTTTAAATTCCTTAAAAAATTATTACGTGGACTTCTTTAACTTTACTCATTATCAGCATAGGTGGTGGAATTTGGTGAGTGGGTCAAACTAGTAGGGCCCTGGGGGATAGGATAACTGGCTAATTTTCTAAGGGGATGTAATTTGATAAATGTATTCTAAAATTGCATTTGTTGGATCAGGTCAGTCAGTTTTAATTTGCTTATATAACAAAATGATCCCAAAAATACACTTGGAAAAGTGATTTTAGGGTATCTTGCATTTTTTCATGTAGACTACCCTAGAATTTCTCACAACATAGCAGTGAATGAATGCAACAAGTTAGTGACCAGTCTGGTTTTGATGTAACCAAAATTTCAAGAACATGATTTGATCCTATTGTGTCCAAAGAATTGTTGGTAAAGCAAACTCCCTATTTCCTTTGTTGTTGATTATTTTTTAAAAATTTAATTTGGGGATATTTCATTCAACATTTTGATACTCCAGCTAATATCAGTAGGTTGATGACAGGCAGAAGGGATTCTTTGTTGAGGTCGCAAATATTATGATCACTTGACACTGTATTTACTGAATGAGTATTTGGTAATACATTTCAGCAATTAATATTTTTTTCAAAGATGGTAGGATAGCCATTGAATGTGTTTTATGCAATTGAGAGAAGAACGATAGCATAGTAGAACTGAAGAATTGTGAACTGTAGGAGATTGTGGATCTTCAAATGAATATTGCCAGTGCTTTGTGAGTGACCGGGAGAGAGAACCTATAGAAAGCAAGAGAATATGGAAACGTGATGTGGGATTTTAAACAGAAGTAGTGAAAGTAGTTCTACTAAAGTTTTAGAAAAATAATTAACAGAGATGAAGAGATACCCATTATTTAAGATAAAAATTTAGAAGGGTCTTTATACTAAATTTGTACAGATAAGTATTAAAGTGGATGAACCATTGCATTATCAGGTTTACCAGTCTCACTAATAGACAGTAAACAGTAAAGCAGATTTAAATATTTATTGTGTAACACACTGAATATTCTTTATGATTTTATTTTCAGGACTGTTGCAGAATTCTCAAGTAAAATTTGGGAGTGTGAAATAAAATCATGCACTTCTCAAATGAGAGTGGGTTCTCAAGGAATCAAGTGGCAGAATTGTGTTTCTAAAGAGGCTAAGAATCATAAGCATAAAGTGATTATGTAAGAGTAAGCCATTATTAGTCCTATTGGCCAATATTTATTTAGTCCATTTAATGAAAACTCAAATTTGAATAAAAATTATTCCTAGCATCCCATTATTCAGAATAATGTAATAGTCATGTCAGTTAATAGCATGAATGCACTTGGAGTGCTTATGCCAAAGATAGAAATGTAAAGTCCACTTAAATGGCTTTGCTTCACATTTTACAAGTTACTGCTAAGTTTTATTTAAGTTCACTTCTTCAGGTATCCATAGCTTTGAATTAAGATAGTGTTTGTGTATGTATGCATATGTTTTGATTTAACAATCCAGGTGTTCCTATTGTTTTGTTAACTGTTCTTGGAAAGCAGTAGTACAGACCCTTGTTTATTCATCAGAAAAACCCCGCAGGAGACCTCTCATTCAAACAGTAAATCTGGGAGTATATTATGAGTATGTTTCAGTTTCATTGAATATGTTTCAGTATAATCATTCACTTTTATTTTCACAGCCTTTGGATTCTTGGTTGAGTACTTGCCCTCATCTGCTTCCCTTGTTGCTGGGCAAGGTTTGTGATGCTGATGTCTGATTGGTTTTAGACAACTATGGCTTTGAGCCAATCAGACAGTGAATTTCAGTTCTCTCACACAAGGAAGCACTGAAGCAGCTGCTGATTTATTTTTCCTATGGGGAGATTATATAAACTAAGAGTATGGCTGCAGCAAGCTCCCTCTTGGGTATGTTTGAAAAATTACAAGGTTCATCTGGAACTGAAGGAGGAAAAAAAAGAGGTTTATTTTTAAAACTTGTTTACTAAGAAAATCTGATAGGTAGTTAATTTGAGAAAAAATATATTCAGATGATAGATAACCTATTTTTATTTTATAACTTTGTGTTTAAAGGACTGCAGAATGATGTAGTATAAGAAAATTTTCCCTTCAATTTACATGAATATTTACTGTTGTAATCCACACATTTGCTTTATTGCTTCAAAAGGGGAGAGCTCATAACATGCTGTGAAAGGCAGTTAAGGAGAAAAAAATTGTAGTAATTGTACTTACAACACTTAATATAGGTTGTCAAGAGTCAGACATTAGGTGAATTAATTTCATTAGGTGAATCAAACTGAGTCAGTTCAGTGCAGTAGACAACAAAGCACTTTATGATGCTATCTGTAGTAAACCTTTGAGTCCAGAATACTATTAATTTTTGGAGTCAAATCTATAACAATAGTGATAGGTAGGTATGAAAATAATCTTGTCATTTGTATTTAAGGTTCTGCTGGATTTTTAGTTACACCTGTTTTATAAATATTAAGGACTGTGGATTTGTTAAAAAAAAGAAATTTACATTTGAATTTTACGGATTCTTACCTATGGGGAGAGAAGTATATTCTTGTTATGTATGGTCCATGTTTGACTCATTCTCCAATTAGAAAATTGATTTATATTTCTGGAAACATTCAGGGGTATTTAAAGGAAGATAAATTATAATAGCATGAAAGGTGTATATTTTTATTTATTTATGTGATATATTTAATATGTATCATAGATTTAGATTTTATATGCATTTATGTTCTAGATTACTTATATTAGACAAAGAACCTCACTAACATATTTCGGATCCAGGTTTTAACTATGTTTCTCTGACCTTATTGTCTGTCTCCTGTTGCTGGGCAGGAATCAGAATGCTGGCTACTGATTGGCTGAGTTTGTGAGCAGCTCTTGAACAGCCACTTAAATTCTTGAGCTTTTGAACAGGCAGATTGTAGGCTAAGACATTACAGCTTTTGGTAATACTTCCCTTTGTTGTTTCATAGCTATGATCTCTTTGCTAGAAAAAAGGGTAAAAGTTGTAGGTAGAGAGGGAATGAGAGAAGAGAATAACGTTTTCACTTAAAAAAAGAAGAGGCTTATTGGGCTTTTCTTAAAAGCCCAATTATTTTTCTTAAAAATAATTTACCCAAAATTTGAAAAAAATTCCAAGATATAGATACTTATTTGCAGGTAACATACCCTTCTTGGTTATTTAAATATAAATTCCTCTTGTAAAGGTGAGGCCCTTTTTTAATGCAGTAGAAAAAGAATTTATTAGTGATGGTATTTTCCCGTCTGAATATAAAGAATAGAGACCTTAAAAATAGTTTTTGACTCTTTTCTTAATGAAAAAATATTTTCTAGAGAAAGTTCATGTTTTACACATTTACTTCTAGATATGGCAGACATTTTCTACTGTAAAATATAAATGCTTTTTCCTGTGAAAATGAATTACAGTCATATGAAAGCTTCATGATTTTAGTGTTGCAACCTAAAAAAAGTAGTTTTTCTTTTGTAGAATGGTTTTGTGAATGGCATCTCAATTCCAGATGACGGTATTTAAACTGATCCTTAGAAATGTATTCTTCCAGTAGTACAGCCATGGAGACTTGTTTTGCAGGTAACACGCCCTTTTCAAATGTGTATCTTTCATAAATATACTTTGCTTATGCAAAATAGGTTTTTAAAAAGTTAATGCTGATTGGTTTGCACAGATATAGTTGAACTAGTTTGAACTGGTTCATGCTACTTCCTATGCTTTGTCTGTTTTTCATTACACTTAGAACCCATAAAAGATCTGGTAAATGGCTGTAGTGTGCTCCCTTGTGGGTATAGATGGTAGTTATTTTGTAATTTTTTGTACAGTACTATATTATTACTGAATTGAATGACAATTTGATTGGTAAAACCAGCTTGCATGGAGTATACTTATTTTTATTAAATGTTTTTTGGTGGTGGCAATTTAAATGTAATGTTTGCATGTTGGATTTTTAACTTATACACAAAATAACAGAAGTATTTAAGAGAAATTTGTCTCAGATTCTCTAGTTTATGCCTAAAAACACTGAATATACATAATTACTAAGTGCTTAATATATGGAATCTCATTTAATCATGACTACAACCTCTGCGGCAGGTACTGATAATGATATGCCCTTTTTAAGATTGCTGAAACCAGTGTTAGTAAACTTGCCCTGTGTCACATAGCTGGAATTCAAATCCATGTTTTCTGTCTGCAGAATTCATGTTCTTAATGGGGTTACTGAAAATTACAAAAATTCACTTTTTTTAGAGGAATGTTTGCTTTTAATGCAACTCACAATAACTGTCAAGTGTCCATGTAACAGCTGAGAAATGTGGATATTATGAGGTCAGAGTCCAAAAGAATTACAGCTCAGTGTGTAAAAATAT
Source organism: Cryptoprocta ferox (assembly GCA_028646485.1). Classification (NCBI taxonomy): domain Eukaryota; kingdom Metazoa; phylum Chordata; class Mammalia; order Carnivora; family Eupleridae; genus Cryptoprocta; species Cryptoprocta ferox. The sequence continues at coordinate 87,806,938 of CM053571.1, read as the reverse complement.
TTAAAAGGTAATCATATTGCTTAGGTTATAAATTTAATTATTTTCTGTCTTTAAAGTCAGCAAGAAAAAGTGACTACAAAATTTGCTTTGTATCTCTTTGCAGAAAAATTTTCAGTTAGTATGAATTCGGAATGGATAATGGGTGGGAAAAAACTTGAAGTTTTAATGTTAGACTATAATGAATAACCCTTAAACTAGTGCCTATGATAATTTTGCAGTGAAATTTCTGTTCAATTGAAAGATAATTTTTCTGAATAGTTTTACTGAGTTCCATAATTAAAAGGCTAGGAAGATTAAGAAATACATTATAAGTAATTGGTTTAAAGTGAACAAATGAATGCAGAATGTACCACAGTCTAGAAGTACTGTAACAAAAGTGGTAGGTTCTCAAGCTGTATTGACCTCTAGCAAATAGGCTAAGCCATTGTTTTATACCTTTCAGCCAGAAGAACAATAGAACACCAGAATCAGACCTGTAATTGAACAAGTTGGATTTATTATTTGTTGCAATGAGGGAGAATGCTCACCCTTGGGGAAACTGTGAGGCACATCAGTAAGGGATATTAGAAAAAAACCTAGTATGGGGTTTGAGTTTAGTGTAGTAGAGATTGGCTTATTTGGGGGGAGAGTTTGAGGAAATAGAGCCTTATTTTAAATTGGGTGCTATCAGAAAGTGGGGGCAATTTGGGGTGCATGGGTGGCTCAGTCGGTTAAGCATCTGATTTCGGCTCAGGTCTTGATCCTGCGGTCCATGGTTTGGAGCCCGGCGTCGGGCTCTGTGCTGACAGCTCAGAGCCTGGAGCCTGCTTTGGATTCTGTATCTCCCTCTCTTTGACCCTTCCCTGCTCATGCTCTGTCTCTCCCTCTCTCAAAAATAAAAATAAACATTAAAAATTTTTTTAAAAAGTGGGGGCAATTATATGCTTGGTTATGTCAATAATCTCTGTAGGGAGGACAGACTACAGTTAGGATAAAGCTGTAATTGATTAAAACAAAAAAGTAGGCATCACTCATTTAGTCAGAGAGGGAGAGGTTTGATATTTCATGGGTTGCACAGTGACCTTGTCTAATCTGGGTGATTTTATGTCCAGAAGGAGAACAACATGGCTTAGTTGTAAGCATCAAGTCAATTTATAACAATGAAGTCTAGCTGTGAGTGTCAGATAAGTTCCCAGATGTCAGAGGCTGCTTTTTTCTCCCTCTCCAACTGAAGCAAGTGTATCTTACCATCATTCCTTCAGGTAATGGTGATGATAAATGAATATCCAATATGAAAGCAATATTACTGCTTCCTGTACATCTTAGTCCTTAAAAGACTTCTGTTTTATTCTGTAGAGACTGGTTACACTGTTTTCTCCAGGCCTGAATCCTTTCTACACTGGCTAGATGTTAACATATAAATGGTATTAGAGAACATCCTTGTTTTGGTTCTGATCTTATTTTACCGTTAAGTATATCTGTAGTGGGTTTTTTTGTAGATAACCTTTATTATATTTGTTTTCTTCTAAGTTTTTTTGAGAATTTTAATTTTGAGTCAGTGTTGAAGTTTGTCAAATGAATGGTCTGTGTCTGTTGATGATCTGGTGTTTATTTTCACTCTCTATTCTGTTTCTGCAGTGAATCACGTTCCTTGAAGTTTTTTTTCCCCCTTTTGTTAAATAGGGAATTTATTGTCTCGTAGTTCTAGAGGCTAGAAGTCTGAAATCAAGGTGTGACCCAGGGCCCTGCAGGAACTAGGAATTAAAGAAGGATCTATTCCAGATGTCTCTCCTACCTGTGACTTGTGCCAGCCTAACTTCAGTTTTTACATGGCTCTCTGTGTATCGGTATCGAAATTTCCTTTTTATAAGGATACCAATCATATTGGATTAGGGCCCACCTAATGACCTTATTTTAACTTGATTACCTCTGCAGAGACTATCTAAATAAGGTCACATTCTGAGGTATTGGGGCTTAGGGTTCTAATATATTTTTGTCAAATGGACACCTTGATTGGGCCTGAGATAAAGCCATAATGCTTCATGACTCACTTAATAATCTACATTGCTTGATGTTTTTTTAGTATGAGACCAACCTTGTATTTTTTAAAGGAGCTTCACATTGTCATAATATATTACTTTTTAAAGAAACTTCTAAATAACTCAACATGTGAAAGAATAAATCACAGTGGAAATTAGAGAATATTTTAACAGCAACAATGAAAATATGATATATCAAAATATGAGATGCAGCTAAAGCAACGTTAAAAGGGAAATTTATAGCTTTATGTGTATTGCAAAAGAGGAAAGATAGAAATTAAACAAATAGTGCTTAACATGATGCGGAACTGCCTGACTGTTTTCCAAAGCAGCTACACCATTTTATAATCCTACCAGCGTTGTGTGAAGGTTTCAGTTTGTCTGCCTTCTTACCAATACTCCTTATGCTCTTCGATTACAGCCATCTTGGTGTCTGTGAAGTGTTATCTCATTGCAGTTTGGTTTACATTTCTCTGATGACTAATAATGTTGAGCATCTTCTCATTTTTAGTGCTTATTGGCAGTTGGCTTATTGGCAATTTATGTCTTTTAGAGAAATGTGTATTCAATTCCTTTGTCCGTTTTTAAGTTGGGTTATTTTTGTTGTCATTCAGTTGTAATAGTATTTAATATTTTTTAGATGCAAATCTCTTAGATACATTACTTGCAAATATTTTATTTATAAATATTTCCTATTGTGTGAGTTGTCTTAGCAAGTTTTTAATGATAATCTCTTGTTAAAATGTTTATAATACTGTTAATCTAGATATGCCTGGTTGCAAATATAATCTTTGCTTATGTGTTCCTTAGTTCTCTTTTCTTTTGTTCTTATCTATGTACCTCTTTCCCATTCCTCTGATGCTTTCATTCTCTTATACTTTTTCTTTTTCATCTACATTTTTACTGCATTGACTTTTTTAATGATTTAGCTCCTCCCGACTCCGAATCCATTAGCTTACTGAGAATTAAAACTAGAAACTAGTCACTTTTTTCTTTTACTTTTTTTTTAAAATGGTATGAATTATCGTTATTGTTTGCAATGGAAAGTGGAAGAAGAGGGGACCTGACAGTTCCAGCTCCAGGGCTGGTTCCAAAGACCTACTCTATTGTTGTCCCCCAAAACAAGTGTGTCATTTTTTCCCTTAATATTTCCTAATAATTGATCTTCTATGGACTGTACCTGTCATCAATTTTATATTACATAAATCCAGTTTATATGAAAATTAATACAGCAAGGATTATTATGCATTCTATGTGTCATTATTTCAAAATTACATGAAAGGCTGCTTGCTTATAAGATCAATTTGCAATTTATCTATGATTAAGGGTCTTCTGATTTTAATTATTAAACTCTCTTTCTTTCTCTTTTTAAAGATTCAAAATGGATAGTATAGAAGAACCTCAGAAAAAAGTCTTCAAGGCTCGAAAAACAATGAGAGTGAGTGATCGTCAGCAGCTTGAAGCAGTGTACAAGGTCAAAGAGGAACTGTTGAAAGCCGATGTCAAGCTGTTAAATGGCAACCATGAAAATGGAGATTTGGACCCAACTTCACCTTTGGAAAATATGGATTATATTATCGACAAGGAGGAGGTGAATGGCATTGAAGAGCTTTGTTTTGACCCTGAAAAAAGTAAATCAGAATGGAAAGAAACCTCCTGTACCTTAAATGTTAATGTAAAAAATAAGCAAGATGATGACTTAAAGCATGAATCTTTGTCTCCTAATAATATAGCTCCTGAACTTGTCTGTAAACTGACTGCTGAACCATCTTCTGATGAGCCAGCGTCCGTTGATCTGGCTATGGGAGATCCAGCTGCTGGAGATTCAGCCCCTGAAGATCTGACCTCTGAAGTATTAACCTCTGGTGATCCCGCCTCTGGCGATCCCACTTCTGGTGATCCCACCTCTGGTGATCCCACCTCTGGTGATCCCACCTCTGGTAAAATAGTCTCTGGTGAAACAGTCTCCAGTGAACCATTCTCTGGTGACTTGGTTTCTGGTGAATCGGTCCACAGTGAATCAGTCTCTGGTGAGCCAGTGTCTAGTGATCCAGCCTCTGATCATTCAGCCTCTGGTGATCTGTCCTCTGGAGCCCTGGCCTCTAATGATCCAGCCTCTAGTGATCCGGCTTCTGGTGATCCAGCCTCTGGTGATCCAGCTTCCAGTGATCTGGCCTCTGATGAACCCACGTCTGATGAACTGACTTCTGAATCAGCCTTTGATCCTACCTTTGAACCAAGTTCTGTACCAGTTTGTGAAACTGTTCCTGAAACTAACATTACAGAGCTTAGTAGCAATAAAGGTGATGATTTTCTTGAAAAAAATGGGGATGGTGAAAAGTTAGACCAAATTTTCTCATTTGATGAGAAAAATAAAGCTGATAGTAATGTCGATGGCGATGAAGAAACTCTAGAAACAGATGATACAGTTATTTGTTCGGATCTACCTCCTGAAAATGAAAAGAAGGTAAAGGAAGATACTGTCACAGAACCTGCTCTTGGAGAGGAGGCTATATCTAGCAGTATGGAAATTGACCAAAGTGAAAAGAATGAAAATGAAAATTCTGGAGACCTTGCAGAAACCATTAGTGAAAATGTTACAAAAGATGACAAAAATGAGATTATCTTGGAAAATACAGATTCTATGGAGACAGATGAAATTATTCCTATTTTGGAAAAGCTTGCACCTGCTGAAGATGAACTTACTTGCTTTTCTAAAACTTCTCTTCTTCCAGTCGATGAAACAAATCCAGATTTGGAAGAGAAGATGGAAGGTTCTTTTGGTTCACCATCTAAACAAGAAAGTAGTGAAAGTTTGCCAAAAGAAGCCTTTTTGGTCCTCTCTGATGAGGAGGATATTTCTGGTGAAAAAGAGGAGTCTGAAGCTATATCACAAAATGAAACATGCTCTCCAGGTTAGCATATTACTTAGTTTTATAAAGATTTTGATTAGGTTTGATAAACTGCTTAATAAAGCATTCTTACAAAGTTTAAATTTTTTTTTTAGTCGCAGAAAAAGTTGAGAGTGATGGTGACTGGAATGATCTCTTCATAGATTCTTAACAGAATTTAGATTTACAAAGTATCTACTCTGAGAGCAATAGTGTATGAAGTGACAAGAAGGGATGTAAAATAATTGGAAAATATGGTTCTTGCCCTTACGGGGCCTATTGTCTAGAAATAAAGAGATGAGATAGACTGATAGAATACTGTGAGATAACAGTTTTAAGTCAGTACATAATTGATCAAAGTCCTAACAATTGCTTTTCCTATCACTTTGCAACCAAGTAACTTAAAGTCTAGAAGCTACTGCTTTAATTTGTTTGCTTCAAGTATAACAAATCCCATTTTAGAATTAATTTTCCCATTTTTAATATTCTTTGTCTGGAAAATAACACCACCATTGCTAGAATCCAGAAACCTTGAAGCCTGATACTCTATTTGATAACGACTTCATCTGTTTGCTTTCTGAGCCCTCTTGATTCCACCAACTTATTCTCTTCCCCTATGTCTTCTGAATGATCTCTCTGTAACTGAAATCTTTTATTTGATTTTGTTCTTCTCTTTTGTTAGATCCCTGTTACTTATAGGTTAATTCCAGACCCTTTATATAAAAGTATATAAACTTCATAATTTGTTCAAAAGCCTATCTTTCCAACTCTTTTATAATTCCTAGAGAAAAAAAAATCCTATTTTGCTTTCATGGTTAAACTCAAATATCGTTTCTGTTTGAAACTTCTCAATTCTTGTCAGAGTGGCATGTATACCTTTATGTCACTCTCTTTGCCTTAGAACTCTGTGAGAGGAGTGACCTTGTAGCATTAAACACAGTATTTGGTTTCTAGTTTGTTCAAAAGAAAAAAAAGAGGCCTAGGAGACACGGTGTGTTTTTTCCCCAATAGATCATACCAGGTTTTGGAGGTAGAGATCTTTTTCTTATTAAAAAATGACTTCATTTCCAAAGAGTATTTATTCATTTATTAAAGCTCTATAGAGAGGCCAAGCTCTTCTTGGTTCTGGGGATTTAAAGATGAAATTTAGTACTTGCCTTCAGGATGCAGACAAGAATTCATTCACAGGACATTAAATACAAGACTGTGAATACAGTTAATAATGTTACATTGGTATTCGGAGAGTTTATAGAAGGGTAACTGTATAAAAACATAAATGTATTTAGGAAAGCACTTTCCTTTCACTGTCTGCATAACATGGGGTTTAATCCCTCTTAATTGCAGGTCCATCCTACTTTCTCAGGCCAGAAATCTTGGAGCCATTCTTATTTTTTTCTGTATCCCATATTCCATCAGTCCATCAGGAAATCCTGTTGCCTCTACCTTCAGAATAGATGTAGAATCCAGTCTCTTATCATCCATTATCATCACCCTTGCTCTGAGCCACCATCATCAGGTCAAAATAATGCTTGGGTCTGTGCTCAGTAAATATTTGTGAAGTGAATGAGTAATTGATAATATAAGAGAAGTATATTATGGAAACCTTGGTTACAATGCTAAAGCATTCTAACAGTACTTGGGAGCCATCAAATGATTTCAAGCAGAGAATGACATGATGAAGTTTACATTTGGTAAGATAAGTAACCATGTTTAGGGTGACCTGAACTCATTCATTCAGTAAGTGTTTATAGAGAGAGTGGTATTAGGGTAAGTCCTTAAAAAACCTTTTGGAAAACTATGTAAGAAAGCCATAGCAAATTGCATATTATTATTTCATGAATTTATACATTTTACCTTTATGTTGGGACTTGATATTGAGAACCATCCTCACTCAATGCTATTAAATGCCAAGACATGACTATTAAGCCATCCGTGTGGTTACTTACTTTTAGACTTTTGTCTGATTTTATGCTATTAGCAGAGTAAGTGTAGTGATAGATTTAATTTCTTAGCTGGTAAGTAAACTTTCATTTCCTGTCCTCCCTTCCCCAATCCCCCAAGGAAATTTTGTGTATAGTACATTGAAGTATATTTTCTTCATTGGTCTTAAAACTGTACCTTATTCTCTTTGCATGGTAGCGGAATCTGTTACAGTAGTTACAGTAGTCCCCTTTTATCAATAGTTTCACTTTCCATGGTTTCAGTTTTTGCAGTTTTAGTTACCCACAGTCAATCATGGTCTGGCAGCAGATGATTCTTCTTCTGACTTCCTGTCTTTAGCATTGACTTTCTGGGTCCAACACTGCGTGGCGATGCCTGTATCATTCCCCTCACTTCATCTCATCACATAGGCATTTTATCATTTCACATCATCACAAGAACTGTGTATAGAACAATAAGATATTTTGAGAGTGACCATATTTACATAACTTATTACAGTATACTGCTATAATTATTTTATTATTAGTTATTGTTGTTAATCTCCTGTGCCTGACTTATAAATTAAACTTTATCATAAGTATGTATGTATGGGGAAAAAACATGTAGGGTTCAGTACTATCCATGGTTTCAGACACCCACTGGGGGTCTTGGAACATAGCTTCAGCAGATAAGGGGCGACTGTAGTACATGCCATTTTTGTTGCTGTGCACCTTTGGAGGTATTACTTTCATCATTTTTCAATTCTTTTCAGAACACAGAGTTATAAATTGAAGTACTGAAGTCTGACTCTTCCCTCTAGCTACTAGTATTTATGTGCTGTACTAATTTGAAAACATACACCTCTGTCATTTCAAGCACTTTTTTAGCAAATTTGTTTTAAATATAACAGTTATGATGGCTATGAGCAGCAGCAAAAAATAATGAAAGATACCAGAAAGCAAATACAAAAGCCATTTTAATTTTACAATAGTAAAAGAAAGACCTAAAAGGTATTGCAGATATACTGAGTAGGCCTGAGGACACTGTCATATTGTTGCATAATACTATATGATAACTGATGCTCATTAGATGATTAAAATCATAATCTGTTTATTAAGAAGGCAAGGAAAATAAAAATTTATCTCTGAAAAAGTTCAAATAGCAGTAGAGGAGGTACACATATTAGTTTATCTTCCATTCACCCTCTATGTTATGGACTCTTTTTTCTCTAGCTCCTGTTCCATCTCTTTCCTCTTTTTCAGAGCCATTCTTCACGTTATAGTAATAGACTAGCACTGATTTTTCTTCTCCTACTTACTTTTTAATTGAATTTTGATTTTCATCTTGCCAGCGTTCCTTTCTAATTGTTATTAGTGAAGTGACATTGATGAACAGACAATTTATAGAAAAGGAAATAGAAATAGCCAATAAACATAAAGATTTTCAACATCACAAGGCATATCAGCAAAATGTGGCATTATTGATAAAGTGAAATTTGTTCTTTGGGTGGTATCATAATTTGGAAAATAAAGACTCTATAAACCTTCATCTCAAGCAGTCTAGTTACTCTGTCTCTGGAGACTGGGGACTAAGAAACTCAGGAATCACCACCCTCAATATTAAAATCAGGAGGATTTGGAAAACTATATATAGAAAAGTATGCTTTGTAATGAGTTTGTGATCTATAAGAGAGCAAATTTTCATTTCATTGAAACTGGAGTTGAGGGGTGGGATCATAAAATATTTTTAATGAGCATAGTAAATGGAGTGTTAATTTTATAATGCTCATTTATTTTTATTTATTTACTTTTAATATTTATTTTAAAGTTTATAAATAGGTTAGTTGGGGCACCTGGCTGGCTCAGTCAGTAGAGCATGTGGTATTTGATCTTGGGCTCATGAGTTCAAGCCCCACATTGGGTGTGGAGCTAACTTAAAAAAAAAAATAGTTTTAATAATCTTTATGTGCTCTGTTAACTGTTTTGTTTTGACAGTAGTCATGGTTTACAGCTTTATTGTTTTACCTTAGTGTGAAAAAAATTTTCTTAAGGGCCTTAATAGGTTCATCAATGATCCTGTTTTCACCTAAAAGGTCTTCTCAGTCATTTTAGCCTTGACTTCTACCATCAGGTTGTTGGGATTAGAACTTGCTGTTTAGAGAAGAAATGCCATATCAAAATCTTTATATAATGCTATATTTTTTGTGATTACTTATTTAATTTTGGTTGCAGAATATGATGAAACACTGTGCTTTATTGAAATCCCTGGGGAGCCAGTTGCAGTGATGTAAGGAGGAAAAATAGAAACCCAAACATGTTAGTGATTTGTTCTTCTCCCCCATTTGATGATTATGTTAGTTGTATGTCATGCGCTTAACTCAGTTGTTGGCACTGGCATCAATTAAGTTACACTTTTATTATCTTTAGGACAGTTTTTCCATTTCCATTTTATGAAGTATCTCATACCATTAAAATAACTTAATGATTTAATCTGTTTCGTTGAAATTTTAGGTGTTTTGAATTTGCTAGTGCTTTGTAATTTTTTTTGTAATTGTCACAACTACTACAGTACTTTAGTTTTGATAATTGAATGTAATGGAGTCTAAATGCTTTATAATAGTTTTGACATTGTATTAATCTACTATTGGCAATAAATTACTAAGTAAGATTCTTTGTTTTAAAATCTATACTATGAGTTTTCTTCCACATTAAGCGCTTTTAAAAGTGGACTTGGTCATTCTATGCTCCCTTTCTATTCCTAAAATGTCACATTTTGAGACTGATTTTATAAAAGTTTATTGACAGGATAGTTAATACCAAAAATGTAAATTACAATAAGCTGCTATGAATGCTAATGGAAGTAAGCTTTCCTTTTTTTTATTTTTGTTACAGTAGAAGTAGAAACTAGCAAAAAGGACAGCAAACCTGAGGAAGAAGAGCAAGTAATAAATGAAGATGAAAGAACTTCTGAGAAAAGTAAGCATGTACAAAAAACTTGACCTAGTTTAAAAACCTGGTAATTCATTGTTTCTTCTTTAAGGCTGTGAAATATACTTTAATTACCATGAGATGACTTAAAAATTTTTCAGTTTAAGTGAAACGCAGTTCAGTCATTTTGTCGATAGCTAATCCAAGGATTTTTGAAAGTATTATTTCATATACTTCAGTGTTTTATTTTATTTATACTTTTCATTGTTCCATAAGAAAGATTTAAGCTTACTATTTAGTAAAGTACTATCTGAATGTCTTGAGGTAAGTTGTTTTAGATCTATATTTAGAGCATGGGACTGTTATAATTTTGTCAGTAGTGATATAAACGAATTAAATTAGGTGTCTTAGTCTCCTTAAGGTTCTTCAGCTTCATGGGATGTGGAATTGATGGAATGGAGTGTCGTTCATTTTATAAGATTATTGGGTTAGAAGTCAGCAAACCTAGGTTCTGTATGTTTCCCTGTCATTCTGGTTTCCATGTATGACTATATAAGTTATGATTACAGGAGAAATTATAGAAGAGAACTGGATTTTAAGAGTAGGCACATAGTTATGGATATAGAGAAAAGTGAAGAGGGATACTTATGGTTACATAAGGACATTTCCATTTAATAAGTGGAGATTTTAGTATTTTTACTTTTTATATATTGAAAAAGAAACCAGATAATAAAATTTGCAAATGATCTCATGAATGTTACCAATATTTGAAATATAAATTTTCTAAATGAAGACCTTTGAATATCTTTACCAAATTTAATTTTATAATGACATTAATTTTATTTTTATTTATTTGAAATTCATTAGGATATGTTAAGAATAACTATTCTTATGTTATTTTCCTAAAGCTAATGATTAAGTAATTTTTTTCTAAATTTATTGAGAAAAAATGTACTGAAGAGGAAGAATTAAATAATTAAAGTTATGCACAGTTGTTAGAAATCCATGACATGAGAATGAATAATAGATTTTGTTAAAGGATTCATGTGCACTGTAAAGTTTAGGAAAGGGAATAAATAGATGATTTCTCATATCATCTCATTCATATTTTAGATGATTCTCAAGGAAAGAATGTTTTATGTTCACATTGTACATTGCTTAGCCATTGTTTAGCATATTGAAAATCATTTCAAGCTCAGAGCTTAAAAGCTACCTACTCACTTTTTTTTTTTAAGTGTATTTATTTTGAGAAAGAGAGAGAGAATACGCGCAAGCTGGATAAGGGGAGAGAGGGGCAGATCTCATGAACAGTGAGATCATGACCTGAGCCTAAATCAAGAGTCAGATGCTTAACCAACTGAGCCACCCAGGTGCCCCTACCAACCCACTTTTCTAATCTCAAAGACAATTAATAAAATAACTGATTGAGAATGGTATTGTCGTGATAGCTAGAAAAAATAATTTGCTGAGAATGGAAAAGAGGTGTTAAGGTCTATAATAGAAACCTGACTAATCGTGCTTTTTGTTCTCAGGTGAATTTTCCAGAAGAAAGCGTTCTAAGTCAGAAGACATGGACAACATACAGTCCAAACGTCGTCGATACATGGAAGAAGAATATGAGGCAGAATTTCAAGTGAAGATTACAGCCAAGGGAGATATTAACCAGAAGCTACAAAAGGTGTTACAGATTATAAATTAAAAACCATATTAAATAAAAAACATGACCATTTTTATTATATTAGATTTTTGACATTATTCTGTATTTAACTGGCATATTTAGGTTTTTCATAGAACTTGAAGAAAGTAGTTAAGCTTATTATTCGTTTTTAAAGAGTTTTTAGATTTTATTTTTTCTTCTATGTTGAACTTTATTCTAGCGGAAATATTAGAGTCCTATATGTTAACATTTTAATCTTTGTTATAAGCTGGTTTCATGGTTGTAAGTTCCTATATTGTAAATCTTTGTTATGTACTTTAGGCTTAGTATTAAAAATGATAGGGACAGGGCCTTAGAATGACTAGGGAAAGGGAGTAATTAAAATATGGACTTTGGAAATGTCCGCCACAACTAGAGTTAGAAATACTGAAAATACATAGCATTTAATATATTTTTCAAAATGTGTTAATAGATATTTATGACAAATGCCTTTTTAAGAGAAATATGAAACTCAGGTGAAATTAATTTTTTAAGATCTTGTAAATTTAATGATGAAATTATAACTAGTCTAGGTTTTAGACTACTGTCCTTCCACTAAGATACAGTATAAATATTTTTTCTTCCAGATTTTTAAATTTGTCATATGGAGCTAATAATGCTTACTTAGTCTTTTTTATAGAGTTGTTACGAATATGAAGATAGGTATGTGAAAGAATTTTGAAACTTCTATGTGTACTGAGAGTTTACTCCTCTGGAACAGTGTTACTCAAGTATGGACTGTGGACTATGTATACCATGTATTATTCTATTTGTTATGGATCCAAAATAAGATAAATACGTAAATTGTGAGTAGGCATTCAGAAATATTTTATAGAAATTTCATAGTGTTGTGACATTCTTAGTGTCTCAAAAAAATATCATCTGCAACAGATCAGAAATTTTAAAAACTGGTCCTTTCCTTTAACTGATTTCCTTTGAATCACAGTGGAAGGTATGAGAAATAAATAGTAAAACTTCAGTTTAAAATTATTTATAAAATTTCACCCTCTGGAAATTTCTATTTTTAGTATAATTCTATCATAGCAGATATTACATATGTAGAGGTGGAGGCTTTCAGCAGATGACATTGTGTTATGAACGCATCAGCATGTTTTTCATTAAACTAATGAATACATCAGTACCGTCTTATTAGTACTTAAGAATATGTACAGTTTGCTGCTTGCTGAAATGTCGTCTTTGCTATAACAAAGAAATGTGTATCTCTTTAGGTTGTACAATGGTTGCTAGAAGAAAAATTGTGTGCGCTACAGTGTGCTGTATTTGATAAGACTTTGGCAGAACTGAAAACACGAGTGGAAAAGATCGAATGTAACAAGAGACATAAAACAGTTATTACTGAACTACAGGTTTGTATACTGACTTGAATTGTACACTCGTGTCATTATTTTTATTACTTATTTTTGAGGGCACATTTTCAAAATATTAGAAGTAAAAGGAGTCTCCATTAGTTTGCTAAGGCTGCCATTAAAAATGTACCATAAACTGGTGGTGGGTTAAACAACAAACGTATTGAATCATAGTTCTGGAGGCTAAAAGTCTCAGATCAAGGTGTTGGAACAATTGGTTCTATTTGAGGGCTGTAAGAAAGAATCTCTTCCATGTGTCTCCTCTAGCTTCTGATGGTTTACTGACAGTTTTGGTATTCCTTGCTTTGTAGAAGCTTCGTCCTGATCACTGGCTTTGTCTTCACATGGCAGTTTACCTGTATGTGCCCAGATTTCCCCTTTTTACAAAGAAACCAGTTGTTTTGGATTGGAGACCACCCTACTCCAGTATGACCTTATCCTAACTAATAACCTTTGTAAAGACCCTGTTTCCAAATTGAGTCACATTCTGAGATACTTGGAGTTCAGACTTCAGTGTATGAACTTTTGAGACACATATACACAGTTCAGCCCATAATAGAGTTTCAAGACCTACTTTAGTGGTTTTTTAGTATTTTTTAAGTCACTGAAGAAAGGTTGGTAGTATCTAGCATGGCCTAAGTACCAAATAATATTCATTGTAAGTGATTCTTTTTATATTAATCCACTTCCTGTCACGGATAATATGTTATGAAGATATTAGTTAATTTATATTTGTTAATAATTGCTACTTCCTTTTTTATTAAATATAACTATATATTAACATGCAATTGCTACTTCCTTTTTTATTAAATATAACTATATATTAACATGCAGTGCCAGAGCTTCTAATTGACTGAAATAAACACATGATAACATGCTCTAGTAATTCATTTTATTCCAAGACTAAGAAATTAGAAATTTTTATCAGTACATTCATTCTGTCGTAAGTAAATGTGTGGTTTCTATTAGGCTTTCAGAAATTGGAGCATAGTGTATAGATGATGAGTTTGCAAACCACTTATAGAGGTTTATTTTACAAATGAGGTGGGGCACCTGGGGGCTCAGTTGGTTAAATGTCTGACTCATGATTTTGGCTCAGGTCATGACCTCTCTGTTCGTGGGCTTGGTCCCCATGTTGGGGACATGGAGCCTGCTTGAGATTTTGTCTTTCTGCCCTTTCCCCACGTGTGCGCTCTCTTTTCTCTCTTTCAAAAATAAAGAAATAAACATTAAAAACAAGCAAACAAGTGATGGCAAAATAGTCCATGAAAATAAAGTCACTGTTTTCTAGTTATAAAGCAAATTGCATCCAAGTGTGACTAGAATTTATGTATTATATTTCTCAGCCTAAAAGTTCTTTTCTTGGTTTCATATTGTGAATTTTCATTGAGGTTAGACTTTTTTTTAATAATAAGATCTTTGTAGTAATTTTGTAATTTAGAACAATACTAGTCCTGTTTCTTCCTTTAGGACATCTTTCTAATAGTGATAGTGTTTAATTATTAAACTTTATTTTACTAATACTGTTGAGAATTTTGAATTAGAACTTTAAAATGTTTGAAGATTTAAAAAGGTGATTTCATTGTTTCTCATTCTGTGATTTTGGAACATGAGATTTTGACTCTCATCTTCTCATGTAATGTGCAAGTCCAGATCTCTTAACATTTAATAAACCTTTGCACTTGGTGTTTCTTGGTAGTCTCAGACTGAATTTTTCCAACACCAAACCAATCTTTTTTCCACAAACCCCCCTTCCCATTGTTCCTCTTATTCATAATTCTTGAATTCTTAGAAAAATCTTCAAAGAATATCTTCCCATTTTTCTTCTCATTGATAGTTTTTGAGTTCTTAAAATAGATTTCTCTCAATTGTTTCACATATACAGTGGGTTGTCAAATTATAACTTTTTAATTTCTATATTTGGGGCACCTGGGTGGCTCAGTCAGTTGAGTGTCCAAATCTTGGTTGCAGCTCAGATCATGATCTCAGTGTTCATGGGTTCAAGCCCCACATCTGGCTCTGTGCTGGTGGTGCTGAAGCTTGCTTGAGATTCACTCTCTGTCTCTCTCTGCCCCTTCCCTGCTCGTGGTCGCTCTCTCTCTCTCCCCCTCTCTAAATAAATAAACATTAACAAAATATTTTTTAAAGCCTATCTTGCTTCCTCTCACTTTCCACAAGGTACACGTCCACTTTTATGTGGATTTATTTCAATAAATATATGTACAATACCGTAAATGTGTTTTCTATTTATAATTCCCTGATTATAGAAACAATCTTTTACGTGATTACTCTGGTTCTACTTATTAAGTCATTGCTGGACTTCGCAACCATTGTACTCATCTTTCTAAAATACTGTTTGTTTCATTCACCTCCATAAAATCCAGATTCCTCAGTTGAGTACTACTATTCATATTTTGATTTTTAATTTTTGGATCTCTTAGTTTTTGATCCACTTTTCCTAATACCTACCAGTTATTTCACTGTCCTACAGAGTATCAGTGTTCATAGTATTTTTATTTTAGGCTTTCAACTTCATATTGTTTCTCCCATTCACTCACCTATAACGATCTGCCTTTACCCATGCCATTTACTTAAATTTTACTGAGCTCAATTTAGTATCTGTTTCTTTCTGTGTTCTGATATTTAGTTTTTTATGGAAGTAAAATTCAGATAATAAAATAACCGTTTTAGTCTACAATTCAGTGGCATTAGTATATTCACATTGTTGTCTGATTGTCATCTCTAGTTACAAAACATTTTCATCAACTCAGATGAAAACTTTGTGTCCATTAAATAGTCACTCCCCATTTCCTTTCCCCCTACTCCTTGGCAACCACTAATGTGCTTTCTGTCTTATTGATTTGTCTAATTGATTGTCTCTATTCTGCATATTTCATATGAACAGAATCATACAATATATGACTTCTTGTGTTTGGCCCCAATTCAAAATAATGTTTTTGAGGTTTATATACAATCTAACATGTATTTCAGTACTATAGTCTTTTTGAGGCCAAGTAATATTTAATTATATTTGTATGCTATTGAAAGTGTTTGTGTACACTGAAAATAAGTAGATATTCAAGATATTAAGTGTAATCTCTAGAGTAATCACTTAAAGAAAAAGCTAAGATACACACACACACACACACACACACACGTACGTACATATATAATGGGTGTATATTATGGGGTGCCTGGGTGGCTCAGTCGGTTAAGCGTCCAGCCTCAGAAGCTCAGGTCATGATCTCGCAGCTCATGAATTAGAGTCCCGCGTAAGGCTCTCTGCTGACAGCTCAGAGCCTGGAACCTGCTTCGGATTCTGTCTCCCTCACTCTGCCCCTCCCCTTCTCGCACTCTGTCTCTCTCTTTCTCTCTCAAAAATAAATAAACATTAAAAAAAAATCTTTAAAAAAAATGGGTGTATATTATATAAATGCTTGACCCTTGAACAATACAGAGGTTGGAGTGCTAACCCCCTCCCCTGGTGCGTTTGAAAATCCATGTATAACATTTGACTCCCTCAAAACTTAACTACTAATAGCCTGCTATTGCTCTTAACCCTTGCTGCTGAATTTTTTATTTCAATTATTATACCTTCTGCTGTAGAATTTTTATGTTTTTTTAGTAGTAAGAAGAATTTATAAATTTGATGTATATAAATTTTTTTAAGCAGTCTTTATGCCCAACTTGGGGCTTGAAATCATGACCCCGAGATCAAGACCTGAGCTGAGATCAAGAGTCGAATGTTAAACTGACTGAACCACCCAGATGCCCCTTTATTTATTTTCTTATTTTCAAATTTTTATTTAAATTTCAGTTAATTAAAATATAGTGTAACATTGGTTTCTGGAGTAAAGTTTAGTGATTCATCACTTAGATATAATACCCATTGCTCACAAAAGTGCCCTCCATAATACCCATAACCCATTTAGCGCATCCCCTGCCCTACCCACCTCCCCTCCAACAATCCTTAGTTTGTTCTCTGTAGTTAAGAGTCTCTTATGGTTTGCTTCTCTCTTTTTTCCCTTTCCCTGTATGTTTATGATTTTGTATCTTCAGTTCCACATGTGAGTGAAATCATATGGTATTTGTCTTTCTCTGACTGACTTAATTTCACTTAGCATAGTACACTCTAGCTCCATCCACATCATGGCAAATGGCAAGATTTCAGTCTTTTTGATGGCTGAGTAATATTCCATTGTATATAGACACCACATCTTCTTTATCCATTCATAAGTTGAGGTTGCTTTAGTTCTTAAAGGTCTTTGGTTCCAAGCAAATTTTAGGATTATTTGTTCTAGTTATTTGAAAAATGCTGGTGGTAGTTTGATAGGGGTTGCACTGCATGTGTAGATTGCTTTGGGTAGTATAGACATTTTAACAATGTTTGTTCTTCTAATCCATGAGCATGAAATGTTTTCTCATTTCTTTGTGTCCCCTTCAGTTTCTTTCTTAAGTGTTCTATAGTTTTCAGAGTACAGATGTTTTATGTCTTTAGCTAGGTTTATTCCTAGGTATCTTACTGTTTATGGTGTAGTTGTAAATGGGATCGATTCCTTGACTTCTCTGTTTCTTCACTGTTGGTGTATGGAAATGCAACAGGTTTCTCTATAGTGATTTTATGTCCTGTGACTTTGCTGAATTTGTGTATCAGTTCTAGAAATTTTTTGGTGGAGTCTTTTGGGTTTTCTACATAGAGTATCATGTCATCTATAAATAGCAAAAGTTGGACTTTTTCCTTGCCAATTTAGATGCCCTTTATTTCTTTTTGTTGTCTGATTGCTGAGACTAGGATTTCCAGTACTATGTTAAATAACAGTGGTGACAGTTGACACCCCTGTCTTATTCCTGACCATAGAGGAAAAGCTGTCAGCTTTTCCCCATCACGGATGCTGTTGGTTTTTTGTGTATGGCCTTTATGGTGTCGAGGTATGTTCTCTCTATCCCTGCTTTGTTGACGGTTTTTATTAAGAATGGATGCTGTATCTTAAATGCATTTTCTACATCTATTGACAGGATCCTATGGTTCTTATCCTTTCTTTTCTTAATGTGGTGTTTCACATTGATTGATTTGCAAATGAACCACCCTTGGAACCCAGGAATAAATCCCACTTGGTTGTGGTGAATAATTCTTTTAATGTACTGTTGTATTCAATTTGTTAGTATCTTGTTGAGAACTTTTTCATCCATATTCATGAGCGATATTGCCTATAATTTTTCAGTGGGGTCTTTGTCTGGTTTTGGAATCAAGGTAATACTGGCCTGGTAGAAGAAGTTTGGAAGTTTTCCTTCCATTTCTGTTTTTTCAAACAGTTTGAGAAGAATAGATATTAACTCTTCTTTAAATGTCTGGTAAAATTCTTCTTGGAAGCCATCTGGCCCAGGACTCTTGTCTGTTGGGAGAGTTTTGATTACTGATTCAATTTCTTGGCTGGTTATGGGTCTGTTCAAATTTTCTGTTTCTTCTTGTTTTAGTTTTGGTAGTTTGTGAGTTTTGTCCATTTCTTCCAGATTGCCCAGTTTGTTGGCATATAATTTTTCATAATATTATAATTGGTTATATTTCTGTGTTGTTGGTTGTTATCTCTCCTCTTTCATTTATGATTTTATTTATTTGGGTCCTTTCTCTTTTCTTTTTGATAAGTCTGGCTAGGAGTTTTAACAGTTTTTCAAATTCTTTTTTAAAGAATTTTAAAATTCTTTCAAACTGGCTCTTTGTCTTGTTGATCTGTTCTACTGAAGTTTGTTTGTTTTTTTCTCTATAATTTACTTGTACTCTAATGCTTATTAGTTCCCTTCTTCTGCTGGCTTTAGGCTTTATTTGCTGTTCCTTTTCTAGCTCCTTTAGGTGTAAGGTTACATTGTGTATTTGAGACTTTTCTTGTTCCTTGAGGTAGACCTGTATTGGTGTGTACTTCCCTCTTATATCTACTTTTGCTGCATTCCAAAAGGTTCTAGAGTGTTGTGTTTTCATTTTCATTTGCTTCCATATATTTTGTTTTCCTTCTTTAATTTCCTGGTTAAACCATTCATTCTTTAGTAGAATGTTCTTTAACTTCCATATACTTATGCTGTTTCCAGATTTTTTCTTGTGGTTGACTTCAAGTTTCATAGTGTTATAGTCTGAAAATATGCATTGTATGATCTAAGTCTTTTTGTACTTGTTGAGGCCTGATATGTGACCCAGTATGTGATCTATTTTGGAGACTGTTCCATGTGCACTTAAAGAAGGTGTTTTCTGCTCCTTTAAGATGAAATGCTCTGAATATATCTGTTAAATCATCTGGTCCAGTGTATCATTCAAAACGATTGTTTTCTTGGTTATTTACTTGGATGTTCTGTTTGTTGCTGTTATTGGGGTGTTAAAGTCACTGATCATTGTTTTCAGTGATTCTTTTTATGTATTTTATTAATTTATTTATATATTTGGGTGTTCCAAAGTTGAGGGAATAAATATTTACAATTTTTAGATCTTCTTTTTGGAGAGATCCCTTTATCATGCTATAGTGCCTTTCTTCCTGTCTTGTTACAGTATTTGGTTTAAAATCTAATTTGTCTAATATTTGTATGGCTCTCTGGCTTTCTTTTGATGTCTATTTAGCATGATAGATGGTTTTCCATCCCCTTTCTATCTGGAGGTGTCTTCAGGTCTAAAATGAGTCTCATGTAGGAAGCATATGGATAGGTCTTCTCTTTTTATTCATTCTGATACCCTATGTCTTTTGATTGGAGCATTTAGTCCATTTACATTCAGAGTGATTATTGCTAGATAAAGAATTTCATATGACTGTATTACCTTAAAAGTTGTCATTTCTGCAGATTTTCTCTATTCCTTTCTAGTCTTTGTTGCTTTTGGTCTTTCTTTCCCACTCAGAGTCCCCTTTAATATTTCTTGTAGGGTTGGTTTAGTGTCAAACTGCTTTAGTTTGTGTTTGTCTGGGAAACTCTTTATCTCTCCTACCCTGAATGACAGTCTTGCTAGATAAAGTATTTTTGGCTGCATATTTTTCCCACTAAGCACATTGATATGTTATGCCCCTCTCTTCTGGCCTGCCAAGTTTCTCTGGAGATATCTTCTGCTAACCTGATCTGTCTTCCCTTGTAGGTTAAGGATTTCTCTTCCTTTACTGCATTCAGGATTCTTTCCTTAAGTTTGTGTTTTGCAGATTTTACTATATGATCCATCTTCATGTTGGCCAGCTTTTATTGATTTTAACGGGAGTTCTCTGTGCCTCCCGGATTGGATGCCTGATTCCTTTCCCTGATTAGGGAAGTTTTCAGCGGTCTTTTGCTCAAGTAGACCTTCTCCCCCTTTTGTCTTTCTTCTTCCTCTGGGACTCCTGTGATACAAATGTTATTAAGTTTCATGGAGTTGCTGAATTCCTAAGTCTACATTTGTGATCCAATACTTTTCTTTCCCTCTTTTCAGCTTCATTATTTTCCATAATTTTATCTTCTATATCACTTATTTTTTTTCTTCTGCTACTTCCATTGTTGTGTTCATTACATCCAGTCGTTTTTGCATCTTGGTTATAGCATTTTTTATTTCAGCCTCACTAGTTTTTGGGGATTTTTTTTATTGTTGTAGTAAAGGCCTGTTTTTTTTCTGTACTTTTCTCAAGCCCAGCTATTATTCTTATGATCATTGTGTTAAATTCTGGTTCAGGCATGTTACTTATATCTATTTTGATTAGCTCCTTGGTTGTGACCTCTTCTTGTTCTTTGTTTTGGGATGCATTCCTCCATTTTGGCATCTTACCTTAGTCTCTGTCTTTTATGTGTTAAGAAAGCCTGTGCTTTGTCGTATTTCCACTAGAGCTGACACTTTGCAGCACTCTATGATCAGTAGACCTGGTGCATTGTGGGGTGATTTGTGCTGGCCTTCAGTGGGAAGGGCCAGTGTTGCTCTGGCTCTTAATCACACTTCCCGTAGTGAAAAAGGCACCTATAGGGTGCAGGGGGATAGGGCGTAGTGTAAATGGCGCAAGCCATTATCGTGTGCACTGTGCTACTTGCTGAAGTCCCTCCATGCTGATGGGAGAGGGGTGAAAAATGGCATCAGCCGGCTCTGTTCCCTGGAGAGGAGAGTGTATGCTGGCCAGTGTTCAGCATGCCCTTACAGAAGAGCAAACAGTCTACCTGCTTGTGTCCTCAGCTTCCATCAGGTCCATGCCTTCAACCTGTCTGTGTCTGAGCCACTGGCAGTGCAGTGCTCCTTTGTTTTGTCTCAGGTGCCTAACTGGGTTTCTAAATTCCAAATTTTAGGGACCCTGCACAGGCCCAGACCTGCACTGATCCTTTGGGGAGGTTTTCAGTTCACTGTGTCTCACACATTTGTCCCAGAAGGAGAGTTGCATGACTGTAGGGGCTTGGATTTTATAAACGGTAAAACATAGTAAAAAGTCTGCATCCATGTTAGCTGCTCTCAGAAGATGTCTCTGCTGAACCGAAGAGCTCAGTGGCACCCACCAACTCTTTTGTCCCCTTAGAGGCAGTGAGGCCCTCAAATGCCCTGTAAGGAAGGGGAACTGTCTCTTCTAGTATGACACAGGATCCTTGGAGCATGCTGTCCAAACTGGGGCCTCTGCTCTCCTCCTTCACAGGAGCACCACAAAGCCCACCAGGCTCGATTCTGGCGATGGCATGAACTAAACTTCAGACTTTCAGCTCCACTGCTTCTAAAAACTTGGATAATCAGCTCTCACTTATTTTCCCTGTCAATAGTTTTGGGGAAGTGTTTTTCTTTTCTAATCCCCTGCATGTGGCTTTATCTCTCTCTCTCTCTCCCTTTCTCTTTCCCTGCTCCCTGTCCTTTTCTTTTTCCTCTCTCTGTGATCAGGGCTCCATCTACTCCGCAGCACCTGCGATTCTTTTCTCCCCCAAATCACATCTCTACCCCTCCTGCCTTCCATGATGTGGCCTCTTTTCTCCCTCTAGTTTTCAGTTTGTTCTCTGAATCTTCAGATTGTTTTCCTGGATGTTCAGTATCATTTGAAAATTATCTAGCTGTGTTTGAGGGATGAGGCAAGATCCTCCTACTACTCTGCCATCTTAACTCCTCTCCTCTGTATGTTTTCTTTACACAGTTTCTGTATCTTTGATATTCTGTTTGGGGAGACATTGTTTTCCTATTTTTCATGTGTTTTCTTAAAGTTCTTTGTTCACTGTTTCTTTTAGCTCTTTGAACAGATTTTAAACCATTTATTTAAAGTCTTTGTCTAGTAAGTCCAGTAACCTGAGTTATCTTTCTATTAATTGTTTTCTTTCTGTGAATGGCCCATACTTTCTTTTTTGTTGTTTCTTTGAATGCATTCTAATTTTTCATTTTTGTTGATAACGGAGTATTTTGAATATTATAGTGGGGCAATTCTGGGAATCAGATTTTTTCCCCCACTACCCAGAGTTTGTAGATGCTGCTTGTTGTGGTTTGTTGTTTATTGGTTTAATGACTTTTACAAACTGTTTCTTGAAAGTATATATTCTTTGTTGTGTGTGGCTACTGAAGTCTGTGTTTCATTAGCTTAGCAGTCAGGTTACATTTGGACAGTTACCTTAAATGCTTAGAGCATAAAAAAGAAAAAATGGAAGAAGGAATGAAAAGTACCTTCCCTATCTTTGCAGATTACTTCTGTTTTGGTGCACTCTTTCAATGCTTAACCAGGCCATTTACAACTTGCCTTATCCTTCACTTACTGCTTGCATAAGTCAAAGCTTAGGCTCTTTTCAGGCCATTCTGAGCATGCTTTTTTTCCTCTGGGCATTTGCATAGTCTTCTGAAATCCCTGATACGAGCATGAGTTTTTAAAGTCTCATTTTTGCCGTGTTTCACCTTTCCTAACTTTTCCCTTCCTAGGCTTTTCTATTTTGTGCTTGTCCATGTTGGTGTCCTTTGCCCCAGTCTGCTGTGCCAATAACTGTGTTTTTAAATCTTTTTGGGGAAAGCTGTCTGGGTTGGTGCCCTAGCCTTGGGTGTTACTTAGAGTTGAGGGAAACAAAGGCCTGCCTTTGTGCTGGTCCTTAAGGGAGTTGCCAGTTCCTACAGGGTCCATACCCTTTCTGTGGCACTGTCAAGTTGTATCGGGCATTCAGGCTATCATCTTCACAGCTATTGCTGATCTAGGTATGGGGAATGGTGAATGGAAAATTTAAAAGACAACAGTGGTCTCTTACTACAAAGCAGCAGCTTTATTCTTCCCTAAGGCTTCTCCTGGCTGTTTTAAGATTTGAATAGATTCCAGAGTTGTGCAAAAGTTGATGCTAACAATGTTTGTCAGCTCATTAGTTGATTTTGGGAAGGAACTGTGCCCTGAAAATCCCTACACTGCTATTTTCGGTGCTGTCACTCTGTTCCAGTGTTTTTATTATTATTAGTTGCAAGGTCTCTAGTATTTAATACTTCTATATCACTTACTTTAGCAAATGATTATATACTTTGCTAAATTATTTACTTTTTAAAATATATATCTGACCATTAACTTTTGAAAAATCCTACCATGTATATGTATATTCTATATTTCATTCCATAGCAGTTGATGAGTGCATCTTCCTCATTTGCATATGTATATATCCAGTTATTATATCTGACTCAATCTGGCAAAAATCTTAACGAGTTTTATAAAAATCAAAGTTAATTTGGGTGCCTGGGTGGCTCAGTTGGTTGAGCATCCAAACTCATGGTTCCTGAGTTCTAGCCCTGCATCATACTCTCTGCTGTCAGCACAGAGCTCTCTTCAGATCCTCTGTCCCCCACCTCTGCCCCTCCCCCGCTTGTGTGCATGTGTTCTCTTTCTCTCTTTCCCTCAAAAAATAAACATTAAAAAATAAATTAAGTTAAAAGTTAAAATACATTTGAAACAGATAATATGGTTGAATTTAGATATTTTGCTGTAAGGAATAATTACTAATTTTTGTATTAGAGCTCTGTTGTTTTATTGCAGCAGTTATTAAAATAATAGACTTTTGAGAGATTCATGATCCTTTTGCCATAGTGTAAAAATTTATTATACATTGGAAAATTTGGGGACAGGATAGAATTGAGTCATGTAGACTTCTAGAGAAAAGTTCATTAAGTTCTCTTTTCTACTAAAGTCTTTAAGGTATAAATTTCTTTGTAGATACAGGAAAGTAGATTTTTATTGATTTTTATATTAGTTGTCATTCTAATGTATTTTTAAAATGGGCTAGATTGGGATTATTTAAAATCATTTTTATGACTTTATAATTATTTTGCTGTGATATGACTTTTGTCCACATCTTTTTATTAATGCCTGTTTTAAAAATGATAACTTCCTTTTCTGTGTAGTACACATATTTTATAAGAGCTGAAAATAAATTTCTGCTCTTATAAAATATCTGGAGAATTAGTTATATAATAATTTTCTATATTACTTTAGGGATTGGTTGCTTTCTGAATTGTGAAAAAGTTTTGTGTATTTTCACTTTTTCAGAGATGTCAAATTGTATAGTATAAATCTCAACAGTTATTTCCATGAATTTAATTATTTTTAAGTAAAAGGATGTTTAATTTTTAGATTTATATATCTTTGATGCATTGTCAAGATTAGAACTATAGTAACTTCTCAGAAAGTCTTAGAATGCAGATATTTGTCATCTGCTGTTGATTCAACAGCAACTGTGTAATAAAAGTAGAAATAATCAGCAAATATTTAGCTTTTTTACCCCTCCCAGATCATAACTCTCCCCAAAACATATTTCTAAAGAATTGCCAAAGGCAGTAAAAATGGAAATTCTCCACTCTTTAGATGAAAACTGTAATGAAAACACTGAATATCGAAACCTATAAATTAAAGCCACGGTAGTCTTCAAAGGGAAATTCATAACTTTAAACTCATTACTACTAAACAGGAAAATAGAAGAGTATTATATGTTCCTGTCCTATGCTAGGAAAAAACAATTAAAACTAAACCCCAAGAAGGAGGAATGAGTCAGTAAATTAATAAAATAGCAACAAAAATGAACCCTTTTTGAATATTGAGCAATGAAGACAAAAGCTTATTCTTTGTAGAGAACTTAAAAGTAGGCTAATTTTTGTTCCTTAAATGATCAGTATAAATAAACTGCGTAAAGATTCAAAAATGAGACAAATACATGAAGGACATTGTTTAAGAGAACATTATTATACACAACTTAAAAAAATTTTTTTAATGTTTATTTTAGAGAGAAAGAGAGAGTGACAGTGACACTGAAAGTGGGGGAGGGGCAGTCAGAGGGAGACACAGAATCCAAAGCAGGCTCCAGGCTCTGAGCTCTCAGCAAAGTACAGCACAGCACATGGGGCTCAAACCCACAAACTGTGAGATCATAGCCTGAGCCGAAGTTGGTTGCTTAACCAACTGAGCCACCCAGGCGCCCTTCAACAACCCTATGCAGTCCATTTTATTTAGGAAGGAAGTAGAAAGCCTAAAATTATAAGGAACTCTGTTAAAGTTATAACCAGTATTATATTTAATAGTGGTTTGTGGAAATATTTCCACTGAAGTTGAGACCAGGACAAAGATGCCTATTATCTATACTACTAAATAGAGTTTTGGTGGCAGTCTGGGCAATAAATAATGACAGGAAAAATAAGATTAATGATTGGGAACTCAATAGAATTAACTTGGCAAACTATTGAAAAAGTAGGAAATTTAGAAATTACCTGGTTGAAGAAAAACAGTCTCATAGTTTTTCTATAGAAAAACAGTCAATGAGAAAATAGGAGAAAAAGATTTCACATATGGTAGATATTTAAAAATAAGTAAGTACTTAAGAATAAACCAAAAAGAATTTTAAGACCATTATGAAGCAAAAGGACACAAAAAGAAAACCTGAGTCAATAGTGATATACCATGTTCCTAGACAGGAAGACTTGATTCTTTTCAAATTACTGATTGTACAGATTCAGAATACTCAGATTTCAAGTGGATTTTTTCATAGAAATGGAAAAGCTATCAACACACCTTGGAATATAATAGTCCATTGGTTATGATTTATAAAATGCCATTTTAAGTAGTTTTAACTGAAAATAGCTTTTTCACTTTTTCTTTTGGTCCCTATCCTGTCCCTGCTGCAACAAGTAAATCTGTGGCTGCCTAATCCAAGAGACGGTTTTGAATAATGGGTATCTGTGTCTGTTTATTCACCAGCCTTTTTGAGTGCTAATATTTTGTTAAGTCAGATTTGATACATTGATTAAGTCCTTTCTCAATTATTTCCTATGAGGTTCCTTGGTACATAAGCAAGGAGATCCCTAGTTTGCCTAATTTGCTAAATAAGGGTCAATGTGTCTGAATCTTACCAATTTATGTTACTTATATTTAAACCTACCCTTATGCCATTATACAAGAAATGATAGATAAACCTAAGGAAAAAAACCAAGAGCAAAATAAAATAAAAGTAGTAAAGATATAGTAATAGAATATGACTTTCCTGGACTAAAAAAATGACTTTATATAGTTTTTTGAAAATTTCACATAATACTTGCCAAGATAGAGTCCTAATCTTAGACACATTATGGCAGATATTTTGAAGTATAATTTTAAAAAGTTGTACAGTTTCCTAGATTAAAATAACAGCAAAAAGGCTGGTCTTTGATTTCATTTTTATAATATTAAATGGCAGAGACATTGAGTCCGTGTCCAGATTTTGATTTTATTTCTCTAATAGTTTAATTTTTAAGTGATAAAATTCTTTTATTTGTTTTTATTTTTTTAACATTTATTTGGTTTGAAAGAATGGGGTGGGGAGGGGCAGAGAGAGAGAGAGGGAGAGAGAGAATCCCAAGCAGGCTCTGCACTGTCAGTATGGAGCCCGACATGGGGTTCAGTCTCATAAACTGTGTGATCATGACCTGAGCCGAAATCACGAGTTGGGTGCTTAACCGACTGAGCCACTCAGGTGCCCTGATAAAATTCTCTTAAAAAAGTAATTAAGCACTACAGATATATATGATGTGAAAGTGAGGTCCTTCTCTTTTTTTTTGTATTAAGTTTTTTTTTTAATGTTTTTTTGTTTGTTTGTTTTTTGTTTTTTTGAGAGAGAGAGACAGAATGTGAGCAGGAGAGGGGCAGAGAGAGAAGGAGGCTCCAGGCTCTGAGCTGTCAACACAGAGCCCGATGTGGGGCTCGAACCCACGAACCGTGGAATCATGACCTGGGCTAAAGTCAGGCACTTAACAGACTGAGCCACCCAGGCGCCCCGACATCCTTCTCTTTACACTCTCCCTCACTGCCTGCCAATACTAGCCTCTAGAAGTAATCACTTTAAACTTTGGTATTTATTCCTTCTAGACCTTACTCCATATATATCTCAAAACGACATTTTACCTTAAGTAAAAATAGTATAATAATACCATATAATGTATGCAATTTACAGAATATCTACCAGATAGATTCAAGAATGAAAGACATTGTTGTGTAAATTGGGACAGAAAATACTTTCCCATATAGATTTCTTGAATAAGTTAGTTGAAATATTTTAGCCATAGAAAGGTAAATTCATACTAAGAATATAAAATTATGCTGTATGTCTTTGGGTGTTAAAAACATGCATAAATATTTAAGTCCTGAGGAAATCTTCATCTTCAGAGTCCTAAGTGATTGATTTCCTGGGCTCTGTAAATGGACTTAAATACTTTGTTAACATTTGCAGTCTCCTTCAGAAGTGACTACTTTCTGAAAAAAACTTTAAAAGTAAATAATACCATTTTCTTTTTATGATATGTTTATATTGGATAAAAAAATTTTTCTGGAGGAGTTCTTCCTTAGGCAGGCCTCATGAACACACTCAAGTTTAGTTTAAATTTCTTGAAAGTATATTTAACATAAAATGGCAGCAGCAGTTAACAGCAACAAAAACAGTTGAGTATCACATCTATACCTTCGTAAAAGACTGAAATACAAAATTTTCGTGTGGTGATGAGGTATTTTTTCTGTTCATTCATTTCTGTTTTCTTAAGGTTTCTATGAATATGTATTTGGGCAAAATATGTGATCAGGCAGTTTATATAAACAATACAAATGATTACTAAAGTAATTTCATTGAAATGTTAATAGTAGCAAGATAACGTTTTTGTTAGGTTATTTTAAATTAACAATATGAAATTAAGTGTTTCTGAGAAAGAAATTATCATTTAGACGTTTGATAATTATTTGATAATTTAGATATAAATTATCATTGAGATAAGAATAATCATTTAGACAAGAGCTACTCTGTCTCAGAAGTTACACCTGTGTGAGTGCTACCTAAGGAAATAATCTGAAAGAACAGAATTGTTAATTGCATTGTTATTTGACTATAGCAGTGCATTGAGAAACATTGAACATTTATACTGGGAAACAGTATATAAATAATGATTCAATATATTATACATATATCCACAAGCAGTATTGGCATTGGATCTTTTATGACTTACAGGTGTGTTGATATAGAATTCTCAGAAAATTATGTGGTTACAACATATTAAAAATAGCAAAACTATCCACACAGTTACACATATTTAGAAATGTACTGGTTTGTGAGTTCTAGGAGGAAAACAACTAACCTTCTAAAATTAAGAGTGTTTAACTCTAGGCATTAAGTTCAAAGGTCATTTTAGTGTTCATTATGATTTTCTGTATTTTCCAATTCATATATTTTATAATCAGCTTGCCTTAGTTGCTTTGCTGTTAGTTATCTTCTGACAGTCCTGTTATTCGTGGTTTTCTTGTTATGTATGCATGAGTTCCTTTTTGATACTTGATGTTACTTGCTTTTGTTTCATTTTTGCTTTTTTTTTAGGCCAAGATAGCAAGGTTAACCAAACGCTTTGGAGCAGCCAAAGAAGATCTTAAGAAAAGACAAGAAGTAAGAATTTCTATTCTTCTTTAATTAATAATTGAGCTCTAACTGGTACTCTGATAATCTTAGGAAGTGGTGAGCTGGTAAGAAATTCTTCCTTTATTACAGGTCTGAAATTTGCTTTCCTACTTTGTATTTCCTATGTGTTTTTTCATGAGCTACAACTCTAAAACTAATTATTAACCCTTTTCTAGTCCTCAATTACTGTTTTCATATATCAACACATATCTATTTTATAGTATTCTTGAAGTTATGTTTCTGTTTCATTTTTAAAGTTTTGTTTTTGGGATTTATCTTACCATGTTTCTTTCTTTTTACATTCTTGCCAGGGTCCTATTTTTGTCTCTTATTTCCTCCAAGGTATGTTAGTGTTCCATTGCCTGGAGTAGCCCTCTTCTCTTCTTCGCTTCCCCCATGTAGTTAAGTGTAAAGATCATTGCATAACATAAAACCCCAGTGTAATGTCTACCTTGTGCTTTTTGTTATTTCCTTAGTTATTCTTTAATACTATTTATTTTGAAAGAGAAAGAGCATGAGCAAGGTAGGGACAGAGATAGAGGGAGAGAGGGAATCCCAAGCAGGCTCCATGCTGTCAGCATGGAGCCTGATGTGGGACTCAATCTCACGAACCCGTGAGATGGTGCCCTGAGCCGAAATCAAGAGTCGGATGCTTAACCAACTAACTGAGCCACTGAGGCACCCCTGTAATACATATTTTTAATATAGCACTTGTGCATTGCATTATAGTTTTTAGTTTAATTTCTTTATTTTCATCTTGACTTTTTTCTATTTGGGCAAGTTACGTTTCTTTGTCTGGAGAGCTCCATTGTCTGGCACTTACCAATTGCCAATAACAGTTATTTCAGTAGTTATTATTACTGTAGGATTTTCCTGTTTTCATTCATTTTCATATCTCCTTTATGTGACTTTAAGTAAAAACATTTTGAAATAATTATAGATTCACAAGAAGTTGTAACAATACTACCTAGACTCCTGTGAACTTTCCACATAGCTTCCCACAGTGGTGAAACCTTGTATAACTGCTGTGCAATACCAAAGCCAAGATATTGGTACAATTCTGTTAAGTAGTCTGTAGGCGTTAATCATTTCTACAAAATGTAGACCAGTTTTTCCATGAATTCATTGTATGTATGTATGTGTGTGTGTGCATGCACTTGCATGTGTAGTTTGTGCAGTTTGATCCCATGTACAGACTTCTGTAACCTCCTCCACAGTCAAGATCTAGAACTGTTCAATCACCATGAAGGGGCTCCCTCATCCTGCTATTTTATAGTTTTAGCCTATCTCATTTCCCATACCCACCCACTCCTGTCCCCTTGTAACTACTAATCTGTTCTTCATCTCTATATTCTTCTTACCTAACTTTTTCAGCTCTGGTTCCTCTTTTTTTCTTGAGCAACTAATAGTTTTTATCTTTCTTCTACACAGACTAATCTTACCAAACCCTCCTTTAACCATACCCCCAAATTTTTTTACTATAGTTTCTTTAATTATATAATTAAGCCTTGGATTCTGAACTCCATTTTCTCAGCTTTGTGTTTTTGTCATAATAATTGAGGTATTTGGTTTCTTATATTAGAAATTTGATGTAAACCTTTTTTTAGCCTTTAAAACAAGTTTTTTAATGTTTATTTTTGAGAGAGAGAGAGAGAGAGAGAGAGAGAGGGAGAACAAGTCGGGGAGGGACAGAGAGAGAGAGGGAGACACAGAATCTGAAACAGGCCTCAGGCTCCCAGCTGTCAGCACAGAGCCCGATGTGGGGCTCAAACCCATAGACCGTGAGATCATGATCTGAGCTAAAGTCAGATGCTTAACCCACTGAGCCACCAAGGTCCCACTTATTTAACCTTTTTTATTTGCTATGCTTGACCCAAACAAAGGGCTTTGTAATTTTTCCTTTGTTTTTATGCAGTGTGAATTTCCACTTTTTCCCATTTATCCTTGTGTTTGATCTAGGCAGCATACTGCCCACTGTATACTTTTCCAGTATTTGTGTATGTCTAATTTGTCTTCAGAACGATTTTCTAGTTATTTTTGTTTATTCAAAGGCTATAGGCAGTCACAAACTTTAAGGAATAAAGATAAAAATATTACAGTCCCCGAGAGGTTTGTTATGGAGAGCTATAAGTAAATTGAAATGGCAAATACTGTATAATTCCTCAAGATTGGAAAAGATTAATTTGAACAATTAGAGCATGTGGTACTTGAAGAAAAGTATTGAAGTGCTCTTCAAACTTTCAAATTTTGTTCCTTCCTTAATTAGCTTTTGGGTAAGGCCAGTTTTATATGCCAAGACTGAGACATCTTTCTACCTATTCTTGTTAATAATTTTTTTGTAAGAGCAATTTCTAGAAATCTCATGAATTTGTTCTTTCATGTCCTAATTCCCTTTAACTATGGTATACACTATAATTTTACATCTGTGTCATACTAGAATTTGAAAACAGGCGAGATATAGAATCAAAGTTTAGAGCTTTAGTTCCCCCTTATTAAAATAAATAAAGAAACAATAATACTTTAAATGCTTTTCTTCTATTTAGATTTGCTCATTGGTCCTCTGATATTGAGTTAAAAACAAACCCCACCATGCCGGTTTGTCTTAAAACATTTTCTGTTTTAGTTTTTAAAAGCAGAAAACCCTCATAGGCAGTTTACTATTAAATCCACATTTATAATCTAATCTGTGTTGTAATCTCCTTTACAACTGCTATCTCTAACTTATATCTTTTCTAGTTCTTACTATAAAAAGAAATGTAAAGATGTTTCTCATCCTTTATCTATGAAAAACAGTGATGTAATTGATTCCGTAAAATTTAAGATTAAATCTAAATTCTACATTTGAATTTTTATTTAAAAATATTTTTGTTTTGTTTTAATTGTGCTGCAAACATGTAACATAAAATATATCATTTTTAACTTCATAGTTAAGTAGTGTTAACTATATTAATAACATCATTGTGTAATAGATCTTTAGACATTTTTCTTCTTGCAAAACTGAAACTCCGTACCATAGAACAACAACTCCAATTTTCCCTTCCTTCAGCATTTGGATACTTTTTGTTTCCATGATACTTTTTGACTACTCTTCATACCTCTTAAGTGAAATTATATATAGTATTTGGGGTTTTTTGTTTTGTTTTGTTTTGACTGGCTCCTCTGTATTATAGCATGTAATAAGATTTCCTTTTTAAAGGCTGAATAATATTTCATAATGTGTATACAGTGTATCCCATATTTTCATTATCCATTCATTTATTGATGGATATTTAGGCCACTTTCATCTCCTGGCTCTTTTGTGAATAATGCTACAATGATCACTTGTGTGGAGATACCTCTTCAGGATCCTTGTTTCAAGTCTTTTGGATTTCTACCCAACAGTGAAATAGTAATTTTGATTTTAGTTCTTTGAGGAGCCTCCATACTTTTTAATAAAAGAGACCACCCCATTTTTCATTCTTACCAGCGGGGAACAGGGTTCTGATTTCTCTGCATTCTTTCCAACACTTGTTATTTTCTGTTTTCTGATAGTGGCCATGCTAATGGATGGGAGGTGGCATTTCATTGTGGTTTTCATTTCCTAATAATTAGTGATGTTGGGCATCTTTTCATATGCTTGCAGTCCATTTTGCATGTCTTTCGAGAAGTTCAGGTCCTTTGCCTATTTTTTAATTAGGTTGCTTGTTTTTTAAATTAAGTTGTAGGACTTCTTTACGTGTTCTGGATATTAACCCCTTACATCAGATATATTATTTGCAATTATTTTCTCCTGTTCCGCAGGTTTCATTTTTGCTCTGTTTATTGTTTCCCTTGATGTGCAAAAGTTTTTAATTTCCATATAACCTCCTTTGTTTTGCTTTTTATTGTTGTTGTTGCCTGTGCTTTTCATGCTATATCCAAGAAATCATTGCAAAATTTGATGTTATAAAACTTTCTATGTTTTCTTCTACAAATGTTTAGTTTTGGTCTTCCATTTAGGTCTTTGATTTATTTTGAATTAAGTTTTATATGTTGGTGTAATGGTCCAGCTTCATTCTTTTGTATTTGAATATTGAATTTTCATACCATTTGTTGAAAGACAGTCTTTTCTCCATTGTGTAGCCTTGGCATCCTTGTTGAAAATCATTTGACCATATACATAAGAGTTTATTTCTGGGATGTTTATTCTATTCTTTTGCACCATGTGTCTGTCTTTATGCCATCATCAGACTGTTTTGATTACTATAGTTTTGTAACGTGTTTTGAATTAAGAAGTATGAAGCCTCCAACTTTGTTCTTATCTTCCAGAACCGTTTTGGTGATTCAGGGTCACTTGAGATTCCATATGGATTTTAGTATGCTTTTTTATATTTCTGCAAAAAATGACATTGGATTTTGATAGAGATTGCATGGAAACTTTTGATCACTTTGGGTAGTATGGGCATTTTAGCAATATTAAGTATTCCAATCCACGAACACAGGATGTTTCCATTTGTGTCAATCAGAAATCAGTCGTGTTTTGTAGTTTTCATTTTAAAAGAGTTTTGCCTTTTTGGTTAAATTTACTTCTACATATTTTATTCTCTTTGATATTGTAATGGGATTATTTTCTTCATTTCTTTCTCAGATTGTTCATTGTTATTATATAGAAGCATGATTGATTTTGCTTGATTTTTTTTTTTTTAATCCTGCAGCATTGCTGAATTCATTTATTAGTTCAAACTTTTTTTTGTGGACCCTTTAGGGTTTTCTGATTATAAGATCATGTCATCTGCAAACAGAGACAACCTCATTTCTTCCTTTCTAGTATTGCTGCCTTTTATTTCCTTTTCTTGCATAATTACTCTGGTGAGATTTTTCCAGTACCATGTTGAAGTTGATGAGAGTGGGCAACCTTACCTTATTCTTGATCTTAGAGGAACAGTTTTAATTTATTCACTGTTGTGTATAATGTTAGCTATGGACTTTTGACATACAGTATTTTTAGGTCGAGGTAGTTCACTACCATTCCTAACTTGTTGAGTTTTGCTTTGTTTTGTTTTTATTCTGAAAGGGTATTGAATTTTATGAAATGCTTATTCTGAGCAATTGAGAAGATAATGTAGTTTTTTTCTCCTTCATTTTGTTAATGTGGTTTTGATTGATTTATTTATACATTGATTTTCATGTAGCAAGCTGTCTTTGCATTCCAGGGATAAAGCTCACCTGGTCATGTTATATAATTCTTTTAATGTGCTGGTAAGTTTGGTTTGCTAATATTTTGTTGAAGATAATTGCATCTATGTTCATCAGCAATATTAGGCTATAGTTTTCCTTTATTGTAGTATCTTTGACTTTAGTATCAGGATATGCTGGCCTGGATTTGGAAGTTTTCCCTCCTCTTCAATTCTTTGGAAGAGTTGAGGAAGACTGCTGTTAACTCTTTAAGTGTCTGGTAGAGTTTTCCAGTGAAGCCGTCTAGTCCTTGATATATTTTGTTATTAGAATGTTTTTGATTACTGATTCAGTCTGGTTTCTTATTCAGGGCTTATTCAAAATTTTAATTTCTTCTTGATTCAGTCTTGGTTGTATATTTCCAGAAAGTTATCCATTTCTTGTAGGTTATCCAATTTATTGCCATATAATTTTTCATAGTAGTCTTTTATGATCTTTTTTTATTCTGTGACATCAGTTATAATGCCTTCTCTTTCATTTATGATTTTATTTATGTCTTCTTTTTCATAGATAATCTAGGTAAAAGTTTTTGCCAATTTGTTGATCCTTTAAAATGCCAATTCTTAGTTGATTTTTTTACTATTGACTTTGTGTTTTCTGTTTTGTTTATTTCTGCTGTAATCATTATTATTTCCTTCCTTCTTCTGAGTTTAGTTTGTTTTTCTTTCTGTAGTCCTTTGAAGTATAAATAAAGTTAGGTTGTTGACTTTAGGTCTTTTTTTTTTTTTTTTTTTAGATTTTTCTTTTATTTATTTATTTTTATTTATTTATTTATTTATTTATTTATTTATTTATTTATTTAGAGAGTGTGTGAGCACAAGTGGGGGAGGGATAGGCAGAGACAGGGAGAAAGAGAATCCCAGGGCCTGAACTCTCAAACAATGAGATCATGACCTGAGCTGAAATCAAGAATCGGATACTTACCTGACAAGCCACCCAGGAGTCCTGGTCTTTCTTCTTTCTAATGAAAGCATTTACCACTATAAATTTTCCTCTTTTTTTTTTTTTTTTTTTTTTAGTTTTTTAATTTATTTTGAGAGAGACAGAGATAGTGCAGGAGGAATAGGGACAGAGAGATAGGGAGGCAGGGTCCATGCTGTCAGCACAGAGCCCAATGTGGGGCTCAAACTCACAAAACTGTGAGATCATGACCTGAGCCAAAACCAAGAGTTAGACACTTCACTGAGCTATCCAGGTACCCCTAGATTTTCCTGTTAGTACTAAATCTCCTGCATAAAGATTCCATAAATTAGGCATGTTGTGTTTTTGTTTTTATTTGTCTCAAGATATCTTCTAATATCTGTGATTTCTTGTTTTATTTATTAGATTTAAATTTTTTTTTAATGTTTTTTATTTTTTGAGAGAGAGTCAGAGACAGAGAGCAGAGGGGCAGAGAGAGAGGGAGACACAGACCCAAAGCAGGCTGCAGGCTCTGAGCTGTCAGCACGGAACCCTGCACGGGGCTCAAACTCATGAACTGTGAGATCATGACCTGAGCCAAAGTTGGCACTCAACCAACTGAGCCACTCAGGCGCCCCTATCAGAGTTTTGAGTGTGTTTTAATTTTCACATATTTGTAACTTCATTTTTTTCTTCTGCTGTTGATTTCCATTTTTGTTCCATTATAGATAGAAAAGATATTTCGTATGATTTTCATCTTTATAAATTTGGTGAGGCTCATTTTGTGACCTAATATATGATATATTCTGGAGAATATTCTATGTACACTTGAGAAAAATTTGTATTTTTCTGCCATTGGGTGAAAATTTCTACAAATGTCTGGTCCATTTGGTCTGTGATATTCAGTTTTGCTATTTCCTTACTGAATTTTTCTCCTTATCATCTCTCCGTTATATAGAATGATGTACTGACGACTCTCACTATTGTTTCTATCTGTTTTTCAGTTCTGTCAATTTTTATGTCACTTGGAAGCCATGGTGTTATGTGCATATATATTAATATTGTTATCTGGTCAGTTGATGCTTTTATCATGTCCTTTTTGTCACTTGTGACAGTTTTTTTACTTTAAAAGCTCTCTTTTGTCTTATGTAAGTATGGTCACGACCCTTTCTCTCTTTTGGTTATCATTTGAATGGAATACCCATTCTTTTACTTTCAGCATTTAGATTTAAAGTGAGTTTCTTTTTAACAGCATATAGCGGGATCTTGTTTTTTATTCATTAAGCCAATGTATGTCTTTCTGTGGAGAATTTAATCCATTGGGATTTAAAGTAATTTCTGTAGGGAAGAACTTAATTAGTATTTTGTTAATTATTACCTATTTGTCTTGAACTATTTGGTCTCTTTTTTTCTTGCTTGCCTACCTTCTGTGTGTTTTGTTTATTTTTTTTTGTAGTGACAGCCTTTAATTTCTTTCTCATTCCCTTTTGTGTATCTTCTATAGGTATCTTATCTATGGTTACCATGGCGGTTACATAGACCATTTTAAACTGGTAACAACTTAACTTCAATCACATTTAAGAACTCTAGTCTTTATCTTACCCCAGTTTTGTTATTGGTTTTATTGTATCTTTTTATATTGCGTATCCTTTAACAAAAATGTACAGTTGGTTTTGTGCTTAAATTCTATACAAGAATTAAATGTGATTTAATGTACCAGTGTTATAGTAATGCAGGATTCTGTATTTGTGTATTTACCTTTACCAGAGAATTTCATCTTTTCATCTTTTATGTATGCTTTCTAGTTGTTACCTAATGTCCTTTCATTTTCACTTGAAAGACTCCTTTTAGCATTTTTTTGTATTGTATTATAGATCTAATGGTCATAAATTTTCCTCGCTTTTTATTTATCTATGAATGTCTTAATTTTGCCTTCATTTTTGAATGAAAGTTTGGCTTGATACAGTATTCTTGCTTGGTAGTTTTTTCTTTCAGC
Source organism: Cryptoprocta ferox (assembly GCA_028646485.1). Classification (NCBI taxonomy): domain Eukaryota; kingdom Metazoa; phylum Chordata; class Mammalia; order Carnivora; family Eupleridae; genus Cryptoprocta; species Cryptoprocta ferox. The sequence continues at coordinate 87,770,175 of CM053571.1, read as the reverse complement.
ATTTTGAATATATCATTGCACTCCCTTTTAGCGTTCTAGGCATCTGCTGAAAAAACTACTGATAATCTTTTGGGAGCTACCTTGAATGTGATGGGTTGCTTTTCTCTTGTTACTTTTGGAATTCTTTATCTGTGACTTTTGACACCTTCACTATGTTTTTCAGTGTAGATCTCTTTGAGTTATTCTAGTTGGAGGTTTCTGAGCTTCTTGAATTTGTATTATCAGTTTTTTCCATCAAATTTAGGGAGTTTTTGGCAATTATTCAAAAAGACTTTCTGCTCATTTTCTCTCTCTTTTATTCTTAGATTCCCATATTTGTGTATTGGTCCTTTCAATGTTTTCTCATAAGTCATTTGGGCTCTCTTCCCTTTTATCATTCTTTTTTCTTTTTGCTCCTATAACTTGATAATTTCAAATGACTTGTTTTCAAGTTCACTAAGTCTTTATTCTACTTAGTACAGTCTGGTGTTGATGCCCTGTAGTGATTTTTTCATTTCAGTTATTCTTCAGATCCAGAATTTCTTTGGGTTCTGTTTTAGAGTTTCTGTTTCTTTGTTAATATTCTTATTTTCTTCATGCATCACTTTTCTAATTTTATTTAGTTTTCTATCTGTGTTCTCTTTTATCTCATTGAGCATCTTTATGTCAGTTATATTGAATTCTCTAATGGGTAATCCAAAGATCCCCATTTCTATACCATTTCTTTAGGGTCAGTTTCTAGAGATTTATTTCTTTGGTGGGGCCATATTTCCCTGTTTCTTTGTATGTCTAGTTCTCTTATGTTGAAATTTGGGCATTTGGAAAAAACAGCCATCTTTCCCTGTCTTTTCATAGTATATTTATACAGAGAAAGACCTTTATTATTCACTTCAGGTTGATACCCTGGGAACCTCTCAAACCTTTTCTAGAGATGCATTTTCACTGAGGTTGTTCGTGTTATATCTTATCTGAAGAGTCTTGTCTGTTTCTACTTGGGAGCTCCCCCTCTGGCATCTGTCTTCCATATTATAGTTTTGGTTTTATAAGCCATTGTTTTGGAACCCTGCTCTTTGTGCTACTATAATTTTTCTGGTGCTGTACCAAGCTGATAGGCTTAGCTTGTTCTCATGTGGCCTCTAGACATCCAACATGTACCACTTCTTTCAGGTCAGGTGAAACAGAAACCAGTACCTTAGGCAGTCCCCTGAAAAACCATAATGTTTCATGAATGCTCCACTCTTCTCTTTCCTTTTTGAGGGCGAAGCCACAAGTGAGGAATTTTGATTGTGCCATACTGTGTTGGGAGGGGTTTAGGGTATGGTAGGTAAGTGAAACAGACTTTCCTACCCACTACAATGAATCTCTTGGAATCCTCGCTATTGCTTGGGGTCCTATATCTCTTGACCGGTTTCTGGAGTTCTGACAAAGAAAAATTGGTCCATCCCGTAAGGGGAGGAGGGTGTTGGGCTTCCTGTTCTACCATCTTGCTGATGTCACCACATTAGTATTTTAAGCACTTCCATCCAGTGACCATACTGTGTTCTAAACCAGTTGTATTTATTTATTATGCTTTACTCCTTTTTCTGTTTTTCTCCATGAAATGTTTGCCTTCATCTTAACTGTTTTGAATGTACTAATTACTCAAAAGACCTATTTGAAGATTTTCCTCAAAAACTTTTTTAAAATTGGCAGTGCACGGTTACTTTGTTTTCCTATTTGTTTCATATGTTTTTGTCCACAGATTTTAAACATCTTTAGAGCAATATATTGTAATTTTATCTTTTGTCTTATCTACACGTATAACTAATACAATGCCATAACTTGTTGATGAAAATTATCATCTTATCCTATAAAAAGCATAAAGATTTGTTGATTGAGGGGTGCCTGAGTGGCTCAGTTGGTTAAGCGTCCAACTCTTGATTTCAGCTCAGGTCATGATCTCACAGTTCATGGGATCCAGCCCCATGTGGGCTCTGCAGTGATGGTGCAGAGACTGCTTGGGATTCTCTTTTTCCTCTCTGCTCCTCCCTTGCTTGTGCAGTCTCTCTCTCTCTCAAATAAACATTTTAAATAAATTAAAAAAAAGATTTGTTGGTTGAAAACAAATGATTAGTAGCATGTACTTGATGTAATCTTAAGCACTTTTTAAAATATTATTATATTTAATTAAGTCTTGAGCAGAGTTATTTATATTTTTTAATTTAAGAAATAAGTATTGATAGTGTAATTACTGAAGGAGGCCCAAGTAATGCTAATTAACATGTATAGAAATTCCCTGTTTTGGGGGGGGGGAAGCTGAAATTAGTTGACACTTAAGTTTAGAAATGAGACATCTTCTTATGAAGTTACAGTTCACCTAGTGTCAAGTATTTATTTTTTAAACACTAACTGTAAAAATAATTTTGATTTGAGAATTTTGATTTGTGACCTTAGGCACCACTTAATTGGTATTCCCCTGTTTCTGGTAAAGAACAAATATGTACCTTGTTTGTTGAGTTTCTGTTGGTAATTTGGTGCCTGCTATGTATGGTATATAGTAGGCATTCACTAGGTGTTTATTGAATGAATATGTCTAGTTATTCTTTAGATTCATATTATTAATATTAATCAGCATGTAAACAATTTGTACATTATTTTATTTACTCCTCTTAAAAATTGAGGTATAGGAATCATTAATCTTTCACATAATAAGCAGTTGTTTCAACAGATTACATAATTTGTTTAAGGCACAACTAAAAAGTGGCGATGCCAAGATTCAAATTCTTGTCTCATGTAGTAATACTTACTATTATATTATGGAAGTAGCAGATAATATATTGAGAAAGCATACAGTGTTTTTTTAAAATATTAAATTGGTTTCAGGTGCACAACATAATAATTCAACACATATACATTATGAAATGATCACAGTAGGTCTAGTTAAGGTATTATTTTTAAACATTCCTTTTTTATTGGGTTTTATTTTACCTGGGTATTTTTCTCCTCCAGAATCCACCAAACCCACCTGTATCACCAGGAAAGTCTATAGTTGACGTCAACAGCAATAGTAACAATGTGCCATACAGGTGAGAATTGTAAATAATTTATCAGATTTTTAACAGAACATGGTTCTGATATTCTTTATTTTACAAGAAAGTTTTGGAATGTATTCCTAGTTGTTTTTGTAGAGATGTTTGATATACTAAATTAAATAGATTTTTTGTTTGTTTTGTTTTGCTATAATTGTTCATTAGTGGCTACTGGTTTTGCTAATTTATTATAAGGCTTTCTTTGGTCATTTAAGATTTAACTTGTGCTAAATAGTATTCTTTCAAAATAAATGAGAAAAGCTTTGATTAGGGATAATAAGAACTAACGTCTACTGATACGAGGATATACATTTGATTTTTTGGTAAAAATGTTGAGGACATTAGAATCTAAGAGAAAGACTCTTCCTTAATGCCATAAACCCCAGCGTGCTGAGATCTATATGCCATCTTTGCCTCAGCATACTCATTTGCATGTTAGTGCTACAGTACCCAAGTCTAGGCACCCTTTTCCCCCTATGGACCACTGCTTTCTCTATTCATAAATTGATGTCTCCTGAATGGCATTTGCATTGACTATTTGTGTGAGTGTGTGTGTGTGTGTGTGTGTGTGTATATATATATGTATGTATTTTTTGTAGAAATTCAGGCACAGTGAGACAGATGCTGGAGTCCAAAAGGAATGTAAGTGAGAGTGCACCACCATCCTTTCCAACCCCTGTGAATACAGGTAATATTTTTAAACACCAAAATTTTCTTAGGAATTAAAGGCTTTGGTTCTCTGTTCTTTTTTTTTTTTTTTTTTAGATTGAAATGATATAAGGAACTGAGCATTTTTATCTAAAATTAAATGATGAGTACAAAGTTTTATTAAAAAATATGCAAGAGGGGCGCCTGGGTGGCTCAGTTGGTTAAGCAGCTGAGTTCAGCTCAGGTCATGATCTCACAGTTTGTGGGTTTGAACCCCACATAAGACTCTGTGCTGACATAAGTTCAGAGCCTGGAGCCTGCTTTCGATTCTGTGTCTCCCTCTCTCTCCTCCCCTCCCCACTCCTGCTTTGTCTCTCTCTCTCTCTCTCTCTATCTCAAGATTAAATAAATATTTTTAAAAAAATATGCAAGAAAATATAGAAATTCAAGTTTCTAATGGTTCTCAAACATTCTGGTTTCCATATCCCTGTATAATCTTCTAATATTGAGAATCCCAAAGAACCTTTGTTTTTGTGGCTTATACTAATTGATATTTACTGGAGTAGAAATTAAAATACAAACTTTTACATGTTTATTCACTTAAAAATAATAACAAATCTATATCATGTAACACAAATAGCACGTTTTAATGAAAAAATAACTATTTCCCAAGCTTAAAGCAATTAGTGAGAAGTGTTACTGTCTTACAGTTTTATAAATCTGTCTTATACTTAAAACAACTGTCTTATACTAAGACAGTTGAAGATAGCTAGATTCTTCTATATCTCTGCCTCCAATCTGTTGCAATTTGTTGTTTTGGTTGAAGTATTTGAAGAAAGTTCAGTCTCATACAAATATGTATTTGGAAAACAGCTAGCCGTTTTATAGGATTTGTGGATATTCTTTGACACAGTCAAGTAGTTAATATTAACGGTTAGTTGCAAAGTAGAATGTGAAACCATACTAATGAACTTTTCTAACTTTTTCATTAAAATCCATTTGTCTGTCTTGGATGGATCCAAGTAAAATGATATTTTACTAATATCATTCATCAATCATTTGGAAAATACTCACTGAGTTATGTAAGACTTCCATTATTGACACCTCTCAATAAACTTTTTAGAAATCACATTGATTCTGGAGTGCCTGGGTGGCTCAGTCTGTTAAGCCTCTGACTTTGGCTCAGGTCATAATCTCACAGTTCATGAATTGGAGCCCTGCACTGAGCTCTATGCTGACAGCTTGGAGGCTGGAGCCTGCTTCATATTCTGTGTCTCCCTCCCTCTCTCTCTCTCTCTCTGCCCCTCTCCCTCTCGTGTTCTCTCACTCAAAAATAAATAAACGTTAAAAAGAAACTTTAAAAATAAATAAACATCACATCAATTCTTGTTAGAAATGTCTTTGAAAATTTGGGAAGCTGTCATGCTCTTAGTGGCAGATACATGTTTTTCCAAAGTTCTAATTTTTGTTTTAAAACTCAAATTGTATTATTGCCAATAAATACTACTAGTTGTTTTCTTTGACTGCCAGGGTTCATTTTCAAGAAAAGGTTTGTTGGGGCACCTGGGTGCTCAGTTGGTTAAGCATCCAACTATTTATTTATTTATTTATTTATGTATTTATTTATTTATTTATAAATGTGTTTATTTTTGGGGGGGGGGCAGGCTTGAGTGGTGGTGGGGGTGGGCAGAGAGAGGGAGACACAGAATCCAAAGCAGGCTCCAGGCTCTGTGCTGTCACCACAGAGCCCGACGTGGTGCTTGAACTCACAGACTGCGAGATCATGACCTGAGCTGAAGTTAAACGCTTAACGGACTGAGTCACCCAGGTACCCTGAAGCATCCAACTCTTGATCTCAGCTCAGGTCTTGATCTCAGGGTCATGAGTTCAAGCCCCACTTTGGGCTCCACGCTGGGTGTGGAGCCTACTTAAGAAAAGAGAGACAGAGAGAAAGAAAGAAAAAAAGAGAAAGGAAGGGAGGGAGGGAGGAAGGAAGGAAGGAAGGAAGGAAGGAAGGAAGGAAGGAAGGAAGTCCAAATGATAAAATACCATGACCAAGCTTACCTTATTCATTAATAGTGATGATTCTTCCTAGATTGTCTATTTGAGTTTATATATTGTCATTGTCGTAAGGCATTTATGTATTATTGTAGTTTCAAAAATATCTGTACAACTTCACCAAGTTCAGTGTTTTTTAGTCATTTTACCAATTACTCTGAAATGATAATAGTAATTTTCAGACACTGTTTTGATACTGAGATATCAGTCTTCCATATTAGTCATAAGCTGTGTACCAAACATAGATCCAAAAATGTTTCTATAAATTTAACTCTTAAGAATTTCCAATATTAAGGGGCCCCTGTGTGGCTCAGTCGGTTGAGTGTCTGACTCCTGATTTCTGCTCATGTCATTATCTTGCGGTTCATGAGTTTGCGCCTCACTGCATCGGGCTCTGTGTGCTTGGGATTCTCGCTCCCCTCTTTCTACCCTTCCCTGGCTTGCACTCTCTCTCTGAAAATAAATTAAGTTTAAAGCAGACTTCCAAAATTTAAATCTTGAAGAAATTTTATTATGAAAGACTTTACTATAGCAATTGCAATGTGTTAAATTTATATTGTATTATCCTAGCTGATAAATGAAGGCAGCTATTTAAACTGAGACTTCTTTTTTCTTTCTATAGTATCTTCAACCAATCTTGTCACTCCTCCAACAGTTGTCAGTAGTCAACCTAAGTTGCAGACTCCAGTGACTTCGGGTTCTTTGACAGCAACTTCAGTTCTTCCTGCACCCAACACAGCTACGGTAGTTGCTACTACTCAGGTGCCTAGTGGAAATCCCCAACCTACCATCTCTTTACAACCTTTACCAGTGATTTTGCATGTACCTGTTGCGGTATCCTCCCAGCCTCAACTCCTACAGAGCCATCCAGGGACTTTAGTGACCAACCAACCATCTGGCAACGTTGAGTTCATTTCTGTACAAAGCCCACCTACTGTGAGTGGTCTTACCAAAAATCCAGTATCCTTGCCAGCCTTGCCAAACCCCTCTAAACCAAACAATGTTCCTTCTGTGGCCAGCCCTAGTATTCAAAGGAACTCTCCTGCCAGTGCTGCACCATTAGGAACAACACTTGCTGTACAGGCTGTTCCAACAGCACACTCTATTGTACAAGCCACAAGGACTTCTTTACCTACAGTAGGCCCATCGGGACTCTATAGTCCATCAAATAATCGAGGTCCTATACAGATGAAAATTCCAATTTCTGCTTTTAGTACTTCGTCTCCTGCAGAACAGAGCAGCACTACTACCCCAAGAATTGGTAAGTCACTATATAGGCTTCATAATAGAAATATAAGCATGTTAATGGCCTTTAGATAATTGAACATTTGTGTTTGTGGAAGTGCTATCTTTATTTGAAGAAGAAAGTAAATAGAATATTCTGGAGATTATTTTTAGTAAGTTTTTAGGTACCTAAAATATGATGTTGTTAAAATAGTATTTGATAGAGAGTTTATTTTGAATGAAAAGTTAGCATTTGTAATTTAGCTTTTAGTAATTTTTCCTAATCTGGGTAAAATTTTTCCTTTAGGCTTTGAGGCAAGCATTATGAATTCTTTTATAATATATTTGGCAGGAATATATGAAGAGAACAAATTTATTTTAAAGTGTCTAATTTACAGAATATATGCTTATAAGAGGAAATGACAAACCACATATCTTCCCTGCCCATTTGGAAAAATCCTTTGTGCATTCATCACTCACATCTTCTAAATTTGAACAATTTAAAAATAGGTTCTTCTCTCTAATTTGTTATAAAATGTTTGACCACTTTCCTGTGACATATTATATGATTATATTTGTATATGTCTGTATACTTTCCAGAATTGCAAAAAGGAGAATTTACCTGTATTTAAAACTGTAAAATACCTGAATTTTATCTGTATTTAAAATCTGTAAAACTATGTGTTCCTTGTCTTTAGAAAGCACACATTTGTATGCGTTATTGAACTTACTTATTCTTCATTTCTGGTCTCAAATTTATTTTCACTGTTGTAAAATGGCAGAATGGGTAGGCATAATGTATATAGTGAAATTGTTATAATATCTCTCTTATTGATATAGTGACCATGAAATATAAGAAACAGATTCTAAAATACAAAATTACTTTCGTAAGCGAGATATACAAGCCTTTTGTTTTTTTAATTTCCCATGTAGCCATTAGTAGTGTATTTGCCCTTCAAGTATATTTTCTCCTATAACTAGTGATTGTATTTCACAAAGCTGTTTAGAGAATAAATGAGTGGCTGATCAAAATTAACATTAGACTGGAGCTAAATATCAACTTCATACAACTTTACATCTGGGATACAAAAAGAAATCTGAAATATAAAAATGCAATTATTAGTACATTTAAAATGTAAATGCTTGGATAGTACATAACAATATTTGTTAGACTTATCTGCTACCACATCATTCTTTAGACACTCTAATCCATGTTTGTAGCACTGAAAGGTGCTTGCTTTTTAAATGAGGTCAGTGAACAAGATTTTAAGGGGTTACTTCATTTTTCTTTAACTTTTTCTTCCCCCTAATCTTTAGTATTTTGTAACATGTTAGGTAAAAGGTGATTTTTCATGGACATTGTTTTATGTGATTTTGGAATTTTTCCTCTTTATGAAAGATTGAGCCTTAGTTGACACTGTTTTTAATTCATGGTCACAAAATAAGATAAATTTTTAATTATATAAGTTTTTCTAAAAGATCATGGCCTGAAAAGAAATAAATAACTTAAAAGATGTTATTTAGTTTCGTGAATGCTCATACCCTAAACACTTATACAGGTATCAGAGTTATGATTTAATTATTCTGTTTTCTTAAAATTTTTATGAACATTTGTTGACACAGGGGTTTATTTTCCCCAAAATTATCTAGCTAAGATACTCTGTTTAGTCATAAGTGTCAGTCTATTTTATATTTATTTAATTACTTGACTGTTCTTGTTTTGTATATAAAACTAATAGTTTTCACAATCATTTTTAATCAGTATATCATTCTACTAATGTGATAATATACATTTATACTTACATTTAAATTTATTTTTTAACATTTATTTAACACATTTTAATGTGTTATATAAGGAGATCATCATTTCAAGTTCTATTTAGAGTGCTTACCTACATTTGAAAGTAACTTACTGGATAGTAACCATAAATGTGAATGATAAGCTTTCTTTGCATAGTGTTCGTAATGTTAACTAGAATGAGATCCAATGAAATGATATATTTTTTTTAATCATGCATAATTTTAGAGGTGCCATAAATGACATTAAAGTAGGCCGTTAGCTATTTAGGCTTCCAAAAACCTAAACTGAAGCCATATGGCAAATTTTGGCTGAATATGAAGGTTGAAGCCAACCTCTAATGCATTTGTACTATGATAAATAAATTAGTTCTATAATTAAAACTTTTTAAGTCTTATACCTATGTAGGTTATTATTGAATTAATGAGAATATATGTTATCCAACTAGAATGCATGCATTTGTATTTTATAGTTTATGTGCCCTAATAGATTAAGTCAGTATTTTCTTACATATAGTAAAGTAAAAATCATCCTAAGAGACTGCCAGGATTAATATTATTTATTCATGACATACTTATTACGTGTAATTATTCTAAAATCCTGCAGGCACACAGAAATGTACAAAATAGTTCCATTCTCACCAAGCTCACAATTAAATAGGGAACCTTGCCGTTAAATAACCAATTAACTATAAATGTGATGAATGTTAAGATATGAGGTTTCTGTGAGAGGATGTGGGAGATCTGGAAAAGGTATGTGATAATATATGGAAAGATGGCGGGCAGTGGGATTAAAGGATTTTTGCAGAAGAGTGTGACATCTGTGAACACTGGCTGCAATAAGGAGAATGCTTATTGGGGGATAAAAGTAGAGTTAGGAAGACCAGTTAGAAAGCTCTGGCAGTGATTCAGATGAGAGATGGTGTTGTGAAAATGATTTAAATGTTTTACATTCAATTCATTTTAATACACCAAATATCCAGCACCTAATAAGGAATGCTACTAATTGGCATTCCTGTAAAAACACTTTTATGACTCCAGTAAAACACAGTGTTGGTTAAAAGTGACAGTATCTTTTAAGAATAATAAGATAGAGAGGTTTCCCAAATGATAGAAAGATTTTGAGATACAATTTCTAATTTCTCACCCTGACCAGTTTTATTGATAGATTGATTTATGGTCATCTGAAGTAGATATTATAAGTGAAATGGTGAACTGTAAGTCTACAATAAAGGGGCAGGGAATGTTAATTAAAAATCTAGATTAAGGAATACTATTACAATTATGTGAATAAAATCCTTCTAAGTCCAAATGAATATATTCTAACATATATAAAAAACTGTGGTGATAAATCACTGATGTTTTGTAATGTCATCAGTGTATATTAATACTCTGCCATGTAGGATCAGTAACCTGGAATTTGCTTTTTATTAAGTAATATTTCAGGAACTTCACAGTCCAGAACAGATGCTGATGCATAATAAATGAAGTAACTTTAAGATATTTTTTAAAAAGTGAATAATATATTAATATATTCTTTCTCCAAGAAAACTAAGATAATTTGAATTGGGTGGGGAGAAATTATAAGGGCCTCCTTTTTACTTCTCTAGCCTGGAAAACCCTCTTTTAATAGGTAGATGTTTATCCAGAATTTTTTGACATACAGGTGTGTGTGTGTATGTATGTATTTTATATATAATGAAATACATAGTTCTGTTTCCTTTTTTTAGCATAAATGATTTATACGTGTTCTGATGATTTGAAATGAAAGAAATCCCATATTTTAACCAAGAAATTATTATCTACAGAAAGCAAGGATAGGATATTTCAACATTGGAAATTCACCACATTACCAAAGAGGAAAAGCTACATAATCACCTCAGTAGATGCTAAAGACTTTCGATAAAATTTAATACCTTCTCTTTAGAAGTTGAGGCAGAAAACCATACTTGATTTATTTTCTTTGCTGTTCTAGAAGTAACTTTTGTGTGTATGTATGCATGTGTATCACAAACTCAATACAAGTTAATTGAAAAATGACAAAAAATCATCTCATTGAACTACTGAGATTATGCATGTAAATTTTCTCAGAATCATTGTGTAACTATTTTGCTAATGAATTTATTATATTTTTTGCCATGTCATTAAATCCGTTTCTCCAAAGATATATAGTATGGAAGAATTATATTTTATTTAACCATTTACTTATGTTAGGATGTTTAAGTTATGCATATCCTAAATTATTTCCAAAGATATTCCCTAGGATAGAATTAAATATTCTGGGCAATGGGTATGTGAAATTTGTTTCTCTATTATAAATTTGCTCTTCTGAAAGTTACTGTGGCAGTGGTCTATGAGAGAGTTCATTTACATATATGACATGTTGAGAGAAAAAGTAATTGGAGAAAATTACATGAATTGTTGCATATAAAGCAACCAACCCTTTTACATTTTGTGGGTGCTGTTAAAAATGGCCCTTTTTTTTTTTGACTCCTCAGAAAACCAGACAAACAAAACAATAGATGCTTCTGTTAATAAGAAAGCAGCTGATAGCACATCACAGGTAAGATTTTTTTCCTTCTGTTTCAAAGTAAAATTTCAATTGTAGTCCTCAGGGAAAATGGATTTCCATCAATATTCTTAAATACAGTGAAAATTATTCCAAGTTAATCATACTTTTCAGACCTAGAATTTCTGTTTTTGTATTTCAGTTTCTACTGTTGAGATTGCTTACTTGTGCATTCATTAACATTGTATTTTTATTTCTTTGAACTTGTTTTTTTAGAGAGGGGGGAGGGCAAAGAGAGAGGGAGAGAGAATCCCAAGCAGGCTCCAAGCTCAGCACAGAGCTCAACGTGGGGCTTGATCTCACAACCCTGAGATCATGACCTGAGCTGAAATCAAGTGTTGGATGCTCAACCAACTGAGCCACCCAGGGACCCCTCTTTGAACGTATTTTTTAAAGCTGCTTTTAAGCCTTTGCCTGATGAGTTCAACATCTGGTTCTACTTGGACTTATTTTCTGTTGACTATCTTTTGTCTGTAGTTGGGTTCTCTTTTACTGGGCTTTGCATGTTTACTAATTTTTGATAAATTTGAAATTTAGAAAATTTTGAAAAGTGGACCTTATAAATACTCTGCAGCAAGTGGATTCTGTTACATTCTTTACAGATTTGTTAAGAACTTTTAGTTTTGGATTTTAGATTGTGGTGTGTGTTAAGTCATTTCAATGAAGTCATTATAGAAAGATTTGTAATTGTTAAGATTTAGAATTACATCATTATCTTCAGATTGGGCCTGAAGTTTTTAATGTCAAGGCATTGTTTCCTTTTATTTTGTAAAATCTGAGTTTTGCAGTTTCTAAAAACCTTAATCATTTAGAGCTGATCTCAGTATAATAAAAGTAATTATGATTAGCATTTATTACACAGCATGTGTCATGCCTAATGTTAAGCTCTTTGTATGCATATTTGGATTAGTCCTCATAACAGATCCATATCCATACTTTGGAAATTGAGGATATTACCTTTTAACATACATTTACATTTATGCGTTGGAACTAAAAGATGCCATCAGTCTTTTTGACTCAAAGATACTGGTTCTTTAGGTCTATGTTGTACTATCCTTTTTTTGTTGCTATTGTGGAGTCAAAAATTTTTTTTAAATTGCATTTCTAATGATTTGAGACAATGGGTTGACTTTGGTCACATTGGATGTCAGTTAATAGTAAAGCACACTGTATCTTATCCTACCATATCTTTTTTTAGGGAAGAAACATAGATTTAGATTATTTTGTGTAACTTAATTCTAGCTTTGAAGTTGCTTTTGGCATTTTGGTGAATTAATATTGGTGTTAATATCAGGGTAGTAATTAATATTAATGTAATATTTGTAGAATTAATCAACATATAAAATGTTGGAAAATATATAGTGTGGTTAATCTAATCACTTACCAGTTAAAGTACCTAATCACTTTAATAGCCCTATGCACTTGACAGATTAACAAAAAACAACTTGTAGAATTTCTTGTGAGAATATTTCACAATTATTTTTTATATGACAGATGTTAAGTGTTCGGGATCATCTTTCTGACAAACTCTGTTTTTTTAGGTAGTACCATTTAGGGGTCCAGACTGAACCAGGCTACTCGTTTATTCTTGTTACCCCTTAGTATTTCAGTTTTCCTCTATGTCTGCCAGAGTTTCCTTTGCAAAATGTAGAAATTTTGTTTTTTAGAGTGGAAAAGCCACAGGCAGTGATTCAGGTGGTGTTATTGACCTCACAATGGATGATGAAGAGAGTGGAGCTTCACAAGGTACTTATAAGTAATGGTACCAGTACCAAGGAATGCTTTGTAATATTTTTTTCCTCTTAATCTAGTATGATAATTAGTGAAGGCAGATCTCTACAGCATTATGCTTAATATATTTGTATCTAATTTAGAATGATTTTTTAATACTAGAATTTAAAAGTTTAAATCTAATCTTTAATGAATATGAACAAAGCATAGAGAAAAACAGCAGTTAGGAGACTGTTTAACTTGTTGAGCACCTCTTTTTTTATATCTTTTATTTCACTTGATCTTTGCAATAACCCTGTAATGCCCATTTTATAGTTGAGAACAGATTCAAAGAGAACGAGTCAGAGTCAGTTAGGGAACTGGGAATCAAACCCAGGTCCTCTGACCCTAATTGAAGTGTTCTTTCTGTGTGTGTGTGTGTATATGTGTGTGCGCACATGCGCACTCACATGCCCTTTAATGTACGTACTATCATGTGTATATACATTTAATTTTGGTTATTTGAATTAATTTTCTTTAGTATTATAGAAACAAAAATGAAGGTGATGTTAAAAAGCCTGTACCCCTAAAATCCTCAATATTATTTTGAGTTACAGTATTTAGAAATTACAACCAATATTCTCAATTATTCTTCTCCAGTGTTAATATCTGAATAAAAAGTTCAGTGGTTAAATATACTTGGAGAAATGCTGAATTAAACAAAATTGTATGGTTTTTTTTGCCCTTAATATAGACTTCTCTGAGCTTGGCTATGCTAATTTATAATGAAATTTTTCCAAGAAAGATTCAAGATATAAAGTATTTCTCAAACTTATTTGCACAACTATTCACAGACATATCTGTAAAACTGTGTGGTGCTTATTATATAATGTATATGGAAAATCTAAGATAAGGTAGTAGGCTAATTACTATCTTGAAGACATTAAATTTAAAAATCACCTAAAGTTTAAATATTTTAGGGAATAAGATCATTCATTGTTTTTAGGAAAACAAGCTGATTATGTGATAGCAAAATCAGTTTTTTGGCATAACTGATGTAAAATTGCAAGATTTATGCCATCCTTTGTCAGAATTGAATTCATACCAGTATGATTATTTTTTACATAAAGAGTTTCAAATTATTTGCATTGACTTTTCTTTTTTCTTTTTTTATTTTTATAGACAAGTCTAAATATAATGAAACCCTAGAGGACAAAATAAATACATGTTATTTTTTCGAGGACACAGGGCTGATTCTGAAAGTTATCAGTGTCCTTACTGTTCCCTTTCTAGCATCCCTGTCTTATGGAGTCTTTTCCTATGGCCCCACCTTTTCACCTTAAATTTTCCCATTCTGAAGTGTATTGTCCTCCATCAGGACCCAATTCACGTAGCTACAGCCTTAAATTTTATTTACGTTTTAGTGAAGAATTCCTTAGGACAGAAATCACTGGGGATCATTTTGAATAGAAGGGCTTTGGTTATACTCTTTACATTATGCCATACAGTGTTACCTAGTATTTAAGGCTTTTTCTGAGATGCAAACATTTATTTCATAGGCTGTTCAAGACTTTTTTCAAGATTAGACAGTATGGGTATCTTATTTTAAAGACTGGCTAGTGTAAATAAGCAACCATCTGTATGATCAAACAAAAGAACCTAAACAGCAGTAATTGGAGTTTAAGATCATGGGTGAAAAACTCATCGATGTATAGGTATTTGTTTAGGAGACTGTCCTTGATAATAGATACATAGATATGTATGAATTAGGAAATGAAATGGCTCTGATTGACAGGATATTGTATTGAGTTAAAAAATAGTATTCATTCATAAAAACATGTAAAATTCTGTTTCTGTAAATGTGAATTAGAAGATGGGATAGAACCAACAGTGAATTATTTAAGGTTGTGATGTGGTGTTTTAACCTGGCAAGTGTACACATGATTAAAATAAAAATAAATTGTTGTCTTAGCAGTAAATGTAACTGAGGGGCAAGCAAACATAAAATTCACAAATAAAAGGAGAACCTGTATTTCTGATCTTTTTCTATCAGTAATTACAGTGTCTCACTTTTAATTAATAGACCCAAAAAAGCTAAATCATACTCCTGTGTCAACCATGGGTTCTTCTCAGCCTGTGTCTCGACCATTGCAACCCATCCAGCCAGCACCACCTCTTCAACCATCTGGGGTGCCAACAAGTGGACCATCACAGACAACCATACATTTACTACCTACAGGTAAACTTGCTGAATCATTGAGTTGAAGCTTTTAGTTTTACCTGCCGTGAAATATGACTATGGAATTAAGTGGCGAGATTAGAGAGAAGATTAAGGATAGCTTTCTGTTATTTTGAGGACAGTGCATCCTTCTGAATGTAGTATAACATAGTTTTGCTGACCATCTTAAGTAACAGTACTGATACAGAGTGTTTATAAAGAAGAAAAATTATATATGTCTAGGTCATCTGCCACTGCAAGCAGCCAAAATGGATATAGTTTCTCTGGAAGGAATGGTGTGTTGATTTGTTCTGATTATGACCACGAAGTAGTAAGTGACTGATGAAATAAATTTTAAGTGATTCTTAACTTGAACTAGTTTTAACCGGCCTAACACTACCATTGGGAGATCTATACTAATATTTTACTCACTGCCTTTCAAGAAGTTATAAATCTGACATTTTCAAGATGTAGCCTAGATCTCCTTAAATTGGAAGCCAATCAAGACAGTTTGTCTTTTTTATATAATACCCCATCATTAGAGATTTATCTGCAAAATACTTAAATAAGAATTTTTCTCATTAAGGAAAACATTGAGTTTACATGGAATTTATCTAGTGAAATCAAAGTGTAAGTCACCAATTTAGATAATTTAGAAGAATATCAGTTATGTAGACAAATCATGTATAGTATAGATAAAATGGGTAATTAATAGATGAAGAGATAAGCATTCCTCCTTGTATACTTTCTTCCACGTTCTAAAAGCTCACATTGAAAGTTCAGTTGTGTAAAGACTAAAGTAAGTGAAGACTTTAGTAAGTAAGCCATTAATAAAGAAAACCTTTTTTCTTTATCATATTCACTCTTTACCTCCAAATTTATTTTATTATACAACCCATTTTTGTATATAAAGGTAGATTTCTTATTTTTATTTTATAGTTAATGTGTGATCATTTGTAAAATATGATAGTAATTCAGAGAATTATTAACAAGAAAATGTTAACTCCTAAAGTAATTATTATAGTTGCATGCTGTCAGTGAACATTTAGGACTTTTTTGATAGATATATGTTAACATCACTCAAGGCATCAGTGTTCTCTGGAACGTATATTAGGAGGAATGCTGGAGTAGAGACAGAAGAATTCTGTATTTTAATTGATATTTTATTGCTTTGAATAAGAGATGGCTCGGTTCACCTAAAGAAAATGTCAATAACAGTAGCTAGCCAGTTTCTTGAACTGTGAGCATACAGTTACTCTTGGATTTATGCCATTAGTAGAAGGCCTGAAGGGCCCCAAATCCCACTCTGCTAGGAATAATTAAACATTAAAGAGTGAAAATTTGCTGTTTTAAGTCACTCCCTTAAGATCATACCTTAATTCTTTATCTTCACATGCTTTTTACCTACTCAACAGTGGGAATGGCATTGGGCATGGTTGAGACAGACTTTTCTTCTGAAGCTTGGATTGTAATAATAGTAGTATTAATTTTGGTTGGCTTTACCACTTTTATCTTTCAAGATTACAAAAGGAGACTGTCATCTGTATTTCTCTCTTTATTGTAGTTAGATTTTGTGCAACATTAATTACAATTAATACTTTTTACTTAACATAGAACTTAACTGCATTTTGGTATGTTTTTTCTGCTTTTCATTAGCTCCAACCACCGTGAATGTAACACATCGTCCAGTAACTCAGGTGACTACAAGACTCCCTGTACCGAGAGCACCTGCAAACCACCAAGTGGTTTATACAACTCTCCCAGCACCACCAGCTCAGGCTCCCCTGCGAGGAACTGTTATGCAGGCTCCTGCTGTTCGGCAGGTCAATCCCCAAAATAGTAAGAGACTCTTTTCTTGTGTAGGGCCTCAAGTTACATGTAGTGCTTTAGCATTTAACTGGCTTGTATTGACAGAGATATCATAATAAAACTAATATTAATTGTTTTCTTCCCTTTGGAGAGTTAACCAGAAAAATTGGACATGTATATTATATGTGCTCCATGTGTTGTCTTCAATTTAACTGTATTTATGGCCTATGCTCTCAAAATACTCTGTTTGATACTGGTCTGCACTCTGTTAAGAGATACCTTGCCTAATTAAAATGGGAATGATCAATTGTGGCTTGGCCCAGGTAATGGAAATAATGGTAAAGAATTGCCTCCAATGAGAGAGTCTTAAAGTTATGGAAGGTGGTTGAGAAGATAAAGGTCAAAAAATGTTAAAGGAAATCTATTGTTTGCATGTGCATGTACACACAGGTAACACATATGTTTATATACATATATACACATATACATGTATCTTATATATATATATATTCAGTAAAATATGCATACAGAGGTTTATATAAAAAGCATACATAAAGGTTTTAGTTTAATGTTTTTATTTTATTTTTGAGAGAGAGAGAGAGAGAGAATGAGAATGAGAATGAGTGGGGGAGGTGCAGAGAGAGGAGGCTGCAGAGGATCCAAAGCAGGCTCTGTGCTAATAGCAGCGAGCCAGGTGCAGGACTCGAACTCATGAACCATGAGGTTATGACCTGAGCCAAAGGTGGACACTCAACTGACTGAACCACCCAGGCTTCCCCAAAAAGCATTTAGTTTTATAAAATATAATAACCAGGGAAAATTTAGCTAAAGAAACTGCCATCATTATGTGATAATTTCCAGGAGAAAATAAACTAAGCAGAGTTTCTGGTTCACAGTCTGGCTTCAATTTTCTTAAGCTTACAAGAGTTTTTTCTGGGAAATCAGTCAGTATGGTCATGAATGAGTTCTGGGAAACTGCACTCACCATAGTCAAGGTACCAGGCAGAACTATAGCATAGGCCAGGAACTATATATATGGCAGGAATATGGTCCAGGCAGTAGGCAACTAAATTGTCTGCTTCTAACATATATTCAGAACAGTTCATCCTAACGCAGCAGAATGCACATTTTTTTCGAGTGCCCATGGAGCATTCTCCAGAATAGACCACATACTGGATCACAAATTAGGCCTCAACTAATGACTGAGACCACACTATGCATATTTTCAGACTTATTATAATGCTATGAAACTTGAAATCAACCACAAGAAAAAATTTGGAAAGACCACAAATACATGGAGGTTAAAGAACATACTACTAAAGAATGAATGGGATAAGCAGGAAATTAAAGAAGAAAAATAATACATGGAAGCAAATGAAAATGAAAGCACAACAGTCTAGAACATTTGGAATGCAGCAAAAGTGGACATAAGAGGGAAGTCCATGGCAATACAGGTCTACCTCCAGAAACAAGAAAAGTCTCAAATACACAACGTAACCTTACACCTAAAGGATCTAGAAAAGGACCAGCAAATAAAACCTAAAGCCAGCAGCAGAAGGAAACTAATAAACATTAGAGTACAAATAAATTATAGAGAAATAACAACAAAAAAACTTCAGTAGAACAGATCAACAAAACTAAGAACTGGTTCTTTGAAAGAATTTAAAAAATTGTTAAACTCCTAGCCAGACTTATCAAAAAGAAAAGAGAAAGGACCCAAATAAATAAAATCATAAATGAAAGAGGAGAGATCACAACCAACAACACAGAAATACAACCAATTATAAGATAATATTATGAAAAATTATATGCCAACAAACTGGGCAATCTGGAAGAAATGGACAAAACTCACAAACTACCATAACTAAAACAAGAAGAAACAGAAAATTTGAACAGATCCATAACCAGCCAAGAAATTGAATCAGTAATCAAAACTCTCCCAACAGACAAGAGTCCTGGGCCAGATGGCTTCCCGGGGGAGTTCTACCAGACATTTAAAGAAGAGTTAATACCTATTCTTCTCAAACTGTTTGAAAAAACAGAAATGGAAGGAAAACTTCCAAACTTCTTCTACAAGGCCAGTATTACCTTGATTCCAAAACCAGACAAAGACCCCACTGAAAAACCATAGGCAATATCCCTCATGAATATGGATGCAAAAGTTCCAACAAGATACTAACAAACTGAATCCAACAGTACATTAAAAGAATTATTCACCACAACCAAGTGGGACTTATTCCTGAGCTGCAAGAGTGGTTTAATATTTGCAAATCAATCAATGTGATATACCACATTAATAAAAGAAAGAATAAGAACCATAGGATCCTGTCAATAGATGCAGAAAAAGCATTTGACAAAATACAGCATTCTTTCTTAATAAAAACCCTCAAGAAAGTCAGGCTAGAAGGAACATACCTCAACATTGTAAGAGCCATATACGAAAGGCC
The DNA here is from genome assembly GCA_028646485.1 of Cryptoprocta ferox. Classification (NCBI taxonomy): domain Eukaryota; kingdom Metazoa; phylum Chordata; class Mammalia; order Carnivora; family Eupleridae; genus Cryptoprocta; species Cryptoprocta ferox. The sequence goes on along the minus strand of CM053571.1, from coordinate 87,750,648 downwards.
CACAGCTAAAACTATCCTCTATGGTCAGAAGCAAGACGGGTGCCCACTCTCATCATTGTTATTCAACATAGTCATGGAAGTCCTAGCTTCAGCAATCAAACAAAAAGAAATAAACGACATCTAAATTGGCAAGGAAGAAGACCAACTTTCACTATTTGCAGATGATATTATACTCTGTAGAAAACCCAAAAGACTCCACCAAAAAAAAAATTGCTAGAACTGATACACAAATTCAGCAAAGTCACAGGATATAAAATCACTGTATGGAAATCTGTTGGATTTCTATATACCAATAAGAAGAAGCAGAAAGAGAAATCAAGGAATCAGTCCCATTTACAACTGCACCAAAAACAATAAGATACCTAGGAATAAATCCACCTAAAGGGGCAAAACATCTGTACTCTGAAAATTGTAGAACACTTATGAAAGAAATTGAACGGGACACCAAGAAATGGGAAAACATTCCCTGCTCATCAGTTGGAAGAATGTCTATACTACTCAAAGCAGTCTACACATTTAATGAAATCCCAATCAAAATATCACCAGCATTTTTCACAGAGCTAAAGCAAACAATCCTAACATTTGTATGGAATCACAAAAGACCCTGAAAAGCCAAAGCAATCTTGAAAAAGAAAAGCAAAGCTGAAGGCATCACAATTCCAGATTTCAAGCTATATCACAAAGCTGTAGTCATTAAGACAGGATGGTACTGGCACAAAAACAAACACATTGGTCAATGGAGTATAATAGAAAGCCCAGAAATGGATTCACAACTGTATATGGTCAACTAATATTTGACAAAGCAGGAAAGAATATCCAATGGAAAGAAGACAGTCTGTTCAACAAATGGTGTTCAGAAAACTGGATAGCTACATGCAGAGAAGGAAACTAGACCACTTTCTTACACCATACACAAAATTAAATTCAAAATGGGTCAAAAGACCTGAATGCAAGACAGGAAGCCATCAAAATCCTAGAGGAGAACACAGGCAGCAACCTCTTGGACCTCCGCCATAGCAGCTTCTTATAGATAAATTTCTGGAGGCAGTAGAAACAAAAGCAAAGACGAACTATTGGGACTTCATCAAGATAAAAAGCTTCTGCCCAGCAAAGGAAACAATTGACGAAACTAAAACGCAGCCTACAGAATAGAAGATATTTGCAAAGGGACATATCTCATAAGGGTTAGTATTCAGGGGGTCCTGGGTGGCTCAGTGGGTTAAGCATCTGACCCTTGCTCAGTTCAGGTCTTGATGTCAGGGTTGTGCAATCAAGCCCCACGTCGGCTCCAAACTGGGCATGAAGCCTACGTTAAAAAAAAAAAAAAAAAAAGGTTACTATCCAAAATCTATAAAGAACTTATCAAACTCAACACCAAATAATTCAGTTAAGAAATGGGGCAGAAGGCTTGAACAGACCTTTCTTTCCAGAAGACCTCCAGATGGCCAATAGACCCATGAAAAGATGCTCATCATCACTCATCAAAACCAGGGTGAGATAACACCTCACACCTGTTAGAATGGCAAAATTAACAATACAGAAAACAACACATGTTGATAAGGATGTGGAAAAAGAGGAACCCTCTTAACCTGTTGGTGGGAATGCAAACTGGTACATCTACTCTGGAAAACAGTATGGAGGTTCCTCAAAAAGTTAAAAATAGAACTACCCTACAACCCGGAAATTGCACTACTAGATATTTACCCAAAGGACATAAACATACTGATATGAAGGGGTACATGCAGTCCAGTATTTATAGCAGCATTATCAACAACCACCCAACTGTGGAGAAAGCCCAAATGTCCATCTAATGATGAAAGGATAAAGAAGATGTGGTATATATGTGTGTGCACACATGTGTACACACACACACACACACACACACACACAATGGAATATTACTCAGCCATCATAAACAATAGAATCTTGCCATTTGCAACAACATGGCTGGAGCTAGAGTGTATTATGCTAAGTGAAATAAGTCAGAGAAAAATACCATATGATTTCACCATATGTGGAATTTAAGAAACAAAATGATTTACATATAGGGGAAGGGGAAAAAATAGGCAAACCATAAGAGACTCTTAATTATAGAGAGCAAATTGAGGGAAGGTTGGTGGGGGATAGGCTAAATAGGTAAGAGGTATTAATTATGCCTTAAAGGAGGGCACTTGTTGTTATGAGCACTGGCTGTTATAGGTAAGTGATGATTCACTAAATTCTATTCCTGAATCCACTATTATACTAAATGTTAACTAACTAGAATTTAAATAAACGCTTTAAAAAATAAATAAATTGTCTGCCTCTGTTGCCCTAATATATGTCAAAATAGTTTTCTGTTCACTGAATCAAGTATCTTGAGCTGTTCCGCATGGCATGGACAGAAAGTGAGGGATCTCATTAATACACATCAAGGATAACTTACAGTTGAGATTTCTGTCCTAGTGGTAAAGATGAGACAGCAGAGATATTTTTGAAGACAGCTTCAATTTGTCTGCCATTACAATTATACTGCTCCATTCTCGCTTGTTTGCCTCCTACATGTGACAGTGCCACTGTGTTCTTCTGTTTTAGAATTTTTGCTCATAGTCCTCTTGGTAGGAATTCCATTTATTTTTCTCCTGTGTTGGGTCTCGTGTTTCCTGTATCTCCTGTTTTCCTCTTTCTTGATTTTCTCTCTCATAATTTGTGGCACACATCTTCCAAGGACAACCTGAGAAAGGATTCATGGAGGTAGATTTTTTTGGTTGCTTGCATGTAGGAAAATTTCTTTCTCTTCATGTTCATTGATTTTTCGATTGAGTATAGGTTTCTAGGTTAGAAATATTTTCCTTCCATATTTTATATATAAACAGAACTTTGCTGGCTTCAAGTGTTTAATCAGTGTTTTACCAAATTTAGAATAGAATTCTAGTTTTATGCCTTAATTTTGTAGGTGTCACAGTTCGAGTGCCTCAAGCAACTACATATGTTGTAAACAATGGACTAACCCTGGGATCAACAGGACCTCAGCTCACAGTGCATCACCGACCACCGCAAGTGCATACTGTAAGTGTTGATGCTTCGATTTCCAAAGTTTTTTTCTGTAGACCTTTCAGATATTGTAGTTAGCATTTATTCTTCAGGCAACTGAAGTTTATTTAAGAAAATAGATCTTACCATTATGAACAAATATTCTTAGGGATGTTGGTCATCAAAGATCATTAAGTCACTTGTGGTGGTGTACAGTGTACAAGAGTCCACAACTGGTGCATGTGAAGTGAAATAGAGCATTTTAAACTCATGGTTAAATTAAAAAGAGTAGTTTTGAGTATTTAAAGAGTATTTTAAAAAGTATTTTTTTCTGGGCGCCTGGGTGGCTCAGTTGGTTGAGCGTCTGACTTCGGCTCAGGCCATGATCTCACTGTTTGTGAGCTTGGGGCCCACATCGGACTCTGTGCTGACAGCTCGGAGCCTGGAGCTTCCTTCAGATTCTGTGTCTCCTTCTCTCTCTGACCCTCCCCCACTCATACTCCATCTCTCTCTCTCTCTCTCTCTCGATCTCTCTCTCTCTCTCTCTCTCTCTCTCAAAACTAAATAATAAACATTAAAAAAATTTTTTTAAATATAAAATAAAAAGTATTTTTTCTGACTTTATTCTTTTCCTCAAAACCTTATATCAGTTCTAACTGGTATATCACCATCACTTTATTGTTTTTTATTAATCCAGTGGCATTGGGAATTCATTTATGAAGAGATAACACAGATCAAAGATTTCTCCTTAGATTTAGGCTCCAAAACAATGTCACAATCTTCTGTGACATTATTAGAACAGCATTTGGTATGGTGTAAAATGTAAGTGGAAATGTGGGCTATACGAGAAGGGACTAGATTGAGGGTTCATATCACTTTTCACCCAAGTGTCCTTTTTTAAGTATACTTAATAACAGCCAGCATTTCTTGAGCACTTCCTCTGTGCCAGGCACTGTTAATATACTTGGTCCTCATTCAGCAATCCTTTAGGACTCTTGTCTTCTTTTTTATTTTTTATTATAGATATGGCAGCTAATGCATAAAGAGGTTGAATAACCAGCCCAAGGTCATAACTTATGAAAACGCATGTATTCCAGCGTCAGAGCCTATCCTAACAGCTGTTATTTTTATTATTCCAGTACAATGAAAAACTTAATGTTAATGGAGCACTGACTGTATACCGGGAGCTCTACTAAGTACTTTACATGTATTATTTTTATTTAACTCTCAACAACCCTATGTGCATTATTATTCTCCTTTGATAGAAAAGGATACAGTGTCACAGAGATGTTAAGTGGTTACTCAGGTCCTTAACCACACTAATGTCAGAGCCATTTTAACTCAGGTTGTCTGATCACAGCACCCGCAGCATGTTTTCAGTGTTTCAAATCTGGCCCTGTTAGGATATGTGGTAAATGTACCATTACTGTTGTTTGCAGGTACAAATAACTTCTTTCATTCCATATTTCTTCAAAAAATATATAATAAACATCACTAATACCTTATAGTTTTGCAAATTTGATGACCCATCTAGAGCATTTTTTAAAAACAGGAGCCCATGTGTATTGTCTTAGTAGAATAAGCTGTATCTTACAGGAGGAACATTCTTTTATTTTAATTAATTTAAAATATGTTTTTAAATAAGAATTTTCAAATATATATAAAAATAGTGTCCCGTAGTGATTCCCACTTACCCATCACTCATCTTAACACTTGTCAGTGTATGGTTAATCTTTTTCATCGGTATTCACCCATTTAATCTGGTTACCCATGTGTACACTGGATTATTTTGAAGCAAATCTCTATCATATCATTTCACTTGTAAAACTTTAATAAAAACTCCATTGCAATGGCAAAAACAAAAAAACAAAACTCAGTTGACTTAATACTAAGTTTTAGGATATGAGCAGATTCAGAGACTTAGAATTTTAAGAATTAGAAGGGATATAACAGCTATTAAAGCTGTTTTCAGACTTGTTAAATTCCTCTACTCCCTTCAGTTAGATTCATGGCAGCAGCCATCTTCTCTTAGATCTTGTTGGCTATATGTTTATTTAATGTTATTTACTTATGTTAGTAAATTATTTGAGGAAAAAAGACAATTTGATAGACAAAATATAGCAACATGGCCAGTATTCAAATCACTTCTACTTCTCCAGCTTTCAGTGTTTTATTTAAATTTAATTTCTTTTCCCTTCTGACTTATTTATTTTAGCTTTTTAACTGTGAACCATATCTTTTTCCAGATGTGTATATGAATGTTTTCTACCAGGCATATGAATTTAAGTAGATTTGTATTCCTTGAAATTATCCTTTCTGAGTTCTTACTGTGTGCACATTACTGCTATTAAGCTTTGACAGGGATGGAGATTTATTAAAAAGATATCATCAGACCTTCACAGAATTCACTATTTGGTGTATATAAAGTATCCATTTTATGAAATGCATATTAAAACACAGTTCATGTGAAATAAATTTCAGTTAAGGAAATCTTTGTTTCTTGACTTTTCAGTCTAAGATCAATGAGCAATGATATGTTCCACTTGGGGAAAAAAAAGATCACTTGTATCCCTGTTTCCTGGCTTACACTTGAATCTTTTTTGAAAAAATTATTATCATTATAATCTTTATTGAAATCTAGGTATAATAATAACAATGTCCAGTGTTAGACAAATCTTTTGAATTGGTCCATTTAATATTTATGCTTTTTCGCATGGCCTTAACCTACCTTTTCAAATTTATCTTTTTTTATTCATATACCCTATTTCTAAGTAAAAGTTAATGTTTGTTATTGCCCCTAAATCCCTTTACTTCCTATCCCTTATTCATGCTTTACCTATTGGCAGAAAGGAACATGACTCTTTCTACATTTCTAAGTCTTAGCTTTCATTGTCCAATTTAAATGTCACCATTTTTGTGCAGACTGACCAAGAACATAATATACATTCAGCATTAAATGTGCCTATTTATGATATGCTACTGTCTTTGTATAGAAAAATGGCCTAAAAATAAAAGTAGAGTTGAATAGTGAAATCATTTACTGCAGACTGTATCATAAAACATGATATTTTAAAATGTTATATTATTCTAAAATGAGAATCTGTAACATAGATAAACATAAATTATTTTGTTAGAGATAGATGATTATTTTAGCGTCTATCAAAATGATGTTCCATTAGCAAAGGCTTTGATTTCCTGAGGAAAGCTCTATTTTTTTAGATGTAGAAAGTATACAGGAGTAACCTCAGCACCATTGTTGATGGCATGATTGGTAACAAATCACCAAATAGGACTAGCCAAATGTGGTATAGTATTGGTATTTCTTGGTATTCTTGATATAAAATGATATTTCTCTAAATGATCTCTAAGATGTTATAGTTGTAGCATTCAGAAATAGTCCTTCCTGTGATCATTATTAAATCAACACGACTCTTCTTTTTTAGGAGCCCCCCCGCCCTGTGCACCCAGCACCCTTACCAGAAGCCCCACAGCCACAGCGTCTGCCCCCAGAAGCTGCCAGCACATCTCTGCCTCAGAAGCCACACTTGAAGTTAGCACGAGTTCAGAGTCAAAATGGCATTGTGCTATCATGGAGTGTCCTGGAGGTAGATCGGAGCTGTGCCACTGTGGACAGCTATCATCTCTATGCGTACCATGAGGAACCCAGTGCCACTGTGCCCTCACAATGGAAAAAGATTGGAGAAGTAAAAGCACTTCCCTTGCCCATGGCATGCACTCTCACCCAGTTTGTATCTGGCAGCAAATACTACTTTGCAGTACGAGCCAAGGATATTTATGGACGTTTTGGACCTTTCTGTGATCCTCAGTCAACAGATGTGATCTCTTCTTCCCAGAGCAGTTAAACCTTGGAGCCTCTATCTCTTCCTCTTTCCAAGTTCCACTTTTTGGTCTTGTTTTAATCTTGTGCATGATATCCATTGTAAAATCCACATTGTGCAAGATTTCTTGGACAGCCGTGTATATACACTACATTTGTTTATAATCAGAAGTAAAATAAACAGCCCATAAAGCAAGAATCTTTTCCTGGACAATGGAAGCTTCAAGGTTTTGAAATGTAAATGTGCACCTTGCTTTAGTTTTAAGGCTGGGGAATATGTGTGGGTGTTTATGTGTTTTTCCCTATTTATATGTTTACTGCGGTGGAATCTCCCATTTCCAGTCTCAATTTTACCTCTCTTCAAGTATAAAGTAAATCGATCAAGGGATCAGAAGTATGGTATGTAACTGGCATGATTCTACTTCTAAGGGATCTCTAGGTTCATGGTTAAATGATTTTAACTGAATCTAAACAAAACCCAAAGAAAGAAAGAAAAAGAAAAATGGTTAAATAGTTTAAAATAGGTTAATTTGAACACAGGAAAGGATCTGTTTGTCTTTTTTCTTTTCTTGGTTGTTAATTAGGTGAAAAAGATCTGCAGTGGCCCCTCTCTTTCCTAATCTGGCTCTTAAATTTATTTTGTGCCTTAGAGATTAACTACAAAAATAAACACGATCATTTGTCTATTGTTGATCTTCTCTTTCAGGCTTCCGCCCTTCATTTCTCCTTCATCTCCACTAAATATAGCACACTCCTCTCAAGTCAGTTTTAAACCAAGGCTTTTAGGTCTATTCTTATCAGTGGCATCACTACATGTAACTCCCCAAATTTGACTTGCTCTTTTCTTCTAAGAATGTAAGTGCTTTTATATTTGGTCACTATTTAAATTAACTGTGTAAAATGGACCAAGAAAGACCATATGATGTAAGAAAATTGTTCTTCAAACATATTTTAGAATTTATGTTGCATACTGTGTTAGAGATTATGAAAGCAGTGTTAGTTCTCTTTATCACTCAAAGCATAGTATTCTTTCAAATCTCGTAAAGGGTAAAAATCACCAAGTACAGTGAACTAAAATATCAAAGGGAAAGCTTTATTTCCTTATTGTTGTCATATCATTTTTCTGTTTTAACCTTTTAACTTTGTTTTGATGGTGCCAAGTTTTTTCTGATTTACCTTCTGTCAGCTTTGGATAGGATTTGGGGTTATTTTATTTAACAATTAGGCATAAATTTCTGTGTGTCTCTGTTCCTGTTCAAAATTAATCAAATTCATTTTAGGTCCTGGACTTTGAGTATGAGTGCCAGCTCTACTGGTATCAGGTAGGTGTTTGAGGGTAGATAGTTTAGGGCTGGAAAAATGGGGTAAGTGTGGATGGAGACGAGAGAGAATGATTGGGAATAATTTGAAAGGAATTCATGGACTTTGTGGAATAGTTTTTCAAGTCATCTTCCCTTACCTTATTTAAATTCCTACCGTCTCAAAATAAATTTGTCTTTAGTTTTTCTTGAAATTATAGGAGGGAGCTATTCCTTCTGTTAATGCTGCTTTGTTTGCAACTTTGATGGCTTGTAATGGGAAGCATTCTAGTTGTAAAACTCTCATTAGAGACTTTCACCGGTCAGTATACTGTCACACTAGGTGTGATGTTTGATGCTGAAGAAAGCCTACAGATTGCCAAAATGTAAATGTTCCAGAACCTTCCTTTCACTTTCAGAAAATGAGACCACAGTGAGAATTAAAGTTTTCATCAATCAAATTTGCCAACTATATAGATGTTACTCATTCTAGGACTGATGATGGTAAAGAAGTTGCCAATGTCATGCCAATGAAAATTCTGAAAGAGAATTTGATGATCTTCTAGATGTGTATGAACACCTATCTATATCTGCATGTACATATGTTTTTACCTGCAATGGTTGCATTGTTGACAATGTGATCAAGATCATTCCTGTCTGCAGAATGGAAGGCCCATGTTCAAAATTGTTCTTTATTGGCCGGTTTTATGGTCATGTGATGACAATTTGCCCTAGCCTAGAAAAGCTTCCCTTGGTGAATGTTTTTATTTATATTCACTAATTTTTTAAAGCTTTTATAGCATTATGTAATCAGGTGAAGAAAGCCCAGTACAATGAAAATATTTTAGCCTATATTGTGTGTTTTCTGTCAAAGAAAAAAATAATAAATTACCAAATAGTAATGCTAAAAACACATTTAGTGCAGCAAAATAAAACTTTTTAGTCCAGAAGGTGGAAGGAAGGTACAAAGAGAGACTGTAATTATTTGAAGAAAGCATATATTGTGAGTGCTTTCCTCAAATTAGCATGCCATGGGATTTATAGGCAACATCTGTATTGAATTTACTGAAAAATGCTAGACTTAGCACTGTCAGCTTTTATTTTGGGCAGGTTTTAATGATGAGCTTTCTGTTTGGTTCATTTCTTTCGGGAGAGAGAATGGAGGACTCAACTAGAAATAGCTACTGATTACAGACTATATTGTAGCAATTCACACTCCATGGTACCTTTTTTATTTCATGATACCTTTTCACCAAGTATTACAAATAAGTTTGATTATCCCATTTTGGGAATGCAGGTTTGCTACATTTTTAGCTGGACAATGCTTGTCTAAGTATTGCCTTATTGGAAATCCTGAAAACTTCTGATCTATTGACCTGAAATGTAGGGTGTTATATGGCATTTAAAAGGTAACAGTGATGTTTGTTACTCTCTGTTTTGCACTTTGTTGGAGTAATTTTCACCCTGTTTTAAGTGTAAGCCTCTTTTAAAAATTATGTTCTCGCCAGTAAATTTATAAATTACAAAGACAACATCTGTTGTTAACTTTATGCAGTAACTATATCCCTATTTCTTTGGACTCACTTTAAAATATGCACAATACTGTTTAACACAGTAGATGTTTATGAGAGAAGTGAGGAAGTACAGCTTTCTTCCTTGAAAAGTGAGTATTGGGATGCCATTTGCCTCACAGAGAGTTTTCCCCGCTCTCCCTACCCCCATTGCTGGATAATAAATGAAAGATTTAAATGAAAAATGTGACCTAAAGCAAGGAGCTTATAATCTTTGGTACATCTGTCTGCAAATTCCTTAGGCAGGCTGCCCTATACAGTCCTCTTACTGTATTGGAAAAGTGTTAACTTAGTTTTTGTCGTTTGCTCTTTTGCTTACATCTTCCAAATTATCATTTATGCAGCAAGGTGAATGTTAATATTGCATGATATGCATTTATCTTGTTCCACAAATTTTCCAGTACTGTACAAGATTAACAAAATAATGCCTGTGGTATGTTCTTCTCTTACTTTGATATACTGTGATTTTAGCACAGTAGAGTACTGAAAAGACCTTCCAAGTGTTTTCTCCAACTTTCCTTCTTGGGCTATTTCAGTATCATATGATTTATTTGTTATTTTAATTTCATCATTAACCAGTCATTGGTCTGTTTTATTCTAATTTCCAGAAAAAATCATGCCCCAAATCTGGATTGTTGGAAATAACTCTATCTAAAACCAATGTATGATTCTGCCTTCCTTACTATTTACTGGGTGAGTGATGCCTCTCTCCCACTCTTTAAAATATTTGGACAAACAAAAAGAACAGTCTCCAGGTGTTTCATTAGTGTGACAGACATAGATCTAATTCCTAAAACGTATTCCCCTTGAGCCAGCCAATGGGGTGAAAAGGATGGTAAAACACATGGTTTGTCTTCTCTTCTTCAAATAGTTTTATCATGCTACATAATTTTTTTTAATTTGTAGAGTCAGCTAAGTACCCATCATTTATGTTTAAATGCCGAGGGAAGGGGGTTGTTTCTGTTTTAGTTTTTGTACATAAGGTAACTGGGCAATCAAACACCTTTTGGGGATCCTGGCTTTATTATTTTCTCAGCCATTTCAAAATTAAATATAAAAATCTTTTGTAGGAAACTTGCATCCTGATTTTTCTTTATTGCAGTTGAAAGTGTAAATAAGTAAGACAATGTAAGACCTTCCTAATGTCTAATATAAACTGGGCTATAGCAAGTTGCCCTATTTTTATTAGGTTTTGAAGGTTTTTGTGGGGTTTTTTTTTCTTTTTTAAATGTAGAGTGGTGTCTGTATAAGTGTTAACTGTAGTGGGATTTTGTCCAGCAAGCCTGACATTTATACTTTGAAATAAACTACTGGGTTTTTAACATTCTGAGTATTCTGATTCATTCTAATTATTCTCAGCCCTTGAGTTGCTTTTGGAAGTCTCTCACCTTGTTAAGAATCACCCGTTATACTGTGTAATATTGTTTATTTAACCTACTTGGCAATATTTCAGCACTCAAACCACATACAGTTCTCTAGCTTTAAAAGAAAAATTGTTCTGCAGAATTTTGCTCCCAGATTAAATATGCTGCTTTTAACTAATGGGAGACAACATTAAGGTCATATTGTGTGCCTAGTCTGCACCATGAGGGCTCAGCTGGTGCTTATTAATGATCAGAAAAATCACTAACTGCATTTCTATTAGAGGTTCCTTTGAAAATGCAGTTCCACCCATTCCCTAGGGCTTTGTCATTAAGTATATCCAGCCAGGGGAAGGAGAAAGAACATGGCAGAGTACAGGCCTTTAGGGGCCAGGCCTGGAGGTGACACTAATTTCAGATTCCTTTGGCAAGACCCCTATCGCATGGCACAACTATCTAGGGGAACCTGGGAGATGTGGTCTATGTGGCCAAGCATAAAAGGAGAATGCCATACCATCTTGTATATAAGCTTGTATGCTAAAGCCAGTTTTTCCTGTCTTCTAGAATATTTTTTCTACGCTGTGTCACACTATAGTGAATTTTTGTTGTCAAAAACTACAAAATCAATAGTAGAAAATGAAAGTGACACACTGAATTTAATATATTTTATTAAGAGATTAATTCTGAATGGAAAAAACATAGCTAAAATAGTGCCTTTGGAATCTTATATGCAACCTTCTATTACCTCAAGTCCCTCCTTCATTTTATGTCCTGTTTCAAAATTGGTTTCATGATAATAAAATCAAAGTTGTAGGTCTCTGGCATGCCCTGGTGGAGAGTTTTGTTGAAACGGTTCCAGTGAAAAACAGGGAGGCCATCTTGTACTGTGGGACCACTAATGGCATGGGCTGTGTACTCTGACGCTAGGTGGATATCTGCCACCTGGAAAGGGAAAGGAGAGGGACATTTTAGACAAAATCATTCGGAAAAAAACTTCACTAAATCCCAGTTGTTTCTTATGGGGTTGGTTTTTTTTTTGGTCCTTTTTTCCCAAAGTCACAATATTAGCCCCCCTTTTAAAACAAAATCTTGCAAGCTCCCACAATATGCTCTTCATAACCATTTGGCATTCTGATGTGAATTGAGTAGAAGTGCATTAAGTTAACGTAGCCCAAAGTGTGAGGTCTGGAGTCAAAGTGTTCATATTCAGAATTCTAGCTCCAAAACTTATTTTTAAAGTAACTTAACCACGATAGGGCTCAGTTTTCTCATTTGTAAAAGGGTAATGACCCTACTTCTTGGAGCGGTTGTCAGGAGGAGTAACAAGAACAAATGCTTGGAGCAGTTTATATAAAGCAGAATATATGCTTCAGTATGAGTTGTTATTAGGTCAGTAACAAGAGTTTTAAAGTAGAAGGAACTCTATCAAAATATAGGTCTGTGGTTCTCAAAAGCACCGAAACATTGGATAGCACCAGATCTTAACCTTAGAGGAAAAGGAAGAACATATCTCCTAACTTCTGATTTTCCAGATATCCAAAATGGCTCAAGAAAAAATGCTAAGAAATCAAGTATATCCTTCAGCAGAAACTCTTCTGATGAAAAGCTGGCAGACTCCTCTCTTCCAGAAGAAAGTAACATTTGGCAGATGGAGGCTTGGCCTGGGTTCTCTCAGACAAGGTGGCAGAGGTGATTCTCTTTGTGTATTCGGGAATGGCTAGAACACTGCTTGCATGCTTTCCTGAATGTTTGCAAATACCATTAAAAAGAAAGAAACATTCACTGGGGGTTCATGTGTGCCAGGCTCTCTACATTCACTAAATTTTTTTACTTTACACAACATATTTACACATGATTAAGGCTAGAGCTTTGCTATCATCCTATAGCTAAAAAGTAGCTTGAATAGGAACGAGAGGACTCTAAGGCATCTTCTGTTTAGGCATTAGGCTATAGAAAAAATTATGTGTAGGGGGCATTGGCATTCTTAACAGTTAACTCCACTTCTAACACGTTTATTTCTTCCAGAAGTTAGGACTGAAAGAGCAAACAAAAGAACATATGCCCAGGAGTGCAAAAGGATGTGGTAGAATAATTCCTCCATCAACTTAAATGGCTAACTCCATACCCTTGGACACCCCAAATCCAGTAGTGTGCTCTCTAAGGAAATAAGACCCTGATTTGTGGTGTTTGCTAATTTCCATGGTGTAAATACTCCCCCATGGCTGATTTCAAGCTATCCACATGATGTCAACTGATTTTAACAATTGGTTCTTAAAAGCCCATATGAGCTGGCTTCAGCCCACCACTGCAAACAAGTAATAGCTATTTCTTACCTATATTAGAGACATATTACAGCACTTAACAATTATAACATGGTGAAAATTCTTTAGTGCTTTGGACATCTGGTCCAATACTTGTTCCTTCAGCTAAATTCAATTCCTGTTTAATGTGAAGTCACACTGCTCCTAATACTAGCTTCTTTGGGCTTTGTGCTAGTCTGGTAAAACTTAAGACATTCAATAATTATCACCATCACTATCGTCATCCTGATGGTGTACATTTAAATAACCTACTAAGGGGGTGCCTAGGTGGCTCAGTGTGTTAAGCATCCGACTTTGCTCAGGTCATGATTTCACAGTTTGTGAGTTCAAGCCCCACGTGGGGCTCTGTGCTGACAGAGCAAGCTGGAGCCTGCTACAGATTCTGTGTCTCCTTCTCTCTCTGCCCCTCCCCAACTTGAGCTCTCTCTCTCTCAAAAATAAACATTAAAAAAATGTTTTTTAATTAAAAAATAACTCATGAAGTATTCTAAACATCTAATAGATTTTAAATGTTTCTTCTTCACAACAACCCTATGAGGCAAGTACTATTATTATGTCCATCTTCCAGATAAGGAAACAAGCATTCCAAGATTGTGGGATTTGCTATTATATGGCAGACCAGGGCCTTGAAGTTAGGCAATGGGACCTACTATCTGAATCTCTGAAAAAACTGACTCCTGAACTGAAATTATGGTCAGAGACAATATTGTGCTTTATGTCCTAGAAATCTCTGCAGCTTTGTCTGTGAATAGGTTTAGGTGCTGGCAAAAATTAAATTCAAAAGCCCAATAAGCATGTTACCTTTGTGTCATAGCAACCTCCAGGACTTGGGTTAAGTAAGTTCAGGTCTTCACGGCAGCAGATGGTATTGCAGGGATCGCCCTTACTGTAAGGCTCCTTCTTATAATCTAGAAAACAGTGATGGGGAAAGGGTGAGTACTGGCATTTCAGAGATACACCTACCCACAGGAAGCTTTTTAGACCTGCTGAAGCATATAGATGATCAGAGAGTATATCCCAGTGGCCTCTTTGACCCAGCCTGCTCTCAAGAAGCTTGCACAGTGAAGAGTGGATGGAAGAGAGGTAATAAACGGGAAATGTGCACCAATGTTTTCCTACAAAATAAATACAAATTTGATACTGTTTGTCAAAAATAAAGTATTCATGAATAATTTTTGTTTTATTAACTGCTTTTGTCCTTGGAAGAAAACCTGTATTAGGGTTGAGGGGGAGCAGTAAAAACAAAGTACACTGTATGAGTTATTCTGCGTTTTACTTACTTTTTTCAGTTAAAAATCATGTAGAATCTTCTTCCCTGTCATTTGATAAAACAGGACAAAATTCTATTTGTTGAGAATAAAATATGTATGTTCTTGATTGAATACTAAATACTTAAATAACTTCTTATAATTCCTTCTAGTACAGAGAGATGATTCTTTACATGGGGAAACTTACATGGATTCTTTATGCCTTGGGAAGAAAAGGAGTTTTAAAGAATGATTCTTGAGAAATGTGCTACGTACTGTTGTATCGCATGATATATTTCATGGATGCCATATCAGTCACTTTCCCTTGGTCACGCCGGAAGATTTTGGCTCGTGAAGCCATATCATAGGAGAACTCCAAACCCAGCTTCTGAACTAACATTGGATAGCCACTCCAGTTGTAGATTTTTTCATGGAAAGGAATGTTGTAGGAGGGCCAATATCCTGATTTGGGATGGAAAGGAAGCAAGGGGGAGATTGACAGGGAGACAGACAGAAAAGAAAGATGGAACAAAAGAGATGTTATTAATGATAGTTGCTTTTGAAAATTGACACAGGTGTGTGATTACAAAATGATATTATGCAGAAAATTAAGCTTTGAATGTGAACACTGGCCCTCACACTGGATCCTTTTAAATTTACAGAATCAGTATACCTCTAGATTATTCCATTAGGGAAAGAAGAGCATCAGAATTCTTTGTTTTTCACCCAAAATTCTCAAAGCAATCTATTAACGGGAAAATAACTTTATTATCTCTAGAGGAAAATGAAGCATAACACAGAGTGGTCTAGGGAGTTGGTTTAAGTTGGTTTAACTTAGTTACTGACATGCCAAAAGATGGTTTCACACTGCGGCCCTACCAGGGAACAGGCCAGATGCTAATCATGGGATAGTGGAAGAACACAGTACCTAGAACTGAGAAAACCTGAATTCTAGGTTCAGGGCTGACTCACTAGGTCTTAGGCAGTTAACCTCGCTTTATTTTCTTTTTTAACAGGGAGAGGGAAAGGAAGAATCCATAGTTTGAAGAGATTGGAGATGGTCTTTAAGGTCCCAGTGGGCTTTAACTTCTTTGTAACCATTCATTAAGGCTTAGCTTCATTCAAAGCTTCATAACGTGCCAAGGCCAGAGAGCCCATTAGTCACTAAGCATCAAACATGTGACACAGCTTTGGTACAATCAATATTTCAGGAGCATCCCAGATTCCAATGGTCTGGGCTCTGTCTACAGGACAGTTAGTCAACACAGGGACTCCTCCATCATTCAGGGGCTGATTTCTCACTCTCATATTGTGTTGGAGTTTGTTTGTCTTTCTCCCGTTTTACTGTTTTATAGGATCCCCTACTCAGGGGTGAGGTTACTGATTTAAAAAAATGACATTCAATGGTGCTGATTATGGGACAGACCAGCATCAGGAAGAACTGACATAAAGACAACACTGAAGTGACAGGCTAAAATCATATTTATAACTATAGTATATCTAGGCTATATACACACTTAGGATTTAGACTGCCTGCATCTGAAGCTTGGTTCTGCCATCATTAGGTATGTGACCTTAGACAAATGATTTAAAGTCTCTGTGCTTCACTGCTAGGGATATACCCAAGGGATACAGAAGTGCTGATGCATAGGGGCACATGTACCCCAATGTTCATAGCAGCACTTTCAACAATAGCCAAATCATGGAAAGAGCCTAAATGTCCATCAACTGATGAATGGATTAGGAGGCTGTGGTTCATCTATACAATGGAATACTACATGGCAATGAGAAAGAATGAAATCTGGCCATTCGTAGCAAAGTGGATGGACCTCGAGTGAAATAAGTCAGGCGGAGAAGGACAGATACCATATGTTTGCACTCATAAATGTAACAGGAGAAACTTAGCAGAGGTCCATGGGGGAGGGGAAGTGGGAAAAATAGTTGGGGAGAGGGAGGAAGGTAAACCATGAGAGACTCTTGAATACTGAGAACAAACTGAGGGCTGATGGGGGAGGGGGAAAGGGGAAGGGGGTGATGGGCATGGAGGAAGGCACTTGTCAGGATGAGCACTGGGTGTTACATGGAAACCAACTTGACAATAAACTATAAAATAAAAAAAATGGAATTCAGACTGGCCTCCAAAAAAAAAAAAAATACAAATGGCACTAAATAAATAAATAAATAAATAAATAAATTCTCTGTGCTTCAGTTTCTTCATGTATAAAATGTGAACAATGATAGTGCCTAACCTTTTAAGGATTATTATGAGCATTAAATGAGTTCAAACACATGGAATACATACAATAGTGTCTAATACTTGGTAAGCATTAGAGGAATATTAACTATTATAATTATATTTCTCTTTATGTGAACAGATCAAATGAAAAATAAAAATAACTGCTTCATACTCCACATTTTCATAAAGCTTCATGATTTACAAAAACATTTAAAATAGTGTCTTGTATAATTTCACAACAACCTAATGATGTATAAGCATTACCATCCCTCCTTATAAAGGAAGAAATAGAGCTTCAGAGATGACCGATACCTCCCTTCTGACCAAGGGCTTCTATCCATATACCACAGCTGCTTCCAAATTCTAGGATGTTCTGAGGGGCCCTGCGGGGCCCCATCGGTTAAGCGTCTGACTCTTGATTTTGGCTTAGGTCATGATGTCATGGTTCATGGGTTCAAGCCCCACATGAGGCTCTGCGCTGACTACAGAGCCAGCTTGGATTCTCTCTCTCTCTTCCCCTCCCCTGCTCATTCTCTCTCTCTCTCTCTCTCTCTCTCTCCCCCTCCCTCCCTCCCTCCCTCCCACTCTCAAAAATAAATAAACTTGTAAAAAAAGAAAAGAAAGGAAAAGAAAATTCTAGGAGGTTCGTGGGACTTTTTGTCTTTTATCATAATGACTATATGATATCACTTAATTATTTGGGCAAATCACGTTTCTTTCTGAGCCTTTCTTTCCTTACAGTGAAATGGTAACAATGCTACTTAATCTGGAAGTATGTTAATGAAGATCAAACAAGAGAACATAAGTAAAAGGCCCAGAAGGGGCTGCCTAGTACATAGTAGACAATGGATTTTAACTCTGTTCTTCCCACCTCTGGCAAAACAACTACAAACAGATCAGCATCAGCTTTTATTTTAGTCCCAGGGTAGTTTCTTCATGGGATCCCCACATTGCAAAGAACCTGAATCTGCCATTCTACAATCAGCAGCAGTCCAAGGAAGAAAAGGCCTTGAATAATCTGTCCCCTTTAACATGCATCTCCTCCCTATTGAGGCAGGCTAGTTTTATCAGGCTCTTCCTAGCTGGATGGACCAGGCCTCAGGGTCAGACAGCTGACTTCTCAGTTATGAACTGCCATCCTAACCAAGTGACTGCCGAATGATTTGACTTCTCAGGTGAATTTTCCTTCAAAAAAGGAGGTAGGTCTGCTACTTGGTGGTATCTGATCTGCTTGGCAATTGAACTGTCCACCTCCTTTAACTGTGTTAATGCAGATTATGAGCATGTAGCTCATGTGAGCCTTTCCTGCTGAGATGACTCACCCTGGATGTCATTATAAAATCTCTGGGGACCTGGGAGTCTGAAGACCAGGCCCTGATTTCCAGGGTCCATACCTCACCTTGGTTCCGTTCCTACTCACCCATCAGGTGATCTATTGCAATAGTTTCCTAATTAGACTCCTGCCTTCTCTTTGACTTCCAGTCTATTCTCCCTTTTCAAAAACTCCCATTTCAAAACTCCCATTTTTTCCAGTCCCTGGGCCAAGGTAGCACTTCTAAAAATATTTGCTGAATTTGACTAAAAGCTTTACTCAGGAACCAAGGAGAGAAGGTAATATAGAACTATGCCTGGCTTTGGGGGCACCTGAATGGCTCAGTCAGTTGCGCATCTGACTCTTGATTTGGCTCAGGTCATGGTCTCACAGTCGTGAGATTGAGCTCCACATCAGGCTCTGCACTGACAGTGTGGAGCCTGCTTGGGATTCTCTCCTCCCTTGCCCCTCTCTGTTCCTCCCCCACTCATGCTCTCACTCGCTCTCTCTGTCTCTCTCTCTCTCAAACAATAAACATTAAAAAAAAAATAAATGCTTGGCTTTCTCACAAACTATACAATGTCACATAAGAGTTTGAGGTGTATATTTTACATGTTGTGCTGAATCTGGTAATTCTTTCCCAGCATAACGAGCAATGGCATTCCCATCCTTTCTTCCCCACCATAGACCTCCCCACACCCCGCCATCATACATTCACACACCACACATTGCCCACCATATACACGTACACACTCACACACTCAGCAGACTTCCAGACTTCTAGCATGAAGAAAATACCTTTCCGTAGAATGTTAGTTTGGTCAGAATATTCTACATATGTAGGAATTTGCTCCACAATGTACAGAGTGCCGTTGTCAAGGCTGTACTTCAGCTTTATCTTCTTCAGGTCCAGGACCATGTATTGATTGTTATAGGTGCCTGAAATATTGGGAGACACGAAGCAGAATGTGGGTATGGCTCTGCTGGTTAACTCAAAATCTAAACATATGTACATGCCTAAAAGCTATTCTGTCAGGCCACTTACCAGAGTTGTACTTTGAAAAGATCTCTGCCCACTGCCTGCCACCATTTGCCATCATATTGGCCACACGGACTCTCTGCCATGCCAGGAGAGACTGGGGTGCCACCAGCTTTAATAGGGTTTTATTATACACACTATTTGTGGTCTGTAGCAATATCAAACCACTGCTAAGAATGTAAAAGTCATCCAGAGACTCCAAAAACCCTGCAGGTGAGAGAAATACACAAATCAGCATACGAATACCTGGTATATTTAACCCAACATTATTAGCACAGAGCTTTGCATACACAATACATTTTGCGAAAAGTATCAGTTATTATGACCCCTGATCCACTGTAGCCTCCCCTAGTCTGGGCTCACCTCTGTGGCAGTTACTTAACAGTTGCTTATAAAGGTGCCAGTGGACCTCTGACCCTAGATTCTTTACTGATATTTTTTGATTTTATAATTTGAACAATAAAAATATTTTAAATCAGGACTATTCCAATTTTCCAAAATGATAAACAGAAATAGATCCCCACTAACTAGGATTTTTCAGAACTTTTCATTAGGGAGGGAAATTAACAAGGTTCATTGTTGGATAATAAGATTATGGATGCCTTCTTTCTTCTCTGCCTACGTTTCTGTATTTTCCAAATTTTACATAGTGAGTCTACAGGAGTTTTATAAATAGGAAAAACACCTACACTTACATTAGTAAACATGGTTTTAAAAAGGGATCTTGACACTTGGGGTCAGTCAATGCTTTTTATAAAAGTTGGCAGCAATACAGGAGAATCAGTAAAGCCACAAGTCTTTTTTAAAGGGCTGTTTGGTGCTTTATGCTTTGATAACTGTGGGAGAAATCAAAGAATATCAGACCCAACTATAATAATGGGAGAGGATATACTGTCACCAGTAACCAGTTGTGATGGTGAAGAAACATCAGAGAAAGTCCCCAGTGAGATAGTTAGAAGGAACCAAGGTAAAAAGCTCACCTGGTGCTTCTTAAACTCCCACAGGAGAGAGGAAGTATGGGGAGGTAGAGGCAAAAACAATAACAACAACAACAACAAACAAAAAAAACCAAAAACCATGAGAAAATATAGTTGGCCAAGGAAGACATAGAGATGGCCAACAGACACATGAAAAGATGCTCAACATCACTCATCATCAGGGAAATGCAAATCAAAACTATAATGAGATATCACCTCACACCCATCAGAATGGCTAAAATCAAAAACATAAGAAACAACAAGTGTTAGCGAGGTTGTGGAGAAAAACAAACTCTCACGCACTGTTGGGAGAAATGCAAACTGGTGCAGCCACTCTGGAAGACAGTGCGGAGCTTCTTCAAAAAGTTAAAAACAGAACTACCCTCTGATCCAGAAATCTCACTATAGGATATTTACCCAAAGAATACAAAAAACACTAATTCGAAGGGACATATGCACCCCTATGTTTATTGCAGCCCAAATGTGCATCAATAGATGAATGGATAAAGAAGTGGTGTATATACATACAAGGGAATATCAGCCACAAAAGAGAATGAGGTCTTGCCATTTGCAATGACAAAGACAGAGCTAGAGTGTATTATATACTAAGTTAGTTAAAGAAAGACAAATACCATATGCTTTCACTCATGTGTGGAATATAAGAACAAAACAAACGAACAAAGCAGGGGGGGCAGGGGAAGAGACAAACCAAGAAACATTCTCTTAACTATAGAGAACAAACAGATGGTTACCAGAGGAGTGGTGCTGGGGTGATGGGTGAAATAGGTGATGGGGATTAAGAGTACACTTATCTTACGGAGCACTGAGTAATGTATGGAATTGTTGAATCACTACATTGTACACCTGGGACTAATATAATATGATACTGTATAGTAACTACGCTGGAATTAAAATTAAAAAAAAAGAAAATATAGTTGGACATTCATTCGTTTATTCACTCAATGAACAAGCTGATGTGCCTCTGCTTTAGGCCTGACAGGGTGAGGTAGGGTGCAATCAAAAAATGGGATCACCTGAGGCTAAAGAGAAGCCCTCAGAGCTGCACTTGGAGTCAGAAAGCCTACGTTTTAGTTCCCTGCATCACAACTAACAAATCTGGTACTTCTCTTTTAGCCTCTCCATTCCTTATTCCCTTCCTCTGACAATCTGGGACTAAGTGATTATTCACCGCTAACAGAGTAATTTTAATTTCTGGAAATTTCTGAGTAGAAAAGTTACACGATGAGAGTAGTGTCCAACCAACTCACAATGAACTTCCACAAGGCTGTCATCAGCCTACACAGAAGTCTCTATAAATGACAGAAGGTTGCACACTCCAGGTGCCTGATGAGTGGGCGGCACGCTTGAATGAACTTGAATGGGCAAAACTCCTCTTGGAAGATACAGCCTGCACATTGGATGCATGGCTCCCCAAGCAAAGTGTGGGATGACTTTCAATGACCATTCATACACCTCTCGAGCTGGGGTCATTTTGTACAGTGTTCAAACTGTACAACCGCACTTAGCATTCTTGGGCAAGCCCTCTGGTAGAGAACCTCCGTAGGGTGGAATGTTGTACTTCTGGCTTAATAAACTTATGAATTCACGCCTTGCAGCAACCTCTATGAACACAAGAGGGCAGGCATTCTTTAATATGTGTGAGGGAGTAATACTAACATGTAAGTAAGGAGCAGTGGTTCATTTAAGAGCAAGACTCTATTAAAGATGGAAAAATGTAGGCTGCCCAGAGTTCCGGAACAAAGAAAATGGACTGGCTTGCAACATAATTTTAGTTAAGAAGGTTAATTCTATAGTTTAGAGTTTAAGATAAAATAAAAAGGAGCAGGCTGAGTGGGGAGAAAGCCCTGACACACGACAAGAGAAACAAATGTTCTTTGACAGTGTAAAATTATATTCTTGCTTTTATCTGCCATTAGCAACTTTGAAAGGCAGACTATTTGAGATCAGGAGAAACACTCAAGTTCGAAAGTCAGCCTGCAAATAACATTTCATGGTTAGCTTCCTGCTGAACTTAATTAAGAAATCAAAGGGAACCCTGACAGTTAATAAGTCTCAGGACTTAAAAAAAAATTGCTTGAATCACAAAAATAAATGGTGACCACTACCCTCTGATGCCATTTAGACCTATTGCTTAGCACCACCCCGAAAAATGTACCTTTATTACCCCATCAGGTGCATTTAAAATGTGCCCATTCCCATATTGCATTAATTAACGGCTCCAAAGCTCCGAAGACCAAACACGCTCATTTTTTCCAGAATCAGTGTTGACCAAGAACATAACTCAGCATCAGTAGTATGGATCATCATGGTAAAAATAGCTGTGCTGCATTTCTTCACCCCTCTGCCCATATTCTCTGCAACGTGACTTTGTAGCATCTCCCATCAAAAGATGTCTGTGCCCCCAGCTCCTAGATCTGGGCTGGATTTGGAACTTGCTTCAGCTACCAGAATGTGCCAAGTCTGAGTCCTGGCTTCAAGAGACCTTGCACATTTCTGCTTACTCTCCTGTATCCCTGTTACTCTGCTATAGGAGAGACCACGTGGAGGAGGACCGACCATCTCAGCCACGGCCAAGTTCTAGCCGGCCAACCCCCAAATGTGCAAGGGAGTTCTTCCAAGGTCAGCAGAGCTGCCCACCCACCCCACAGACAACCACAGATGCATGAATCTAGAGAGATTCTAGATTCTAGACCAGCTGAGGTATCTAGAGAGAGCCACTTAGCTGACCTGTGGACTCAAAAGCAATAGTAATCACAGATTGTTTCCAGCCACAAAGCTTTGGAGGTTTGTTTTTTTTTTTTTACACAGAAAAAGCAAACAGATACAATAATAACCCAATTACACAATATAGTTTGTTTTGCAATGTCTTACTGACATTTGATTTAACACAGGTGGCTGTGACACTGTGGGAACTCTCCTTTCCTTCCTTTTTTTTTCTTTTAAGAAAAACCAAAATAACAACTTTGTATCATGATCGGCCTTTCCCTTCAGCTTCTTCCCACTGCTGAAGAGGGACAGTTCACAGCCCCAGCTGGGCTGTCCGCCTTCTCTAAGCCAGTGTGATGATCAGTCAATGAATGTTTATTACACACCGACTGTCACCCACGCACCATGCAATAATTCCCAGCTCAGAGACTGTATCAGAATCCCCTCAGGAGCTTTTCCAAAAGGTTCATGCCCAGACTGCCGTCCCCCTCCCCTCGACTGCTTTCAGAGACTCCAAGAGAAATCTTTCTCCACGGTTGCTGTGTGAAGCAGGAGACTCCTCCTTCCTCGCTCTTAGGAAGGGAAGCCCGTGGGGCTCTCTGTTACCCCAGGACACAAAATCCCTCAGCCATTTATTTTGCCTACTAAACACGGGACTCAGTCTTCCCACCTTCCAGAATGGCATTTAGTGAGAAGCAATGTCCACTTCTTCTTCCAGTGATTATCATTCAATCAAGGAAGTATTTATTGAGCACATTTCTGCCTAATTCTGCAGGAGGAATGTGATCAATGAAGGATTCATATATTGTATATTCAAGCACATGAAGGCAGTTCTGTGCAGTCTGAACATGCTGCAGTGGTCCACATAAAGGAACTGGGAGGTCTCTTAAAGATTAAAATGACTATAAGGAAGTTGGCTTTGGGGCGCCTGGGTGGCTCAGTTGGTTAAGTGTCTGATTTCGGCTCATGGCTCTTGAGTTCGGGCCCCATGTCGGGCTCTGTGCTGACAGCTCAGAGCCTGGAGCCTGCTCTGGATTCTGTGTCTCCCTCTCTCTCAGCCCCTCCCCTGCTCACACTCTGTCTCTCTCTCTGTCTCTCAAAAATAAACATTAATATTTTTTAAAAAAGAAGTTGGCTTTATATTTAATCAACATTCTGTTATCATCTACATCAAAATGAAATGTTTTTCTTCAATAATGAATTATCTTATTTACTTTATATTAATGTGTTTACTGTTTTCCATCTATTCCATAGCATGTAAGCTCCATCAGGGCATGGACTTTTTCTGCTTGTTCACTCCAGCACCAAGAAGAGGATTTGGCACATAGTAGGTGCTCAATAAATAACTGTTAAATCTAAGGAAGAAAGAGAAGATAGTGGTGACTAACATTGACTGTGTACCTACTATACACCAAATACCATGCTTTAGAAGGATGGATACCATCATTTGATCTTCGCAAAAAGAGGACTTCGATGAGCTCTTTTGAAAAATATGCAGCTATTATGGGATGCCTGGGTGGCTCAGTTGGTTAAGCGCCTGACTTCGGCTCAGGGCATGATCTCACAGATCATGGGTTCAAGTTCTGTGATAGGCTCTGTGGTGACAGCTTGGAGCCTTCTTCAGATTCTGTGTCTCCCTCTCTCTGCCCCTCCCCTGCTCATGCTCTGTCTCTCTCAAAACATTAAAAATAAAATAAAACATACACCTATTTAAAGCTAATAAACAGTATTTTCAGGAATAAATCTAAGATTGACTTTCAACACATGCCTTTTCCGCTGTACCATATGCCTGATAAACATGATGGGAACAGGCATGTACTCATGCAAATGAAACAACACTGTTTAACACACACGATGGAGTAAATGCAATAGAAACAAAAAGAAAGTGAGTCATGGGGAGTCGCATGCTTAAACAAGGTGGAGTAAGGGAAAATCACCTTATGAAAACCATGGAAAGTAACGTAGAGTTTTTAGAAAGACAGAAGGGAGGAAGTTTCCTGAGCGAGATGGAGCAGGACAGGTATGGCCTGGGTGAGGACGTCAGTGTCCTGGGTTGGTGCCAGAGAACAAAAGAGAGGCACTTAAGAAAACAGAAATGAAGTGCTGTAAAATCTATCCCCAGTCCTTCGAAATAGGTGCCTTCATTCTACTTTTATTTTTCTCCCTTGATTCTACTTCTTAAAAAGCAGAAGACATAAATCTTGGCATATATTAACTCACAGATTGTTTGTATATATTTCAGCTTTATGACTAAAGTATCTGAGATAAAAGAGGTAACATGAAATTAGCAAAAGTAATTAACACTAAGTTGGCAATTTTGTAACTTAGGAAAGTAAGTAACATTATCGACTATGAAGGAGGTAACTACATTTTCTTGGAACTTTAAGACTATCCTCTCTTCTTCCTGTGCACCTACTTTCAAGTACTTGAACTTAATACACGTTTGGCTGAGCAAAGTCTGAGCTACAGACCAGTAGAAGCTCCGCCCCCACCCCCACACCCCGAGTTTCAGTGGATGGGCTTGGATCCAGGATGTGAGAATCACCTGGTGTGTTTGTTACAAATGCCTCAGCCCAGACTAGCTGAATAAGAATTTTTATGGTGGCACTTTGGAATTTGCATTTTTAGCAAGCTCCCCTGGGAATTTTAAGTCTAAGGTCTAAGGGGTGTGTAAGGGTGGTGATGGGATGCGTGGGTGTTAAGCAAAGTAGGAATGAAGGCAGGCTGGGTGAGACACACCGAGTGTAAACCAGAGAGCCTCACTTACAGATAATTAAGCTGGAAGACTCAGCGTCAAAGGAATCACTATTACTGGAATCCTCAATTAAAAGACTTTGAATAGATTCCAGCTTTTGTTCTAGTGAAGAGCTCCGCCCACATGGTATGCCTGGAGGGCCTTTGAGCTCCTGGCTCCTTTTCAGTTTTAACCATTTAATTTAAAAGCACACTGAACTGGGACACCTGGGTGGCTCAATCAGTTAAGCCTTTGACTCTTGATTTTGGCTTAGGTCACGATTTCACAGTTGTGAGATGGAGCCTTGCATCTACGCTTTTGGTGCAGAGCCTGCTTGGTATGCTTTCTCTCCCTCTCTCTCTCTGCCTCTCTCCTGTGCTCTCTCTCTCTCTCTCTCTCTCTCTCTCAAAATAAATAAACTTAAAAAAAGAAAAACACCCAACTAGTTAGGTCCTATTCATGTCATGTATAATCAGGGTAGCCACAAAGGAGTGCTTCAAGGTCCAACCTTTGTGCTGAACACCCAGGAATGCATATGAAATGCCTCGATAACAATGCCTGAATATCTTGGACTCCTGCTTTCAAATCAAAGGTGTAAAAGGGAGAGCAGTGCTCCAGAGAAGATGATGTCTTAGGCAGCCCCACCTCCACCTTTCACTTTGCTTACCCCTCTGTCCCCCTTGCAGTTCCTGCCATGTCCACATAGGAGTGCATCATCCATTATCTATCTGTCTCCCACCTTTTCTTTTTTCTTCCCATTCTTTTTTTCCTTCCTTCCTTTCCTTCTTTCTTCCTTCTTTGCTTCCATAAATATTTAGTCAATGATTACAATGTGCAATGCCATGTGCTGCCTCTGGGGGCACAGGGTGAATGTGGAATACATGAACATGGACTACGAGTATGGGCTCTGAAGAAATTATGCATTGGGTACCAGGGTGGCTTGAAGGAAAGACAGCTTACATATAACAGAATTAAATAAGAAAACAAGAACAAAAACAAAAACACAAAGCTATGTGGAAAGTCTCCAAATTTTTGGAAATTAAACAATACACTTCCAAGTAAGTCACTGATTAAAGAAACTATATGAGAAATTATAAAATATTCTAAATTGAATGAAAATGAAAACAAAACATACCAAAATTTTCCAGATGCACCGAAAGGAGTGTTTAGAAGGAAACTTATATTCTTTATAAATTTAATTCATATAGTAGAAAGGAAGAAAGATAAAAATCAATTATCTAATTCTACCTTTCAAGAAGTTAGAAAAAAATTTTAATTTAACGCAAAGTAGAAAAGAGAAAATGATAAAGATAAGAAAGGAAATCAGTGAGAAGGAAAAATGAACAAATAATAGGAAACGAATCAATGCAAAAAATCTGGTTATTGGAAAATATCAATAAAATTGACACACCTCAGGCTAGACTGAATACAAAAAAGAAGATATAGGATCATAAATGATTAAAGGGACTTCGCTACAGATCCTCCAGACATTAAAAGACTCATAAAAATATTATAAATAGCTTTATGTCAATAAACAGGATAACTTCGAAGAAATGAACAAGTTCTTTGAAAGACAAATTTTTTAAATTGGCTCAAGAAGAATTAGAAAACCTGAATAGTCCTTTATCAACAAAAGAAATTGAACTCATTGTTAAAAACTCTCCAACAAAAAAACCCATGTTTAGATGATTTAATTGATGAGTTCTATTAAAAATTTAAGGGAAAAAATATTACCAGTCCAACACAAACTCTTTCAGAAAACATAGAAGAAAAATATAATTCCAAACCCAGATTATAAAGACAGGCTTACCATGATTCCAAAACTATTACAAGAAAAAATAACCATAGACAATATCTTTCATGAATGTAAATGAAAAAATTCTTAACAGAATAATATGACTGAATGGAATAAATCCCAGGAGTGCCAAGTTGGTTTCATATCTGAAAGTCAGTCAATGGAACTTAACACATTAATAAAGGAGAAAAATCATATGATCATGTTAATGGAAGCTGAGAATTTCACAAAAATGCATTAAACAAAAACATTAAACAAAATAGGAAGAGGGGGAGTCCTTTTTAAACTTATAAAGAGCATTTCCAGAAACCTACAACAAACATCATACTTTATGATAAAAGACTGAATACTTCTCCCCTAAGATCAGGAATTAGGCAAGGATTTCCATGCCACTTCTAGTCTACATTGTCCTAGATTGCATGTCCTACATTGCACTTATCAGTGCAATCATGCAAGAACAGAAAGACGTATCAAGGAAGTTCATGCAGAGATGGCATGATTATGTATACAGAAAATCCCAAGATATCTACAAAAAAGCTGTTAGAAATGATAAGTGAATTTAGAAAAGTCTCAGGATACACAATAAATATACTATATATATATATATATATATATATATATATTTCTATATTGTGGTGTTTTTAAAATGTCTACAAATTCTTGGACAGTCTTCCTTTTAAAAGATAGATTCTAATACCCTGTCCTTGTATGTGGACTGATCATAATAATGTGTTTCTAAAGAATAGAATGTGGTGAAAGTAACAATGTATGACTTCTGAGACTAGGTCATAATAGGCATTGCTGCTCCTGTCTTGTTCTTTGGGATCGCTTGGTCTGAAGGAAGCCAGGCACCTCGTCATGAGATTACTGGAGCAGTCCTGTGGAAAGGCCCAAGTAGAGGGGAACCAATATGCCAGCACCACCTTGTCAACCATGTAAGTGAGTCACCTTCGAAGTCTCTCCTATAGAGTCAGTTAAGCTATCACAGATTTCAGCCCCTCAGTCTTTGAGTCTTCAGCTAAAGACCCAGCTATAGATATAGAGAAGTAGAGCCAAGCCATCCTCTTTGTGCCCTAATCTAAATTCCTGCTCCACGGAAACCATAAGAACCGCCGCAAAGGCCTGTTTATGTCACGGAGCAAGATTCTCAAAAGCCTTTGTAAGGGCCAGGCCCAGCCTTCCTCAGAAAACTGCAGAACATGAACACATGGTACAGAGCCTGCTGGGGGTGAGATAACTGCCCAGGAGGCCAACGCTGGAGCTACACACAGTAAATTCACTTGTTGCCTCCTCTTTTGTCCTCAGGAAGCAGGGCAGTGCCACTGAGAACCAGGCAAAAGCAGAGATCCACAGACACACATAAGCCTGAGGGTAAGTGTGGCCTTTGACAGCCTAGAGCCCTGAACACATGCTATGTCTGGCATGAGGGCCACCTCAAATCATCACGTCACCAATATTTTGTCAGTTCAGTCATGCAGAAAATATATTGTGAGGGCCAACACAAAGGATGATCTCACCAGGACCACTCCATAGGGTTGAGTCCCACAGCTCCTCATGTTGATGGGCACCATCTTGTTGAACCCACACATAGGTAGGGGTAGAGGGGAAGAGTTCTCAGAAAAGGGACATCCAAGGACCAGGACCCACGTG
Organism: Cryptoprocta ferox; assembly: GCA_028646485.1. NCBI lineage: Eukaryota > Metazoa > Chordata > Mammalia > Carnivora > Eupleridae > Cryptoprocta > Cryptoprocta ferox. The sequence goes on along the minus strand of CM053571.1, from coordinate 87,721,530 downwards.
GGTTCCTGTCTAAGCTTAGCCTCACGTGGATGGCTCTGCTACTCTGGCTAGTCCTGGGCACTAGAAGGATATTTTGAAAACTTCTGGAAAATACAAGGGACACAAACCAGCACCAACTGTGCCAACTTGGCTGTTCCTGGGGTGTTGGAGGGGGGACTTAGAAAAGTTTGAGGAAGGCACTTCAAAGCTGGAACATCACTCACCTGGGCCTAAGGGCAGTACTGAGATTTATTAGTACCTAACGTACTGTGGTATCTTTTGACTTTCTCAGGAAATTTCATGTTAGTATCTTCAGGTGAAATAATTTCCCCAAGCATAAAGGAAATTCCTACTCAGTTTTTAAGAACAGTCTGAAAAAATCTGAAACTATTAAACTACCAAGTCACCTAATCCTTTCTAGATTAAGATGGGGGTTATTATTTGTCTCCTTGACATAACCATCTCCAGTTTTATGGTGTCACCTGGGGCTCTTGTGAGCCCAGAGCATGGGATTGATTTAGATTAAGATTGATTTAGATGAAGTCTGAGTGTGCTGGATTACTACTGTTCCTTCTATTTTCCTCTGCTGGAGTACAACTCTGGGAGCACCCTTCTGACAATTCTCATTAGGTCCATACCCCTCAAAGATTCTGGCTAGGACAGTGGGAGCACATAGAAATTCATGAATTGCTATAGTAATTCAGGAGTCATTTTTGATATTGTTTTCTTCTTGAAGATGGATATCAATCTTTCATCTACCTATTGACTGACTATCTAAAAAAACATCCCGTGGCTTGAGTCACTTGGATTATTGCCTCAGACTTCGAAATGTTCTGTTGACAGATTCTCTCATCCTCATGGACCAGGTAATTCTAAAATGCTAATCTATGAATGGCACTTCTACTGCTTGTCACTTTCATGGTCTTGCATTGTTCTCCATTCCCTCTTTCTGGCCTTCTCCACTGTTTTGCTTGCCTACAGGCCTTTCCACATCCTGTTTGTCCCACATGTAACATTATCACCCCATTGTCCCCATTTGCTGGCTAATTTATATTTGTCTTTGTGTCTCACCTTCCATTTTACTTTCTCTTGGAAGCTATCTCAACCTCCCCAAACTAGTTCTCCCTATTATTCCACAAACCACACTTTAGTCATTGCTTTTTTAAAAATTTGTCTCTTCCACCAGAATGCAAATTTTGTTAGAATACGGTCTGCATCTGTCCTGTTTCTCATCATACATACTTTGCATAACATGACAATTTCATAGAAAATTGTAGATTAATAAGTAAATTATATAATGTTTAAAACTTTATGAAGTAAACCTTTATATTAGTCTGTCATTCTGCAGATAAAAAAACTGAGGCTCGCCAAAGTAAAATAGTTGGATTTCTTATGTTGAGAAAGTTTAGCAGCTGTTGAAGGTCTACCATTTTCCTTTTTGGAAACCTCAAACAACAAAAAAAAATGTCTTTATGTCTTGAAGCTTTAGAGCTTTTCATGGCAATCATCTTGGTGGTCACTTCTGCAGAATTGGGCAGGGGGTCCTGATGTAGTGTAAAAGTATGGATAGGGTGCCTTTGAATTCTTCAGAGTTATTTGTATCTTTAGTATAGTGGTATCTATACAATCCCAGTTATTGTCATCTTCAACACGTGCCTCAGCCAAGCTACCAATATTTCATGACTTGATATTTATGTTCTGTCTCAGTTATTCTTAATATTTTTGCTCATACCATGAAAAGGGTCCATGTCCTAACTGACACCACACTCCTATCCCCTCAATCTCCTTCACCAAAACAACAAACAAAACAAGCCACCCAGCTTTGTTCTGACACTTAATTTACACAACTCTCCTAATCCACTCAATCTCCTCCACCAAAAACAACAACAAACAAAACAAGCCACGCAGCTTTGTTCTGGCATGAAGTTCACAGTGAAGCTTCACTCTGTATCTACTGGGTGAATCCAATCCAGCCGATCCTTTGATCAAACAATTCTTTGTAAGAGAAATAAGATCCTACACGTTTTTCACGTTTCCAGTTAAAGAAAATATGAATCACATTGCTATACTAACTCCTGTAAAAACACCTTGGGGTTAAAAAAAAAAGTCTTGTTTCTTTCAGTTTAAATGCTCTAAAAAATCTCTATTATCATGTATCTGTCTATTCTGGAAAGATATGTACAAATATGCAAATGTTAACAGAGTTATACATTTCATAGGGAATTCCTCCATTTCCTTCCCCATCACTACCTTTGGGATCCAGGATTGTTAAGAATATGGAAAAACACTATTCTGTAGAGATTTTGAAGCAGTGCAGGTAACATCTGAACATTGCATTTTATTGAAAGTATGAAGAATATGAATATTTGACTGTCATCAGTCTCTTGCTGTCCTTAAATTTCAGTCTAAAGGAACACAAAGATCCAAAACACAGTCTGTCTCCAAGAGGAGTCCCCAGTCCCCCTCAATACTAAAAAAATTAAGCAAGCAATGACAAAGAAGAAATCAAAGTGTTTTCAAAGGAAGGATCAGGTCATAAGGACAGAAAAATATTGAGTTATGCCACTGATCAGAATTCCTAATAGGATGCTATTGATACCAGGAACAAGAATACCAGAAGGGCTAATAATATTCCGACAAAGGTAGATTAGATACAACAGTTGGTTGGTATAACCACTTTGTAAGTTACAAATATGTAATTAAAGGTCAAAAGTGTCCAGCTGTGTCCATGTTGGACTCTTAGATGTTTGTTGAGAATTTTCCGCTTGCCTTTACCTATGATGTTCCCTGAAGAGGTTGCAAACCTGGAGCTGAGGGGGCAATTCCCGCTAGCAGACATGCTGTATTGGGGTCACACAGTGGGTTTTCTTCATTATATCCGTATTTCTGTCTCCAGAGGTTGGAGGGTCTGGCAACACTGACTTCCATATTGCTGGGTGACAACAGTCAGTGGAAGCTCAGTATTTGGCTCCCTTTCAAGGGGTCTTGTGTTTGCTACAATTGTTTTCACTTTTATTTTCTTATACCAGTACCCCCCCCCCCAGTTTATTCATTTTACCTCGTCTGCCTGGCCCCTTTAAGAAACGGAGCTTGCAACTCCTACTCCAGAGAGACTCTCCCTCCCACCCACCTCTACCTGTTCAAGTTCAAGTCATCATTCATGGTTCATCTCAAGTGTCAGCTCCTCTTCCCTTCCCCCAACAACCCAATGTGAGCTGACCCTCTTTTGAATACTCCTAACATTCCTTGCATTTCTTTTGTAGCCCACACAGGACCCAGTAATATTATTATTATTATCTGTATTGTACTTATCTTGTTAGTGTAAGGATTTAGAAGCTTACACATTCATCCATCCATTCAGCAAAAACTGATTAAGTACAAGGTGCCAAACACTAGCTTAAGTTCTGAGGATGTTGCGACAAATAAGAAAAAGAGTATCAAGGAGATACTGAGAGCAGAATCTCTCTTGCCTATCTTGGCTTCCACTGCAGAGCCTTGGGAAAGTGCCTTGTACCTCGGTTGGCATTTATTGAAGTGAATTTTTGGCACCTATTAACTGTTCAGATGATTCTATTAAATAAAAGCATTAGAGCTATATTTCTTCAAAAGGCATTCTGAAAATCAATCCTCATTAACGTATACCAACCCCTAAAGATTTCTTCCCCCTTTCTGGTTACTCCGAATCACCAAGGTTTTATTCTGAAATAGTGCTCCGAGTACTCAGATGTCCCTCGAAATTGATTTACCTGGGTAACTGCTGAAAGAGAGGCGACTACTGCTGGTGTCTTTATCATTGATGTTGAAGTCCCAGTGTTTATATATCCTGAGCATGGCTGCGTATGTGTACCAGCTTGAGTGAGCAAAAAAGATGTTCTCAAATCCAGGAAGAACCTATAGCCAGAATCATAGTGAATGATGCAGAAGTATATAGATAACTGACTGCAAGTGTGGGAAGTGTACAGCGATTGTGTCAATTTGGCTGTTCATTGCCATATTTATTATCGGGAGATACGGCCAAGGAGCACAAAATTAACCTTTAATGGGCACACAACAGATAGACTTTGTCCTTCAAGTATCCAAAACGGAAGTCTGTGGGCGGGGGAGGCAGAGGTGCATACAGCATGGGAGGAATGGTGGAAGAAACAGAGGTAACATCATGTACTTTCAATCCCTCCATCAGTGTCTTCCTGTTCTTAACTTCTAGACAGAGGAACCATAAACTGATAATATGGCTGCAGCCAGGGATGATGAGATGTTGCCACACTTGGGCTGACATACAGAAAAAGTCTGTGTGTTCCAGAACAAGGAAAAAGAGAGAGGCGGCTTTGTGTCTCACCTTAATAAGAGCAGAGCAATGTCCCATGTCCCATCTCTTAAAAACTTTCATGCTGGAATTTTTTGTGGGAGAGACTGAAGGAATCAGATCCAACAGATCTCCGACGGCATTCAGGAACTGAATCTGGAACGGGGTCATAGGCTGGGGAGAGACAAAAGAATGCTCTTAACAGTGATTTGTGGCGGTAGGATGCCATTTTCTAGTTTTCCTATTATCAGGGATACACTCAGTTATTCCTTTGTGAAGGGTCCCTAATGTAACAAATACAGTCGATTTTATTGTAGCTTATAAAGTAGTTACTGTCTTATGGTTTAGAAGAGATGCTTTAGCATGTTTTGATACCTAAAACATGAGGATATTTAGAGCCAAATAATTCTTTTTGTGAAGGATCATGCATTGTAAAATATTTAGCAGCATCCCTGGCCTCTCCCCATTAGATATCAGTAGTACCCTCCCAGTTTTGATCACCAAAAGTGTCTCCAGGCATTGCCGACTCTGCCCTGGAGGGAGGTTGCTCATAGTTGAGAATCACTGCTTTACAGCAAAATATTCAACTAAGACGCTTTTTTATTTTTATTTTTTTATTTAAAAAAAATTTTTCTTAATGTTTATTCATTTTTGAGGGGACAGAGTGTGAGCCGGGGAGGGGCACAGAGAAAGAGGCAGACACAGAATCTGAAGCAGGTTCCAGGCTCTGAGCTGTCAGCACAGAGCCCCATGCAGGGCTCCAACTTACACGAGATCATGAGCCAAAGTCAGATGCTCAACCAACTGAGCCACCCAGGTGCCCCATGACGCTTTTTTATTTTGATTGTGTGTTTAATGTAGGGATCATTGACTTGACAGTATTTGCCCCAAAGCAATGGTCAGACTTGAACGTGAACTTAGTGCTAACTAGAGAGCCCTGCTCCACCAAGAGTCAATCCACCAGAGTAGCCTGGGAGCATCTACAGACAAATTGGATTTTAGGCAGAGTTGGTAACAAGACAAACACAAATGACATTTTAACCGAAAAACAAAAGCAAAAACCAGAATCTGATTATTTGTTTATGCACATATTCTCTCTCTCTCTCTTTTTGTTCTTTAACTATATAATACTTTCATTATTCAAGAATTTAAATATTATGAGACTTATAGTGGAATTTTTTTGTGTTGGTTTCTGTGTATAACCCTAGTCTTTTTACAGTGTCTTATAAATACATTTAAATTTTTTTTCTTAATATTTATCTATTTTTGAAGGAGAGATAGAGTGTGAGGGGGGAGGGGCAGAAGGAGAGGGAGACACAGAATCCGAAGCAGGCTCCAGGCTCTGAGCTGTCAGCACAGTCTCTGATGCAGGGCTTAAACTCATGAACTGTGAGATCATGACCTGAGCAGCAGTCAGACACTTAACTGACTGACCCACTCAGGTGCCGCATTTTAACACATGGTAGTGTATTATACACTTCAGTCTACTTTGACTTTTCTCTCTCCATATTTTTCACTTGTTTGGGGGAACTTTCCATAATTGGATGCAAAAATCTTCCTCATTCTCTTAAACAGGACTCCAGTGAATGGATACATTATATTTTAACCAGTATTATATTGATGGACTTTCCGGTGGTTTCTAGTCTTTTGCTATTATAAACAGTGTTCCAAAAATCAATCTTGGATACATCATTTTGTATGTGTGTGAGCTGTGTGTAGCATAGATACCTAGACGTGATTTTGATTTTAATAGATATTGCCAAATTGTCTGCAGAGGGCTTATCTCAACAGACACTCTTAACAGCCTCAACAACATATTAAACATCGAGTTTATTTACAATTTGATAGGTGAAAAACAGTACCTCATTCTTCTTTTTTAAAGTCTATTTATTTACTTTGAGGAATTGGGTAAGGGCAGAGAGAGAGGGAGAGAGAATCCCAAGCAGGCTCCATGCTGCCAATGCAGAACCCAGTGCAGGGCTTGGACCCATGAACTGCGAGATCCTGACCTGAGGCTAAATCAAGGGTTGGATGCTCAACCAACTGAGCCACCCAGGTGCCCCTTGGCAATTCTTTTGTTATGAGTGAGTGAGGCAGAGCATGTTTAAAAACCTTTGACTTTGTTTTTTGGTAAACTGTTCATATGCCTTATTTATTTTTCTTATTCTTTTTTTTTTTTATCTATTTTTAGGAGTCCTTTAAGTACTAAGGTGGTTAGTTCATTGTTTGATATGAATTGCTAATATTATGTTTCAGTTTTAATTTGCTTTTAATCTTTTGCCTTTATTTTTAAGAATGATATCATACTTATGAAAGAATACAGATTATATGCACAATTTAAGAAGAAATAATAAAAAAACACACTGATGAACCCACCTCACAGTTTGGGAAATAGAACATTAGGTGTGCCTTAAAAGCCCCCAATCTCATCTCCCCTTCCTTATCAGTAGTAACCACTCTGGCTTATTACCTGCTTTTCTGTTACTTTATCATCTATGTATTCATCCCTAGACAACATATTTTTACATTTTCTTGTTTTTGAGTTTGTACAAATAGAATCATACTGTGTGCATTCTTTTGTTCAACATTATTTTTTTGACATTTATCAATGTTGACAGTGTGGAAACAGTTCATTCATTTTCATTCCTACAAGGTATTCAATTACATGAATATATAGTATCATGATATACATATGAACATTTGGGGTATTTCGAATTTGTAGCAAAACAATGGTACTGTGAACTTTTATGTACATGGACCCCGCCACCCCCCGCACCCCCACCATGGACAAGAACGTCTTTAATGTCTGGATTTGCTAGGTTGTAGAATATGTATGGCTTTTAAATGTTTCATGTAACATCCAATCTTTCCCAAGGCAGTTGGAACAATTTACTCAACCCAGCAGTGGTTAAGATTTCCCACTTCTGGGGTGTAACAGGATGTGACTGAGGTTTTAATACACATTTCTTTGAAATTAAGCATTTTCCCACATGTTTATGGGCCATTTTGGTTTCCTTTTCTGTGAAATTGCTAGTGATAATTTTGCTCATTGCCCATTTTTCAATTGGGTATTTTCTTTTTTAAAATTTATTTGTTCTTTGTATATTTCATACACAAACCCTTTGCTGGTTAAATATATTTCAAATGTTTTCTCTTGGTTTGTAGCATATCTTTTCCCTTTCTATATAGTGTGTTCTGATGGAAATAAGTTTATTTTTAATTAGCTGAATTTATATTTTTCTTCATGGCTAGTGCTTTTTTTGCCTTGTTTAAGATACTGTTGCTTACCCTAAGTCATACTCTCTCAGGAGATGCTCAATGCTTTTCTCATTATTTCAAAGCCTTTTCAAGGGGCAAAGCAAGAAACTATGTGTTTTTTTTTAAGGATGCTAAAAGCAATGATTTCCTACCTATATAACAACTTTAAAAACCACAAGGTCTTTACTTCATTGATTTCTCTTACACTGAAAATCTTGCTATTCAACATATTTATTTGCTTTATAGTTACTATATCTAACTAAATCAAATTTCAAAATAGCAACATCAATATTATTGCTAGAGTGAGATTACTGAATATCGTTTAAGGTTATTTTGGTTTTGTTTTTACGGTGGTTCTTCTTGTCCTTAGGATTTTATCCCATGAAGGATGTACCATAGTCAGGTCACTGGAAATAACTGCTTTCTGCGTGGTTATGCTATGAACTTGATATATAGATAGATAGATTCATGTCAGTTCATTTTAAGATTTTAGGGGCTGTTTTTCTTCTGTGTGATTAAATTTTGTTTTATACTTATCAACAGCATTTACATGGTTCCAAAGTCAAATGTAGAAAGGTACATTCAGAGAAATGTACCTTTCATTCCTGTCCCTTCCACTTTTTTTTCATCTTTTTCTATAGGTTTTTGGGGTTTTTTTGTTTTGTTTCGTTTTGCTTTTGCTTTTTTTAGTTTTGGGTTTATTGTTTCATTGTTATTTATTTTTGGAAAGTTAAGCAAATCTATCTACCCATCTCTCTATCATCATCTATCTTCTTTCCATTTCTTATGTAAAAGGCAGCAAACAATTCACACTGGTCTTCACCTTACTCATTTACTTATTATTTTTTATTATTTTTAATGTTTATTTGCTTTTGAGAAAGAGAGAGAGAGACAGAGTGTGAGCCGGGGAGGGGTAGAGAGAGACGGAGACACAGAATCAGAAGCAGGCTCCAGGCTCTCAGCTGTCGGCACAGAGCCCAATGCGGGGTGTAACCCATGAACCACTAGATCATGACCTGAGCCGAAGTCGGATGCTTAACTGACTGAGCCACCCAGGCGCTTTACTTTTTTATACATCATACAGAAAAACAGCTCCTGAACATCATTCCATAACAGTATTTGGAGATCTCCCTCATTCCTGTTTACAGCGACCTCATTTACGCAGCCAGTCTTCTATGTATTTGGTTGTTTTCAGTCTTTTACTATTACAGATTCTCTGCAGTGAAGAGCTTGGCACATACAGCATACTGAAATTTTGCCTGTGAACTTTTGTGATCATCCTAGAAGGGGTGTTGCTGGATCAAAGGGTAAATGAGTAGGTGATCTGGATGCAGAGTGCCAAATTTCTCTCTAGAACGAATATGCCATTTTGTATTCCAACCAGTATTTTGGGAATTCCTACCAGTATTTTTCATCATTAGCCTTGCCAGCAGAGTATATGTTCACATTTTAGAACTTTTGCCAAATTGATAAGTGAGAAAGTATGTCTCAGTATGGTTAAAACCATTTGTATTTCTAAACTCATGAATAAGGCTTGGTTCATGTGATTCACAACTTTTTGCATCACTTATCTATGAATTGTCTATTTGTATATTTTTTCCCATGTGTATACACATGCCCAGTTGAGTGTGTGAGTGTGTGTGTGTGTATTACTCCCAGGAAACAAAATTTTCATAATTTTTGGAAATATATTAAGTGTACCTTTGAGTCTTCAATTATGCAATAAAGCTTTTCAAAATATTATGATGTGTGCACAAGTGTCTGTGTGTGTGTGTGTGTGTGTGTGCGCGCGCATCGTAGAGGGCAGGAAGCATAGAATGTGTACACTTAAGACATTTTGCCTTAACAATGATATCAACTAAAATACTAGCTTTATGGGGTGCCTGGGTGGCTCAGTCTGTTAAGCGTCCAACTTTGGCTCAGGTCATGAGCTCACAGTTTGTGGGTTCAAGCCCCGCGTCAGGCTCTGTGCTGACAGCTAGCTCGAGCCTGGAGCCTGTCTTCAGATTCTGTGTCTCCCTCTCTCTCTCTGACCCTCCCTGCTCATGCTCTCTCTCTCTCAGAAATAAATAAAAACATTTAAAAATTTTAAAAATACTAGCTTTATTAGGTTAAACAACCAGAACATTCATTCAGCATATTCTTTAACCTACTCCAGAGTACAGGATGATGAAAGAAATTAAGAGGTAAAGAGATTGTGTGTTAAGCTTGAATTTTGTGTCAGACACTGAGTCAGGTGCTAGCAATATAAGAAGATAGTGCCTGTGTACAAGAAATTTGTGTGCTAGTCCTAGTTTGATCTGCTTCTAAGTTAGAATATTATTTTAGAGATAATTTTCAATATTCTTGCCATACCATAGAAATTCTGAGTAGCTTTTTAAAAAATCTTACCTTTGCCTTTTCTAACATAGCCCTCTTTTTTGCTCCTACATAGAGCCCATCCATTTGTGTCACAACATAGCCTGTATGTCTCCAAAATGGGTCATCCTTGTAATATTTGATGTTTTTCCGGGTCCACTGATCTTGCTTTCTACAAGAGAAATTAGATTTGCACTAGAGATCTTCAGGATAGCTCATCCAAAGCTAAATTCAACCCAGGCATTTAGGGATTATATATTCAAATACTTATGCTGGTGTAATTTAAATTCTGGACCTTACAACATTCCAATCACTTTGAAAGGCTATCATGGCAAATCCTAAATGATTTTCGATTTCTTCCTAGGACTATGACTCTTCCTTGATAGCTTCCTGCATGTTCTGTCTAGGTGTAATAGTTGGCTTCTTGTGATACTGAGATCTACAAAAGTCAAGGATAGACCTCCCACATGCATTTCATATAAAACCATAATGTCTCAGTCAAGTAGTAAGGATCAATTATTAACTTTTTTTGTTTTGTATGTGGAAGTGGTAAAGTTAAAGAATAACAAAAAAAATAAAATAAAAACCTCCAAGGTCAGGGTTGTTTGTATATGTTTATATTTCTCTCCAATCAATCTGTTTCAGTTGTTGCTAATAACTGCCTCAACACCTTTGTCCTAAAATGCTTACCAAAAGAGTCTTATTTTTTATAGTCCTTCTATACTCTCTCTCTCCTCTTTGAGTTCTCTGCACTTTATAGGGAATTATTTGACATAACTTTATGTACCAAAAGCTATTTCTGATTTGTTCAGGCTATCTCTACATCAATCTTAAATACTTTTTTTAAACATTTATTTGAGAGAGAGAGAGAGAGAGAGAGAGAGAGAATGAGAATGAGTGGGGGAGGGGCAGAGAGAAAGGGAGACACAGAAGTAGGCTCCAGGTTCTGAGCTGACAGCACATAGCCCAAGGTGGGGCTCAAACCCACCAACTGCAAGATCATGACCTGAGCCAAAATCAGATGCTTAACCGGCTGAGCCACTCAGGTGCTCCTCTACATTAATCTTAGAATACAATGTCTTTGCTTCATGGGATCTAGCCCAATAATTTTTAATGATGCTCTGTAGGATGTTAGATTTGATAAAGAGGTTGCTTAGTGTATGATTTGGAGGGCCCAACCAGGAGCCCTTTTGTCCCCAAATTAATCACAGCCACAAACAAAAAACAAACATAAAGCAAATCCCATGTATAAAACAAATAGAAAAGAAATCTTCTGAATATTGAGAATTGTTAGTCTTTAGAAAACTTTATCAAAATGGAAATGTTTTCAGAAGATGTTAAGAATTAGCACTCAATAACAGCTAGCACCCCAGCCAGGAATAGTCACCAGGCCCATGAAACCGAAGCACCTCAGAGAGGAGGGCGTGATCTCTAAAGGAGAGAGGCCCTTAGGTGAAAGCCATCCAGGCATTTAACTTTGCCTTCCTTACTCTCACGGTGGCTTCCTCCAGCTGTGCCAGCAGCCGATAATGATATTCAACCTGACCTTTGAAAGAGCCCAAATTAGAGGACATGTTGTGTGCAACCAGTTTTCAGGTCATTACCAAAAAGTGCTATACCTTACTACGAGACCAGCTCTGGAGTCCTGCCTAAGAGCCAGAAAAGGGCATTGGTGAAGGAAAATTGCTGTTTGCAATGACAGATTCAGGCTCTGTAGTGTCAATAACAAGAGGAAAGCTATTATACATACTCCATAAAATCTTGCACTTTATCCACGATGGAAGGTTTGTTAATCAGTTGTGGGTAGAGGTTAACGAAGTGGTCATACATGTGTCTGAAACAACAGAAAAAAAATGGTTACATATCTATTTTTCTTCTTAGAGTAGTCTATCACAGTAAATTACACAAATTTTTGACTAATTAGAAGCTCCCTTATTGCAAACCTTCCTTATCTTTTAAAAAATCAAATGCACGATTTAAAATTGAGAAATACATCCAATATATAGAAAAACATATAATAAAACCAACACCCAAGTATCTCTACCCAACTTCATTAAAGTCATTGTATTTTTCTATGTTTGACATATAGTTTTAAATAGAAATAAACACTGGATAGAGTTGAAGCCCCTGTGTACAGTTCTCTGACACTAATTGCACACGCTTTGTCACAGAGGTAACACCAGTCTTGAATTGGTGATTTATTTCTCATGAATATTTCTATACCATCACTAAGTATAGATTTAACAACAAATAGTACATCATAGTACTTAGGTTTCTGAACAATGTATAATTAATATCATAATATACTGTAACATTTAAGTCTGTCAACACATTTTTTTAAAAAGTTTATTTATTTTTGAGAGACAGAGAGAGACAGAGCATGAGCAGGAGAGGGTTAGAGGGAGAGCGAGACACAGAACCTGAAGCAGGCTCTGAGCTGTCAGCACAGAGCCCGATGTGGGGGTCAAACCCACAGACCACAAGATCAGATGCTTAACTGACTAAGCCACCCAGGCATCCCCTGTCAACACATTTTTAAAGAAATACATGATCTTCTGCCGTGTAAATTTATTATTTTTATCTGCTGATAGTATTCCATGGTATGACTATATAAGAGTTCATGTATGCAACCAGTTTACAACTTTTCGCTATCATAATGCAACTTCAAACACTGATATAATGTCTCTTCATATTTGCATGTTCTTCTAGAATATATATAGCATATATAAAAGTAGGATTGACGGAGTGAATATTCTATATATCTATAGTTACGAGATATTGCCAAGTTGTTCTCCATAATGATTGCAACCATTTATATTCCCATCAGCTACAGATTAAACTTCTCCTTGCTCTACAGCCTCAGCCACACTTGGTGGGGTCAGACTTGCAAATTTTCAACAATTTAGATAGGGTTTACATGGCTTCTCATTGTTTTAATTTGCATCCTCCTTGCCTCCACAATTACTGGCTATTTGGGATTCTTTATTTTAAAATTTAATTTAAAAAATAAAAAAATAAAAAATAAATTAAACTTTAAAAAATTAAATGTGGCTTATATGCTGTATAGGAAACATTTTTAACTGATATAATTAACATATAACATTGTGTAAGTTTAAGGAGTACAAGGTGTTGATTTGATACATTTATTTATTGCAATATGATTACCACTGTAGCATTAACTAACACTTCTATCACATCACAAAACTCTTTTTTGTGGTGAGAAAAATTAAGTTTGTCTTCTAACAACTTTGACATTTATGACACAGTATTGTTGACTATAATCACCATGTTGTGCAGTAGATCTCTAGGACTTATTTACCCACTAGTTACAAGTTTGCACCCTTAAACAACATCTCCCCAGTTAATTGGTGAAAATAATCCCTTTACATTTATTGTGATTTAATATGCATGGACGTATTTCTACAATCTTTTCTGTTTTCCATTCACTATTTCTTTCTTTGTCCTCCTTTTTACATTTTCCTTGTTTATATAACATTTCCATTATCTTTTTTACTTCTGCTAATTTAAAAGCTGTGAAATGTATTTCTATTCTTTTAATGATCATTAAAATTTTTAGAAACTGTCATCACTGTGAATCTTATGAAGTCTAAGTAAATCTCATATTTTTCTCCTCCTCTAAACATGATTCATATTTTAACAAGTTTTAACTGCCCATTGACACCCCATCATGTTTATGTTCAAAGATTTAGTTTTACCCTTTTAGTAAAAAATTTTCTATGAAAAATTTTTTAACTTTTACAATAAAATTTTATTAACTTCATTGTTTCTTGTATTAACTATTGCTCCTTATATCCCAAAGTTTCTTTCCTGCTATTCTTGTTAATGTGTATCTTATTAAAGTTTAATAGAAGTCTGTAGATGATCAAACATTTTAATTTATATATCTTAAAATATCCTTATTTTGCCCTTGCTCTTAGATGATTTAAATGGTTTTAAAATTTAAGCTAAGTTATTTTCCTGTAATACTTTTAAAATACTATTTTCATATCACCTTTCATTTTATTGTTGCTGATGAGAAATATGCTGTCAGTTTAGCTAAGATTCTTTTGTAGACAATGTGTTTTCTTTCTAATAGCTTTGAAGATTATCCCCAATTTTCTGTAGTTTCACCCACTACATTGTAGTAATTTAATAGATGTGCTTTCCAATTAAGGACTTTTTAAATTTTTAAAATTTTGATAAATTCTCCACTATTACTGTGTTAATTATTACTTATCTGTGATTCCTTCCAGTCTCTTTTTCTGGGACTCCTAATAGGCTTATGCTGGTGTTTCTTAATCAAACTGTTCTGTCTAACAGCAGCTCTCATTATTTTTACCCTTTATCTCTTTGGGAATTGTTTTATGTAAACTCCTCAATACTGATTTCTGATTGAGATTTTATTTCTCTGATTTGTCCAGGTCAGAATTTGCCCATTTATTGATTTAATCTCCATAATTTTCATTTATAATGTTTCTCAGTTTCTTTAAAAAAGTATCCACCTGCCCTCTTATTTATTCCTTTTTTGTTTCAGAAATTCTTCAACTTTATCATTTATAACTAAGTACCTTAGGCATATTTAAAGTCTCTATTAAACCATTCTATGAAATTAATCTGGTGTGTATTCATGATTGTTGATTTAGTTGACTATTCTTCCTAGCTCTCAATTTCTTTGTGTATTTTGGAACTTTGGTGTGCAAGTATTTCAAGTTATTTGTTTATATTCTCACATTCTTTCTCTCTCTCCCCACCTCCACCTCTTCCCTCTCATTTTTCCCTAAGTGTTTCCATCTGACTCCCTGAAAACCAGGTCTTAGAGTGGCTTTTGGGGACTTCTTCTCCTATGGAATATTGCAGATGTACCTGTAATTGAACCAGCACATGGATGATTTGGTTCTTGTTGCCCCGCCCCCCCACCCAATCCCAAACTCATGGTTTCTTATAATCTGTACCCAAGGAAGCACATCAGTGTAAATTATTCTGTGGCCTCTTCATTTTGTACAGTCAAAAGAAGCAAGGTTGCTTTGGTTCAGCCCTGACTTAGCTCCCTGAAGCACTGAAGCCTTCACCCATCAGCAGGGATGACGGTCTCTGCCTATTTCATGCCAAGGGCCCAGCAGATCCACACTTCATTGCTTTGTTTTCTGTTCCATTGCTGGCTCAAAATATGTTTAATCTTGTTTTGGGGCCCACTATATTACTATAATGCTTTCTTTCTATATATTTTATCTACCTTTTGCTATAAGTTTGGAGCAAAGTGGGTACTCGTGAATGCCTTGCACTCTCTGGACTGAAAGTTCATCTAAGGTCCCAGTTCTGGTTTTTATTTGATACAGGAGGTGACTCAGATTACAGGAACAGAAATTTGGCTTCCGTACTTTGGAACTTTAGATATCCTTTATCTAGTAATCTCCAGAAGTGAAATTGACAAAATGAAAATAGTTTTATTGCCAGTTAGGCAAACAACATTAACATCCTTTGAAATCTTTTATTTATGGTCCTTGAATGCAATAAATTCACTTCACAAGAGATTTTCCTTCAAATCATTTGTAAATAAAAAAACTGAATTATCACACTTAACTTTTGTTCACATATTTTTTTATGCTGCCACATTTATATTATCAAGTTTGTCACTTTTCTCTATCCACTACCTGTAAAACTAAGGGAGAGAACAGCAATAAAGCTAGACAGGTATGTGTACGACAAGGAAGGGACGCTGTGCATGGGCTCACAGGGCAGGGGAATGGAATACATAAATTCCCTGTCAGTTTGATGACTTGATTTAGTTGTGTGGGAAGGCAATAACGGCATAGTTTCCCACCCCAGGACTACATGGGGCAGTGGAGATGGCTGCCTGGGCTATCAGGGCTCATGAGCCCTGCATACCTTAGTGAGCCCTGGGGAGTAGTCACCTGTTTTGTGTGTGGCCTGAGGAAGAATAAGTGGACACTGGACCAGCTGGAGGCAAAAGACTTACACTTGTGGTGCCTACTGCAACCTAAGGTGGCACTGATTATACAGCAAGAGACCAGGGACACTGAGGAAGCCTCTTCAGATGTTACATGGGGAAACATCCAAGCTAAAGACTAAACGAGATTGTTCCAATTTGGTGGATGCCACAGGCTCATATAGGACACCCACTGATTAAACACCTTCCCTCCCTCCAAGATGCTTCAGTAAAACCAATCCATTCTCAGATAAAGTGTTTGGAGGGAAGTGAAACATTCCGAATTGACCCAGTTTAAATAATAAATTATTTCCGCTGTCTAGAAATGGCTATGGTAACTTTTTCTGCCATTAAGAGGAATCTTTCTTTGTTTAAGAGGAATGGGTTCTTAAAATTAAAATGATTTATATAAAAATAAAATTATATTTTTGAAAAAATAATTTGCTTGCTATTGATCTACCATGCTCACTCAGGTAAAGAAGCAAAGAACTCATACTTTTTATCCAAAATCTTCATCACTGTACCCTGCTTAGCTCCATCCAGAGTTCTAAATCCTCTCAATTGTTCAGTCTATTTCAAAATAGAACCAGATTTCTCAACTGAAGTGATTTTTTCCCCTCCGTGGGGCATTTGACAATGTCTGCAGACATTTTTGGTTGTCGCACTAGGTGGTGGGGGAGAAGGTGCTACTAACAACCAGTGGGTAGAGGTCCTACAATGCACAGGACAGCCCCCACAACAAAGAATTATTCAACCCAAAATGTCAAGAGTGCCAAGGCTGAGAAGCTTGGAAACCAAGGAACATTGATCTTGACTTGTAGGTAGTTGCTGAAGATCTCTACATAACAGTAGACAGGATAGATGGAGGGACAGGAGGGTAACTGGGCTAGAATCATTGAACATTTCTCTTTTTTTGTTGGAGTGGGGGGACTAGATTTTTGATTCTGACATTCAGAGCAGAGGAAGCTGAGCGTCCACCTTGGGGTGAGAAGGCCTCAACGGATCCTGCAGCATTCAGGAGCCCTGAGGAATAGAGACCACTTGCGATTCCCTCAGGTTGAAGATTTTCTCTGGTCCCTGGGTCTTGAATCCTGCACTTGGGTAGTGGAGCAACATAGTATAGCAGTTAAGGGTAGAGACTTTGAATTCTGAGTTCAAAGGTTGACTTCAACTGCTTCTAGGCTGTATGACCATAAGCAAAAGTCCCAATTCCTCCATGCTTCCAAATTCTCATCAAGCAGAGCAAACACTACTATCCACCTCATATGTATAATGTGAAGCTCAGCCCTGTGGTGTGTCAGGTCAGTAAGTTTCCTCCCAAGTTGGCTGAGACTTTGCTTGACTTTACAGTCTCACATGCACGTATAAGTGAGAATCATGAAGACACACATATTCCTGCCCTACCAAGTCTTTGCGCTATGTTAATACCATACCATTTAGCACTTGCCAGTGCTGTCTTCTACTCTTTTCTACTTGCTTTAATTTTCTGGGTCTGAGACCATTCCAAGATCCTTTAGTATTTCCCATAGCAATCAATCCATTTGCATGTGTCCGTGTATGTGCATGCTCAAACTCTGTAGCAGGACATCCTGGTCCCCGCCTACTAGCTTTGTGACTTTCAGCTTGTTACTTAACTTCTCTGTGCTCAAGTTTTCAGTCAGTAATATGGGAATGATAAGACATACATCACAGTGCTGTGGATTAAGTAACTTACCATATGTAAAATGCTTTGAAGGGTGTCTGGCACACATTTTAAATGCTATATAAAGGCCAGTTGTTGCCATCATTATCATCAGAAGCAGCAGCACTTTGTGGTTCTTGTTAAATTCCAAATAATTACTAGTTGATGGCCCTTTGATATGTTTGCGGGTGGGACCGTGTCTCACTTTGCTTTGCTTACAGGCTTGAGTGGGAAGCATATTTCCTTTCTAACATCAAAGGAGTGAGTTAGGGATATGGTGGAGATTTTTCTTGGTAGTATGCTGAACCAAAAGGGACCTTCCTTTGATGACTTTCTCTACTTGTGCCATAATCTTGCAGAACCCCTTTCCACCATAGTTTTAGCAACTGTTGTGTCAACATCTGAACTTAAAGGGAATTCTCTTGGAAGAATGTGCTCAGAAGGGAACTCACTCCCTCCTCTCTCCATCCCAAGAGCTTGACACAAGGCTGTGTAACAAGTGGTGGTTGCATTGAATTGGCTTCCTAAGATTAGGTAATTCCAGAGGATATATTTCAGCAGCTGTCTTGGCCACACATGATATAAGCCACTTTATTAAAAACTAGAGCAGACCTGGTACCCACACCCTCATCATCATTCTTTCCAGAAAGGTTTCATGACTCATTTTATTAAAAACAATCTAGGACTATGTATCAGCTTTTGCATCATTAGTGAGACAAGAGATACTCTGATTAGGGAGCCACCCCTTCAAGTTAAAAAAACAAGGAAGAAACTCCATTTGGCTATGGCTGCTGGACACACTGCATTACACGGAAATATGTACCTCCCACTTTTGGTTCATCTCTAAAGAACTAGAACAACACAGGATTCAATTAAAACTAATCAGCGTGTAATTAAGTAACTGCTGGGGGCAGAAGCACTGTGCCAGGTGTCTGGGGCATATAATGATGAATAAGACAGGGACCTGCCCCTAATGTACCTAAGAGACGGCGGAAGGAAGAGACAGAGCTCAGTCCACTGGGAATGGAATCAGAAAATGCTTTGGGAAGATTGCATGGGAGATGTGTCTTACAGGGGTTGAGGGATATTTCAATCAGTGGAGATGTGACAGGCAGCATCTGGTTCTCAGAAAACACAGTGCTAAGAGTTACTGGAAAGGGATGTGTGACTGGCTGCAGGAGTAGCATGGGATAGCTCGGGGGCCCACCTGGAATGAATGTTTGCATGCTAATGGCAATATCCCTCAGGGAGCGACTCCTCAGGAAATGGATAGGGGCGGGAGAGCATGAAGGAAGGGCAAGACAGTGAGAGAAGTCCCTGGAAATATCTAATGCTGCCTCCAAGCTGTGGTCCAGATGGACCTGCTTCTACTGCCGTACCTGGGATAACTGTGTAGTGGCAGCACAGTAGCTGGCCTGGAGCTTCGTGATAAAGCACAAAGGGCTGGCCCCAGGTCCCAACTGTTATCTGGAGAGCGTTGTAAGAGTTCAAGGAAGCAACACATTATTGAACACTTCAAATGAAATGATGGAGGATTTGAGGATATTTCTTTGTATGTTTTCATTTGGTCTCTCAAGTATGTCACAGGTTGAAAGAGCAAACTATTTCCTCCCAGGTGGTTAAACCAAGCTCTTTATCTGAATATCTCAACTGTTGATTCCACAATGCCCAATCTCTCATACGCTTCTTCCCCCAAGATTCTGGAGAATATAAGGAACATCACTCCATTTTATATGTGGTGATGTGAGAGGGGCGTCCGGATGGCTCAGTTGGTTAAGGTTCTGACTTTGGTTCAGGCCATGACCTCATGGTTCATGAGTTCAAGCCCCATGTCAGGCCCTGTGCTGAGAGCTTGGAGCCTGAAGCCTGCTTCGGATTCTGTTTCTCCTTCTCTCTCTGTCCCTCTCTCAAAATACAGACAGTACTCTGTCTGTCTGTCTCTCAAAAATAAATAAAAACATTTTAAAAACTTAAAAATAAATAAATAAATGTGGTGATATGGGAAAAACATGGCAGCCGTAAACTTCCCATTGCTTTTGACAGCTGCCCAAGCAACTTTGCAAGCTAAGAGGAAAACAAATACAGGCAACTCTCTCTTTTGGCCTTCGGCATATACTCACCTTCCCACCCAGGTTCAGATGTTCTTGCTCCACGGCTGTGTCTCCGGTAAGTGGAATAACACCCCCAAGTACATCTGTTACTTCAAACACTCCCCAAGTAACAGTCCCCAGGAGTATAGGTTTTTGATAGATAAAATGCTGTTTGTGTATGAAGATGCTATTGCTTCTCAGACAGTTGCCCGTGTGTCGCTGAAAACAAACACACAAACAAAATCCTAGCCTGTGACTTGTACTCCTCTTCCACTATTGGTTCGTGACTATAATCACAGCTTCCAGATGGTTGCCATTTTAAGCTCCTCTGCTTTGCTTCAGAGAAGGCTGAATGCCTCTGCTCACAGTGAGCCACCCTGCCTGTCACTGCTCAGTTGGGACAGGCGAGGACAGTTAACGGTGGGTGGTGCAGAAATTCCCCTCTTTATTTGACTTTTCAATAATGCGATTAGAATGACATCCTCTCAAAAGAGAGCTTTTGGTTGTAATTCTTCCTTCTCCTCTTTTTGCTTCCGTTCTCCTTCCTCCCTCCCTCCCTCCTTTCCCTTTTTTCCTTTTTGTCCTCTCCATCCTTTTCTATCTCCTTCTTCATATATACAAATACTTGACTTCTCTCTTCCATTCAGCCCCTTCGGTTCCTTGCCATGCTTCTTCCTGCTCACCAACATCTTGTGTTCAATGAGATCTAGCAGAGTCTCTGCAGGGCAGAGGTCCTCTTAGACTCTTAGTACTACATAGATGCGAAGTCCATCCCTGAGCAGGTGACATCCTTGAATTCTCAGTAATGAACACAAAACAGAGATAACAGAGAGGTTGTCTTTCAAATTCAAGAAACCTCTGAGCATTCTACAATTGGTGTAAAGGCTTCTATCCCAAGCCTTCCATGATGCAGCCCCTCCTTTGCCTTTTTAAACCTGTCGCCGTCTGCCTCTCAGTGGATCCTCTACTCCTCACTCACTGGTAAACGCAACTTACTCATTTCAGACTCATTGCCTTTTTCCAGTACCTGGTTCTGTTTCTTTCTGCCTAGAATTATTTTCTTCCTCTTCCCAGATGAGCCGAATGTTCTCATCTATCAAACACCAGACCCACAACTCACGCATTCCACAAAGCCTTCTTTGACTGCTCTAGCCCATGAGGTGCCCTCTTCTTGGACTGTGATAGTATTTATGATTAAAGCACTCATGCCAGGTGGTTCTCTGCAGCAGAAATGTCGCCAAAATGCGTCTCCCAACTTTTCCTTCGTGATCTGGTATTTACTGAGATTACCAGAGCCACCTCTCCCTCACTCCTGATCGTTCAGTCACGGGCTGCTGCTACTGGTCTGAGGGGTCATTTGCCAGATCCTCAAAATGGGTCACAAAATGCAGGAAGTTGTTTGTCCTAATCTTAAAAAACTCACTCACACATGTTAAATTTTTTTTGAAAGGACGTGGCAAAAGGGCAGAGTAAACAAACAAACAAACAAACCCAGTTACTGAATTGTAGCTGAGTGTTTTTCTTTTAAAAAATACAATTTAAGTAATTTTTACTCTAATACAGAAATATTTAAAAAGTTACTAAATAGAATGGATATGAACCCATATTCTCTGGATTTTCTTTGTCAATGGATAAAGGCACTCAAATGCTTTATATTAGGAATAAGGGTAAAATGATAAAGTCACCCCCAGAAGCGAGATGCTAAAACTTATGTTTCCTGAGACCTAAGAATATCAGATGTCCCTCCTGTGTCAGAAGCCTTCGATAGAACTCCCTGAGCTCCTGCTGTGATACCCGGACCCATGGAACTCCTGCTTCTGCTAACAACAGCCTCAGATTAGAGCTGCTCCCTCAAATCAGTTTATTCTCAAAGCCCATGATGTCTACCACTCAGGACTTAATGTAGTTATCTATTTATTATTTTTTTACAGTTTATTTATTTATTTTTGAGAGAGTGTGAGACCATGTGCAAGTGGAGCAGGGGCAGAGAGAGAGGGAGAGAGAATCAGCCTGGAGCCCGATACAGGGCTCGATCTAATTAACTGCGAGATCACGATCTGAGCTGAGATCAAGAGTCAGAAGCTCAACCGACTGAGCCACCCAGGTGCACCTAACCTAATGTATTTATAGTCACACAACTTCAGCCCAAATTATTTCCCCAAACTTGCAACCCAGTTTAAATCATGCAATCAGAATGAGTGGATACACAGTAAATATAGATTTGGAGAGAAGGATGAAAAGTTAAATATATATACATACACACACACACACACGCAATTTTATACACACAGTTTTAAACATATTTTAAAAATCAATCTATTTATAGTTTTATACATCTCTGAGTAGTATTCTATTAAGGGAATTTGTATGGTAGAGTAACAAAAATTTGGTAACGAAAAAAAAAAGAGGAATTTCTGGTTCATTAAAAAGAGCGACCAGAGCACAGTAACTAGTTATTCAACATTTGATATAGTCTCCAGTACTTAGAATCAGGTTAAGATCGGCACTGTACTTACTAATGTGCCTTACTCAGGCAGTTACCGTGCAAAATAGGGTTTTTCTCAGTGGTCTAGGTCACAGAGAATAAAAGAAGAAAGCCAAATCATCAAGACACTTAGTATATCAAAGAAAGGATGAGGCTTGATTAAATGAGTTGCGACCTTTTTTTCCTTAAAGAGCTTATCTCTGAAAAGGATGTGCCCTGATTGCATTATTATTAATTCCGTCCTTGTTATTTTCACAAGACAAGGGAAAGATAAGAGAATTAAGTAACAATAGAACTGGAAGCGATGTTTATCTTAGACATCAGAATTTCAATTAAAATCTTTGCCCACTTGAAAGTATTGTTTTAAGACTGTTAAAAAAATGCTCTTATATTTAAATTTAACTAATCTTCCATGTTTTGTGCGTCTCAGTCACTCCACCTATCATTTTCCTTCTACCAGACAATAAATGACTAGTAGGATAAAATGACTTAGCTGTATTTTAAAATAGTTTCACAAGGGGTTCCTGAGTGGCTTAGTCGGTTAAGCATCTGACTCTGACTCGGGTCACAATTTCAGGGTCCTCAGGTCATGATCGCGGTTCGTGAGTTTGAGCCCCACATGGGGCTTCCTGCTGTCACCACGGAACCTGTCTTGGATCCCCTCTCCCCCTCTTGCTGCCCTTCCCCCGCTCATGCACACTCTTTTTCTCTCTCTCTCAAAAAAAAAATAAACATTAAAAAAATAAATAAAATAGTTTCATGAAAAGGAAAGAGTTTAAGCGCCATGAGAATTGAAGAATGTCACAATGGGGGCTTTTTCTTTCTAGGCAGGTCCTGATTAGAGGTGCAAATGTAATTCTGATCATGTTTCTATCAGCTGAGGAGGACCTCAGCTACTTTCCAGTTCTAATGTCCCATGTCAAGATGACAAGAGCCATTGGTGGACAAAGAAAAGGACAGAGGTTGCCTGGTAGTTCTCCACCATGACTGGAGTACTTACGGGGCAGTGAGGTAACCCTCCAAAAAGCCGGCCACAAACATGATGATCTCATTGCTCAGGGCCTGAGAACCATACCCCGCTCTGATTTCCAGGATGCCCCAGCCTGTGGTTTTCACAGAGTCATTGTAAAAGCCATAGGCGTCCCCATTCCTGTCCAGTACGTTTTTGACTTGTACTGTCTTTTCAGCAGGCATCCAGTACGCAGTTGCATAGTAGACTTCTGGAAGAAAAGAAAAGGCAATAATAATAGGATGCCATTTAGCTGATTTGCCAATACATTTTTTCCCATGTAACCAATGATTCCAACATATTTGCTTTTAAAGAATGGGGAAATCTGGCCACTATAGTTTGCCGTTGTTACGAGTGGGGAAAACCAGAGCCCGATTGGGGAGGGGGCGGGGAATGAACTCAGAGCACGGAGAACTAGGTTTAAGGTGAGGGGAAGTAATTAGAGCATCGCAGAGGTAGGTCTAAATGCTTCATCCGTAGAGATGGGATTCTGGGCAAGGCCAGGGCTAGGGCTCTTGCCCACCTCTTACTTCAACCAAGGGTAGGGTCCATGTACCTGGTCTGCAACATCTTTGATCCCCCCAGCAGCTGTACCAAAGCATCCATATTTTCAGGCTCCTTATTGTACCTCTTTTGCCTAATTCTTCATACATGACATTAGATTCCTATTTTGCAGGAAAAAAAAAAAAAAAAAACCTATGGCCTGTGAGCCTCTCAAGCAAGTTCTTGGTAATTTTTGTGAATTTGTCCTGACACATCCTGTAGCCGTCCCTTCCTACTGGTTCACCCCAATCCCTCTACCCATGCTATGGATCGACCCCTAGCGATTTTTTTGGGAACTTTGTTCCCTCCTGCCTTCCTGCTCCTATACCCTAAAGCTCTCTTCCTGCAATGGCTCCTCCTACCTAAGTGTACTGACATGCTCCGTTGTCTCATGGCTAAGGGCAAACCAATCACAGAAGAAGATCTCTTTGGATCCTGGGACCAGATCTGGCCATTGTCAAAATCTCTCACTCCCTTCACGAAATTATTCCAAATATTCTAGGGCATGCTGTGTTCAGGGGCTATGCTAAGTATGGTGAGAGAGCTGTGAATATGACTGGCCCATTTCCAGACCTCACCCTGTAGAAAGAGGTACACACTCACATGACTTCCTCATCTGCCTTCCTTGAGCCTGCTGCAGACCGGCACCCATCTCCACCATGCTACTGACACTGCTCTGGCTTGGGTCACGAATGACATCCTTGAATCTTAATGTCACATGAGCTGCCGAAAGCGTTGGGTCCCGGTGACCACTTATTTTTAAAACTTTCCTCCCATGCATCTGGGACAGCATGAATCTCTGGAATCTCCTCTTCCTCTGCCTGCTTTTACCCTCCTTCACCCCCTGGGGTTTTCTTTATCTTGTACACTCAACAGCACACTTGATAACATCAGCTGGATGGGTCCATAAGCAAAAGAAATTCAAAATATCCAAAACAGAACTCACATTCTCTCTCGCCCATCCCCCACCTTCTGCTTTCTATCTCTGTGGTCTTTCCACCTGAGACCCACGTCCATCCAGGCCTCCTCTTTCTTCTGCAAACTCAGGTCAAATCAAAGCCTCCTAAGTATCTCTTCCCTCCAGTCTCTTCCTCTGCAGCTCTACCTTTCAATGTGACTTCGGGTATGACAACTAGCCTTAACTATAAAAAAGGCCTTTTTCAAGGTCCCTCTGACCTGTCATTCGTTCTTCCTACTCTGCCAGAGTGACCTTTCTAAAATGCAAATCTGATTTGTTTACTTGCCTACCAAAAATCCTCAGTGACTTCCATTTCCTGCGAATAAAGTTCTTCAGCTTATATTTTTGACCTTCATGATCTGGTTTCTGCCCTCCTGTGCAGCTGCATCCACTACCCCATGCACTTGGCCATCTGGAAGCCATCATATACCACTGTCCATCCTGCCATTAGCTGGTTCAACACCTCTCACTTCTCATATGCTATTTCCTCTGCCAGAGAGTTTCTCCCTTGTTAACCATGTGGCAATCTCAAAATTGCTACTTAAGATACAGGAAGTAGCACCCGCTTTGTGGAGGCTGACTTGGTCTACAAGCTCAATGTAACTTGCTTGTAGGTACATCTTCTTTGGGCCTATCTCATTGCACCGTAACTCACATGTCTTCAGCAGCTTCTAGCCTTGGAACTCCTCAAGGCCAAAGACTCAGCACTAGTATAGTGCTTAGCCGATAGCAGATACTCAGTAAGTATCAGGAATGGAGACTTAGGAAGAAAAGGAAAAAGAAAAAAGAAATGTAGAAAGGAAATGATATGTAATGCCTTTGTTTCTTGGCCTAAGAAACTATGGCACAGCTGCTCAGGTTAAAGACCAACTTTATATTCAGGTCTTCAAATAGGTGGGAAGAGGCTGGAATGTCTCTCAGGTTCTAGACTGAGACCTAGTGGATGGATGTTTTATCACTCACTGAGAGAGGGAGCAGGTGGGGAATAGGTCTGGGAGGGAATATGAGTTTAGTTTTGGACATACTGTGTTTTTGGTGGTTAAGATACTAGAAAGTTCAGATTAAATGTTTTTTGTGGTCAACATTAAAAATGGACTCAACATTTTATCTATTTTTTTTGATGCAAAGATTGTCTATCAAATGAGCGCAGAAAGTATAATCTTAAAACTAGAGTATCATAGCACCTTGTCCCAAAAGGGCTGGGTGGTTGGCTGGGACTTGGTCAGGCTTAGAAGCTAATGCTGATAATGACCCTTGAAGAATGATCCTTAGCAGGAAAGTCATTTTACTTATGAGTGAAGTCATGACCATAATGGTGGGCTTGCTTTCTTTATTTT
This sequence comes from Cryptoprocta ferox, assembly GCA_028646485.1. Lineage (NCBI taxonomy): Eukaryota > Metazoa > Chordata > Mammalia > Carnivora > Eupleridae > Cryptoprocta > Cryptoprocta ferox. The sequence goes on along the minus strand of CM053571.1, from coordinate 87,695,582 downwards.
TGTTTATTTATTTATTTTTGAGAGAGAGAGAGAGAGAGAGAGAGAGGCAGGCAGAGAGAATCCCAGGCAGGCTCTGTGCTGTTAGTGCAGAGCCTGCTTTGGGGCTCAAACTCATGAACTGTGAGATCATGACCTGAGATGAACTCAAGGGTCAGATGCTCAACTGACTGAGCCACATAGGTGCCCCTGGTAGGCTTTCTTTAAAAATGGCTAAGTGGTTGGGGCACCTGGATGGTTCAGTCTGTTGAGCATCTGACTCTTGATTTCGGTTAAGATCATGATCCCAGGGGGCGCCTGGGTGGCTCAGTCAGTTGAGCATCCGACTTCAGCTCAGGTCATGATCTCACAGTTTGTGAGCTCAAGTCCCACATTGGGCTCTGTGCTGACAGCTCAGAGCCTGGAGCCTGCTTCAGATCTGTGTCTCCCTCTCTCTCTGCCCCTCCCCTGCTTGAACTCTGTCTCTCCCTCCCTCAAAATAGGTTAACATTAAAAAATTTTTTTTAAATATCATAATCCCAGGGTCATGGGATTGAGGTCCGTGTCTGGTTCTGTGCTGAGCATGGAGCCTGCTTAAGTTTCTCTCTCTCTTTCTCTCTCTCTGCTGCTCTCCCCTGTGTGTACTCTCTCTCAAAAATTTAAAAAAAATTGGCCAAGTGGAAATAATGACGTTAATAAGCATAGGTAAGTTCACAATATTTTGTTAACAGACTCCCGGTGACAAATAAGAGTCTAATTATTAATAAAGCTGATTGGCCACAATTTGACAATTGTGGCTGGCATCCATAGGAACTTCCCTTCTTTTCCTATCAAATGCAATAAATATGTTTTCCAAATTGATTCTCGATCACAGTGCCATGGCCTCAGCCTTTCCTTAGCTTTTCTCATACCTTCTCTTCCACCCTCCCCTCCAGGGAGTCTTGTAGGAAAGTGAAGAAAGCCAGCCACATAATAGCAGCCACAAACTGCTGCGGCAAGGGCAGAGACCGACAGAAACTGTAAAGGGAAGAAGGAAGGTGAACAAGCCTTGCCAGGCTCTTCCCTTTCTGTTCCATGCACGTGGCATGCTTTTAGCTTTATTTCCTTTCTCTAAAACCTCAGCATTTCTCATTGAATGCCCACTGCGGCCTTCCCTAACTTCACCTTCCATTCCAGCAGCCCCTTTGGACATAAACTTGGCTTGCTCCCTGTCCAAGCACTCAAGGGCTGTGTGTTCGCTGTAGCCGGTACTCTGTAACTTCCTGACCACACATAATAAACTTCTGCAAATCTGTGCTTTTTTTTTTTTTGACACTAGTGCCCCTCCATGCTTGAAAGAAACCTCTTCCCTTAAGAGAATTCAGTAGTAAAAATTTACTGCTCACAAATGGACTGATTTAGCACATGCTTTGAGAGTCTAGCCAGAATCTAAGTTTTATATTCCACCCCTAAATGATGTCTTCTCTTCCTCAAGGTTTTCTCCTTGCATCAACTCTTTCTGGTTTTCCTGGTACCATGCTGCTTTCTGATTTTCTTAAATCCTTTAATAGATTTTATTTTATTTTATTTTATTTTATTTTATTTTATTTTATTTATTTTTTAGAGTGAGAGGTGGGGTAGAGAGGTAGAGGGAGGTAGAGAGAAAGAGAGAGAGAGGGAGAATCTTAAGCAGGCTCTGTGCTCAGCATGGAGCCTGATGTGGGGCTCTATACCATGACCCTGGGATCCTGACCTGAGCCAAAATCAAGAGTCAGACACTCAATGGACTGAGCCACCCAGGTGCCCCAATTAAATCCTTTCATAGTTTAAGCCACTGCAATTTTCTATTCTTTTTTATTTTTTAATTTTTAATTTAATTTTATTTTAGCTTATTTATTTATTTTTGGGGGGGCAGAGAGAGAGAGGGAGAGAGAGAGAATCCCAAATACACTCCATGCTGTCAGCGCAGACCCTGATACAGAGCTGGAACTCATGAACTTTGATATCATGACAGGACCTAAAACGAAAAAGCAGACTCCCAAATGACTGAGCCACCAGGCACCCCTCTATTTTTTTTTAAACATTTCCATGTTGGGTGGCAGATATGAAAAGGATAATTAGTAGCAAAAAGGTAGAAAAAAATTCTTCCAATCACAAACTCGCTTTATACCAACTCTGTGAAGCCAGAGACTGGTCCTGCTTAGTGCTGTATATCCTAAGAGCACTACACCTGGCACAATACTTGTTTCTGGGGTGAGTCTAGTTTAATTGCATGTGTTCTTAAAATGAAAATGAAGTTTATCAGGACATTCATGGAAGCTAGTCTGTAAGTCATTATGTCTTCAAGCTCAGGGAAGGGGTTTGGGGATGGTTCAGACACCCAAGGGGCAAGTGCCATGTGTCGATATTTTCCCTAGAGATGGTAACAGGGAAATGAGATTTAAAAATTTTTAACAGCAACAAATAAATAAATAAATAAATAAATAAATAATTTTAACAACAACATCTTCAAAGTCAACACATTTGATAAATATCTGTTGAATGAATGGGAACATTACTTCATAAAAACAAAGCATTTTTCTTCTGTAAGATGAAAATGAAGAAGTCTCCTCATTTTTACATTTCTCTGCACATAAAAATCCAAACGGTCAAATAAAATTTATTAACTTGAGTATTCTAATATTTTCTACAAGTTGTTTTTGGTTGGGAAAAAAAATCCTAACCCTGTCTTAGAGTTTGTAAAATAGTCATAAGTAGCCTAAGTCACCATCTCCCATATTTGGAACCTAATTTCTCCCTTATGACTGAGTAAGTGGTTTCAACCCAGAGCAATGCAATTTTACCTAATATATTCAGTAAGTTAGGTAGAGAAAAGAAGGAAGAAAGGGGAGGAAGGATGGAAAATATGTGAGAGAAAATAGTTTAGAAATTAAGATCGCAACTTAAGCTTTTCAGATTGAGTTTTGCTAATAGTTTTGACTCTGGTCCTTGAAGTGTTTTTCTCCTTTATGTCTATTGACTATGATCTCTCAGTATCTCTTGGTGTATCTTGGCAGTATACTTCCCCACTTCCCTCCTTGGAAAAGGCTCAGTAAACTGATATCTGGATTTTAAATTTGATTTGGCTCTTCATCAGAATCACTAAGAAAATAACTGATTCATGAATAAACAACCTTCAGGCAGCAAAATTAGAAGTGTTTCAGCTCTCATTCCCAGCAGAAATCAGAGCCTGGGACTCAGGCTGGATGGAGGACTAATTTGAGAAAGTGCTCCCTGGGAACAGGGATGGGGAAAGGGGAAAGTGAGGCCAGGAAGGAGGGAAAGCTAATTCAAAGATGAGATCTGAGATGGCCCAAACAGCGGTGTAGCTAAGCCCCTGACGACCCATCTCAGGGATGGAAGGAGGAGCATTTAACCACCTGCTCCCATTCTGCATTGGTCAAAGTTGCCCTAGGAGGTGTTAAATCCCTCTTCCCGGGTTTGCAGATACTCTAGTCCTAAGTGGTTACCACGCCAGGGAAGCTCCGAAGTAGAGAGCAAGGAATCCCCACAGTGTGCCTAGAGTTACGTACCTTATATTACAGCGGCAGAAGTTCAAATAAAGGGAGTGAGAAGGTTTGAGGTGTGATTCATAATGTGCCCAGTATGTTAGGTAAGTAGAGAGGGATAGTGCTTTTAAAAAAAAAATAGTGTCAGAGGTGCCTGGGTGGCTCAGTTGGTTAAGCTTACTACTTCAGCTCAGGTCATGATCTCCTGGTTTGTGAGTTTGAGCCCCGCGTTGGGCTCTGTGCTGATGGCTCAGAGCCTGGAGCCTGCTTTGGATTCTGTGTCTCCCTCTATCCTGCTCATGCTCTATGTCTCTGTCTCTCTGTCTCTCTCTCTATCTCAAAAAATGAATAAACATTAAAAAAAAAATAGTGTCAAAGAAACAAAACGCTTATGTAGAAAAATGCTGGACACTTGCCTGGATCTGGAATGACTCCTTTCCTTCATCCCCTTGGAAGGTACCTATTCTTCACTGCTAGCTTAAATCAGAATTCTTGCTAAAAGTCTAATCAACTTTGCCCCTTTCTGATTCTGTACTCTTAGCTCACTCCTCATCTAGGTCACTCTTTAGTTTATATGTATTTGTGTGAATCTGGTTCAAAAACTTTAATTACAAGCTGTTTGAGGATCCGAGGTGGTGTGGTATCTGTTACTTTGTTGTATTGACTCCATTGGGCCTAACAAGGTGTTCTAATGATTATGTGACTGCCTCCCTCCCAAACTTTCCCACTAGCTGGGCTGGGGGGGCGGGCAGGGGGGTCACACTTTCACATTAGCTGGGAAGGAGACAGGCTGGTATTGAGTCTCTGTATATTAATTCTAATTGTGAATTTGAATTTTGGTATCATAGGTTTGCCAGTGCTGGTTTCAACAACTCACCACTACCTCATGTGCTGGGATTGT
>CM053571.1:87639338-87690678 GCA_028646485.1 Cryptoprocta ferox | reverse complement strand
AGTTTACATGATTCATAGCTTACCTATAATGAAAAGTCTTTAAAAAATGTTCTACCTCGATTTAAAGACTGAAGGAGGATCCTCTTACATTTTCTTCTGGAGAAAGATTTTTATCTTTGCCATCAGATTCTCATTTCCAGAAGGACCAGGAAACAAATTTTAATAATAAAGATGAATGGGCACTTTCCCCAGAAGTTGTTCTGGAACTTATCTTGCATACATTTTTATAAACAAACTGATAGAGGGAGAGCACAAAAAATATTCAGGTTTACCAAGAGCACTGACTTCTTTTGAGTCTGAAACCCCACGACAATGGGGAAGAGCTGTAGGAAGATTTAGTGAGGCTCAGAAATACCAAAAAGAGTTGGGAAATTCTTAGTTCGTGATTAAATCATGATTAAGAAAATTGCACTTAGAAAAATCAAGGTGATTTCAATCAATCAGTTATAACCCAGGAAAGAGACCTACGGAACTTCTCACTTTTCTGCAGCACCTGCTTAACGTGCTGGTGTGTACTCCAAATCCCTGAAATGTTGGACAATGATTAAGGAAAAACAAAACCCTACTTTTATCACAAGTTATTACTTCATAGCATGTAGATTATCATCTGCAATCCTGGTTGTCTTATCAAAAGATCCATGATGCCTTTCCAGAGAAGGGCAACTCAATGGCCAATAATAACGGTCACTCAGTTATACATCCCCCACTGTCACGGGGCGCTGTTCTGCACAATCACCTTATGAAACAGACACTATAATACCCACATTACAGATGAGGAAACTGAGGCATCGAGACAGTAGATAACTGGCTGAAGGTCACACAGCAAGTACTGGAGCCAGGACTGAAACACAGGCAGTCTGGCTCCATGGTTTCTTGGTTTCTGCTTCTAGAATTCCATATACTACCTCTCTAACATTACACTTCCAAAAATGAACTGCCACCGAAAGAATGAACACGTGGGACAACTCCGTAAAGTGAATTTGGAAATAAGAAGGCCTTCAGAGTTAAAGGATCAACTGAGAGTACCCTCAACCAAAGATCTACCAAGGCACCTTAAGGAGACTGAACAGCTCACACCACGGCAAATCCCCTACAAGCACGTAAAGGTATTAGACTATCTTGAGAGGCAAAGGCCTGGTCTCCAGTGGGCACTGGTGGGCCATGAAAGGATGGAAGAGGCAGGTCCCAGAGTCAAGGGCCAGCTGTACCAGGCAAGCATTGTCCAGTCAATGAGCACTCCTGGCTAATTGAAGCCTCAGTCCTACTGGGAAGCAAATCAATCAGGCCTTCAGCCTGAGAATCCCTGATATTATCTATCTGGTGTAATTTGATTTCAAGAAAGTGGAGGGGGCAAGCTGCTCAAACTTAATTATTGGTATTTTGGTGAACAGACTTCCGTATGTATCAGGGTAAATCAGCTTCTTTGTATCTGATGAGATCTAGAGCACAGGAGAGAATGCATTTCTAGAATCTAGTCCTGCAAGTCCAGGGGCCAGATTTGGAACCAGTTTTACCAAGGCACATGCCAACTTATAAGTCTCTCGGCAACCAAACCATGTCTTTCCCTAGTGATGTGACTTCACTACACATACCATTGAGAAAAATTATGTAAGACATTCCTTTTTACTTAAATGTTTATTTTTGAGAGGGAGAGAGAGAGAGAGAGAAAGCACGAGTGGGGGAGAGGCAGAGAGGGAGGGAGACAGAGGATCTGAAGTGGACTCTTAGCTGACACTAGAGAGCCCAATGTGGGGCTCAAACTCATGAACCATGAGATCATGACCTGGGCTGAATGAAGTCAGATGCTTAACCGACTGAGCCACCCAGGTACCCCTGTAAGACATTCCTAAAAACAAATATGGGGCTTTTCAGTCTGGAAGGATAAAGGCAATGCTATTAAATGTCTGAAGTGCATAATAGTTTGAAAGACAGGCAAGGATGAATGCGCAATTGTTGGCCAATATTTCTGTAAGAATGAAGCAACAAAGTAAGCTTTAAAAATTCAGGACGTTTTTGGATTAATAGGTGCACATTGGTAGATATCAAAATCATCCCAGGGAGATGAAAATGCAATCCCTTTAGTGTGTGTTGGGTACTCATCAAATTCAGAGTACTGAGCTGGGCACTTCAGAGAAAACATGACAAGCAAGAGGTAGCAAAGGCTGTCAGTCTAGCTGAAGGGTAAAACAGAGCAGAAACGTTGCACTGGAAAACAGGTTACTATGGTTGGAACAAAGGAAACAGATCCCGTCTGTTTGAAGTAATCAGCGTGGGCATCACCAGATGTTCCACAAGACCATGGTAAGAAGTCTTTTCCGGATTGCCAGGCACAGTGCTGTTAGGATCACTGGCCGCAGAAATGCCCTCACTCTGCCTTGACTCTTGACCAGACTGGCCTGGTGACAGCTGATTATGTGGAGAACTCAGTTTAAAGTTCTTGTCAGGTGATATCTTCTTGAATAAACAGTGCCTCCTCTTCAGAAAAACAATTATCTCCACCTCAGGCTGTCCCCTCCATTGAATGAACATTTAAAACAACCCGAACAATCCAGAGGAACAGAGAATTATGAAGGGTTTCACTTATCATTCTGGACACAAAAAGCCATTTCTGTTTCTGGAGTACTTTCTACCCTGTCCCAGGCATGTCTGAATGAGCAGTCTTCCTGGGCTAAAAAGGGTACCAGGGCCACCTCCAGAGCCCAGGCAAGGAACAGAATGTGCGGGCAAATCGGGAGTCAGGAGCCTGGGGGTGCATGTCTGTTGATCCCAGAGGCCCAGGCAGTTTAAAAGACTAGAAAGATTTAAGAGTGGTAAGTGGGCAAGTTGTGAAAGCAAAGATCTTGAAATCTGGTAATTGCAGTTACTTGATGTCAGGTGGTGTAATAAGAATCAGTACACTCATTTGGGAAGGGGTTTGCTCTCCCGAACCCCACCCTATTCTTGCACTAGGTCAGCACAGAAAAGGGCGTATGAAATAAACTCAATCCTCTCTTAATATTACTGTTGAAGTCTTTCAAGTTTCTACAGTTAATCTTGGTCTTATCCATTGGGAAGAAAACTGATAAATCCAGGAGTTTGTTTTTGTTTGCTTTTTGTTTTGTTTTTGTTTTTCTACAAAGGGTATAGATTGGTGTCAACATCCATAAGGATACAATCTGTTTTACAAAGAGGGGAGTATTAAGTAAATGCCATTTGTCAACTCAGCAATGACTTCACTTGCTGTGTATCTTAACCCAAACTACTGAATTTTTCTCAATTTCAGAGCCCAGAGTGCTAACCATTACACCATGTAACTGCGCGCTGAATTACTCTTAATTTCGAACGTTCTGTAGAATGAGGATAAAAAAATACGAAAAGCCCTTTAGCACACCGCCTGGCATATGCCAAGCTGACAATACCAGGTTGCGCTTATTTTAAACCAAAGTCATTGGCAGTTAGGAAGAAAAGCGGGCAGCCCGGAATCAGACCTCTAAGATGTGAATAAATATATTTAGATGTTTTTTTTTAGGACCAGTGGAGAGAGGCTCAGCAAGCCATGTGTTGCGCGGGAGCGAACTGATTCATCGGCCAAGAATTCTGGCCAACAGTTCCTAAGTTCGCAGAAGCACACCCCGTGCCCTTCTCGGAGGCCATCCCGAGCTGCTGCTGCGCTGGAGCGGGCCCGGCCGGTCCCCCGCCCGCGACGTCCGCCCAGAACCCAGACACGCGCAGGGAGTCAACTTGGACGAGTCGGGGCGCGGGCGGGAGCGGCGGCGGGCGCAGCGCAGGGCACGCCAGCGCCTCTCCCCGGACTCCCCCTCCCCGGGGTCCTCAGGTCCTAGGGGCGCGCACGGCTCACCTGCCAGGCTCGGCGGCACCGCAGCGGCCAGCAGCAGCAGCAGCAGTGGCAGCAGCAGCGGCGCGGTCGGCGGCGCGGGCAGCCCGAGGCGCCTGTCCCGGCTTCCGCGGGCCATCGCTCGGCGGCCGCGACCTCCCCCGGTTGGACGAGGCAGCTGTCGTGAGAGCGGCTCTTGGGCCGGCTGCAGGGCGCGGCGTCTCCGAGGCTGGGGCGTCCTTAACTTCCCTCTTCCATTAGCCCTGCCTGTTTGGGGCTTTTTAGGGGCGAGGAAGACTCACGTGGCCTTGGGAACAACCTTCGCCCCGCCGGGCCCCAGTCTGGGAAAGGCGGGTCCTTTCTGACCCTCTAGCACCCTGTGGGCTGGGCTGGGCAAGTTCCCCAGCCGCGCTTATGGGACCTGGAGAGGGTATGTGCCACTTTCTCTGCGCTCGTCGGGCAGTTTTGCGGCCCAAGGTCTGAACAAACCAGTTCACATCAACGCCGCTAGCCTCCGTCGCCAGGGTCGGCCACTCGTCTGTAGCAGCGGGGACGAGGCACCCTGGGCGATGGTGACATGCATGCCCCTGCCTACACACAGCTCTGCTTCTTTGCCATTCTGCAGTGGTCTTCACAGGTTCCTTTCTCCCTCAGTGATTAGCGCCCCTCCGTCTCGGGCTGTTTAACCCAAACCCATTTGCTGCAGCCCAGGACCTTCAATCCTTTTGCCGTTCTCTTCATTGGCTGGAGCCACCACTAGAATGTGATTCCGACCGGGCTGAAACTAGATTTATTACCGAGCCCCTGGGAAGTTCCCATTTCTGTGCTGGGTCAGTTGACATTGTGAAGTAGGCAAAACTATGCCTTGGGTGACATTGTGAAGTTGGCAAAGGGTGCCCTAGGTGACATTGTGAAGTAGGCAAAATGCATTTTATTTCTTCCATAAGCATTTGTTGAGCCCATCTTTTGTGCCAGGTGCCAGGGATATACAGTCAAGAGCATGTCCTACCACAGACAAGAAGGGACAAAGCCCTATAAATAAACAGGTGCTTGGAAGTTGCCATTGTGCTGTAATAGAGCTATGGTTAAGGTACAGTGTGGGAACCCAGGAGGGGACAAGCCACTACAGAGTGGGGGGAAGGGGATCTAGGAACCCCACTCTCCTCTCTTGGTCTTTCTTGCAAGCTTAAGTGGGGTGTCAAGGGGAGATGGGAAGGGAGGACAAGAAAAGATGTAGAACAATTCTCTGTGCAAATTGTTGAACACAAGTACTAAGCCATCATTTTGTTTGGTGACAGCACCTATTACAGTGCCTGGATGATAATGTCATTTAACGAATGAAGGAATCGAGGACATTGTAAAAGTACACTTTTTTCTTCAAGTTAGAAAATTAAAGTGAAGGCAAATTGTGAGGATTTTGGCTGTGCCACGTTGGGAAGAGAGCTACATGGGACATTCAAAGAAGTGGTGCCACCCCAGATATTTGAGTCATGCTACCCTCTACCACCTTTTTTCACCTTACTAACCCTTCCAATGCAAGGAGCCAACTGTTTGGATGCAATCATGTATATAAAAATACCTGGTGTGAGCTATGAGGCATGCATTCATCTATTAGGTAGTCATCAAATATTTGTTGACTTCCATGTTCCAGACATAGAGCAATAAACAAGGTGGACAAGGTCCCTGCTCTCACAAAGCTTGCATTCTAGTGGGGGAAGGGGGGAAGCAAATTATGCAAAAAAATTAATTTGATCAGGGTTTCTCAACCTCAGCACTGTGACATTTTGGACCATACGATTCTTTGTTTTCGGGGGTTGTCCTATGCATCCCCTGGCCAGTATCCACTAAATGCCAGTACCACCCCTCCCTCCAAGTTGTCACAATCTCAAAGGACTCCAGACCAACTGCCAAAGGCTCCCCTAAGGGGCAAAATTGCCCTCAGTTGAGAATCACTGGATTGGATAATGGTAAATCTTAACCTTCTTTAAATTGGCAGGGTTTACTTATCTGGGAGGGCTATGAGCAGAAAACTCACACCAAAGTTGAGAAGAGGACCACTGAAGATGTTGACTACGAAATGTCTTTATTGCTTTTCTAGTAGACATGTGTGGTTTGGGGCTACTCACCAGCCATCACCCTATTCCGAGTACTACTTTTTCCTGAATCTGGGCTCCACTGGTTTAGAAGTTTCAATGAGCAAGAGAGGAGGCATGTTTCCACCAAGAGACACAATAATAGTTTCATTGAGCTGGGATTTGAAATTGCTGCTTGGTCTTCACTGGGCTTCCCTGAGGAAATAAGAGTTGGGGGGGGCACGAATGGGATTATTGTGTTGGTTAGAATGGTTGATCCCGACAATGAAGTGGAAATACAGCTACAGAGTAGTAGGAGGAAGCGGTAGGAGGAAGCGGTAGAAGGAGCTCAGGGGAGTTCCTGGTGTTGTCATGTCCTACTGAAATGCTTAATGTCACCTCACCTAGGCAGCACCACCAGGTACTAAAGCTCCTCACCCCACTAGGCAAACAACCCCAACAAGCTGAAATATTGGCCCCAGTCTATAGCTGGGTGACCAGTTATAGAAACAGAGATGTGACCTCTGTATTTCTTTCCTTGCTGTAACATATATATGATGGATTCAAAATTTTACAGTTCCAGAATGAAATGGATACAATGTAAATTTATTTCTTTTTATAATTAATTTAGCATTCAAACACTTATCCACTGATGGTAGAGCTTTTAAGATGTCAAATTTTGGGTTACTCAGTCTCATTTGGACTAAGTCCTTAGTATCCTTTGCCTCCTCCGTATCCTTCCCCCATTTCCTCGACATTAATCTTAGTTTCAGGCACCTTACATATTGGCCTGATACTGGGTAAGAGGCATCTGCTCTGCGCGTCATCCTCTTGGCTTAGTGGTCTCCACTGAGATGTGGTTTATCTCTTCTGATCCTTTGTCTGTGGTTCTTGGCTTTGAGTCTAGATTCGTACATACTCTGTGTATTAGTTAGGGTAATGCTAGCTACCATGACAAATAAACTCCAAAAGTTCAATGGGTTAATACAACAGAAGTTTATGTGTGGCTCATATCCCAGTTGAGTGTGGGAGTTCTTCATTTGAATGTGGCTTTCTTTCATTTAGAAAATTAGAAACCCAAGGGTGCCTGGGTGGGTCAGTCAGTTAAGTGTCTAACTCTTGATTTCGGCTCAGGTCATGATCTCACTCACAGTCATGGGATTGAGTCCTGCACTGGGCTCAGTGCTGAGTGTGGAGTCTGCTTAAGATTCTCTCTCTCCCTCTGCCCCTCCCCTGCTCTCACTCTCTCTGTCTCTCAAAAAAAAAAAAAAAGGAAAAAAATTTAGAAACCCAGTTTCCTTTTATCTTGTGGTTCTAGCATTCCCTGAGGCAGAGGCTCCCAAACTTTCTTGGTTCACAGTGTCCTTAGAGTCTTAGTACTATATTCTTGGGGCTTCAGACCAAAAGAAATATCTAGCAGTTCCTTTTATTTAGTGGTTAGTGCCAAACAATTTAATAACAGTAGTTTGCTCAGTGTCCTGGGACAGTAGTATGCTTTCTTCAAAAATCTGCAATATCCCAAATACACTCTTCACTTCACAATGGTGTGTTCTACTGATACTACTATTTCCTGTGAAAATTTAATATATTCTAGGTACGCTTTGTGAATTCATTATGGTTGTCAAACTGGATGCAGAGACCATCACCCTTGGGCCTTGGAGTCTTTTCTTCCCGCCAGAAGGGGAAAGAGTATAGTGGAGTCCTGCTTTTCAATCACTTTTGCTGATATTCCATTGGCAGTATCTAGACATATCGCCATACCTATGGCAGAGAGGCTGGGAAATGCAGCCTGCAGCGGGAACGTCACCCCTCAGTAGGGACACAAGATTTTTTGTAGGCAGCTAGCTGTTTCTGATACTATTTGGCAACCTCTCCATCCAGATTTGGATTCTACTGGGTCCTTTGGCTCATTCTCAAGTGTATCTGATCTCTGGAGTGGGGCAGTAGGGACTCAAAGATACTCCAGGTGTGTGTCAATCAATGATCCTATCTGGGGGTTCATCTCCCCAGACACATCCCCTAGTCGTTGCTGCTCTACAAATCAGGTGCCATGTGGGGCACACAACTCCATTCCAAGGTTTGCAAGTTCATGAGCTACTCTCTGGAAAGTTTAAACATAGTTTCCTCTGGTAATTCTAGATCTATCTTGAGTTTCTATTACCAAATATTTCCACACGCAGCCCCACCCAGCAAGTAGGTGACTCACCCCCTAAAGGAAGGGTGGTACTGCCCTTTGCATCAACCCACTACACATTTCTCTTATCAGCTCTTCAAACTTTTTACTTCTTTGAATAAGAACTAATTTTACGTTTTTATAATTCTTATTACAATTTATCGTTCTTTTTTAAATGTTTTGTTATATTTTATTTTACTTTATTTTATTTTTGAGAGAGACAGAGCATGAGTGGGGGAGGGACAGAGAGAGAGGGAAACAGAATCTGAAGCAGACTCCAGGCTCTGACCTGTGAGCACAGAGCCTGACATGGGGCTCGAACTCACAAACTGCGAGATTATGACCTGAGCCGAAGTTGGACAGTTAACCAACTGAGCCATCCAGGTGCCCCCCAATTTATTGTTCTTGAATATGCTTTATGCCCTTTTATGTCAATCCGTGTTTTTAAATTTTCCAAACCAAGTTTTTGAATATTTTAAAATATTTTCCTCTCCCAGAGGAAAGCTTACAGCTTTGAAGAGTATGGTCTTTGTCTACTCAAGACCTCAAAAAGACATAAATTTTACACTTTGATCTTTCAGTATTTTCGTTTTTCCTCCCTTGAGTAATGAGCCTTGGACTCTTGGAATAAATAGAGTGAAGGAAGATTTACCAGATTAAACATTTTCTCAGAAAACAAATGTGTAGGGTAATGTTTTAGAGTGCCATCTAACTATTCTGTGTTTTTACTTCTTTTTCAAAAAAAATTTTTTTTCTGTTTTATTTATTTTTTGAGAGAGAGAGAGAGAGACAGTGCGAGCAGGGGAGGGACACAGAGAGAGAGGGAAAGACAGAATCCAAAGACAGGCTCCAGGCTCTGAGTTAGCTATAAGCACAGAGCTGGACACAGGGCTTGAACCCACGAACCGTGAGATCATGACCTGAGCCGAAGTTGGATGCTCAACCGACTGAGCCACCCAGGCGCCCCATGTGTTTTTACTTCTGTAATCCTTCTTTTCTTTTCTATTTGTTCCCTCCATTATTGTGTGTAGGCTGTTTTGGTAGTTAAACGTATCATTTGGTCTATAGGTGTCAGAAGACAGAGTTGAAATTGCTACAGAACCAAAGAAAGGGTGGACATGTCTCAGAAATCTTGGACTTGGGCTTGATGCCTGTAGAGCTAGTTTTGACTGCTTCCAACACAGTACTGTAATGACTGCCTGTCCTTTCTGCTACTCACTTACTGACCCTTTCTATAAGCTGCCACCCATTATATTTCCCAGGCTGCAAGTGTCTTGTAAGTTGGGTACATAAAAGAGGGGCTGCCATTGGTCAGTGATTGTAGGGCAATTAGCATGTCTTGGCTTTAGGGTCATGGCATATGGGTGAGATGTGCATCAGGAATGGTTTCCAGCAGCTGGAGATGTAGCGGTTAAGAAAGAAGTTTCTGTACAAGTCGAATACCGACACAGTGTTTTTTTATTCTTATTTTTCCTACAGCTGACAAACATGAACTTTTTACCCCTCTGATAGGCATCTTTATCCCCATCTTTCCTTCCCAAGAGGCTGAAAAAGTCACTCCTAAACACTTTTAGGGCATAAAGGATTTTATGCATTGTTTAAAGATATAATTTGGTGCCTGACAGCTCTTTTTTTTCAAAATGTTTCTAAATCTCTTTTTCTAGCTCTTACCTAAATGAAGTGGCTACATCCTGGAGCAGCTACCACTGGCTTTCTCTATTTTTTTCTTTACTGTTAATAATTTAGCATCATCTCTTCATTCTACAGACAGAAGTACAAATACCAAATAAAAACAACTGCAAATTAAATCTTTCTTTAGTAGTGTTTAACCTTTTTTTAAATTTTTTAATGTTTTATTTATTTTTGAGAGAGAGAGAGAGAGAGAGAGAGAGACAGCGTGAGCAGGGGAGGGTCAGAGAGAGAGGGAGACACAGAATCTGAAGACAGGCTCCAGGCTCTGAGCTAGCTGTCAGCACAGAGCCTGACGCGGGGCTCGAACCCACGAACCCTGAGATCATGACGTGAGCCGAAGCCGGACGCTCAACCTACTGAGCCACCCAGGCGCCCGTAGTGGTGTTTAACCTTCACTATAGATTTGAAATATTTCTGTGATAAATGTCCCTGCTTTTCTTTCAGGTTATAAGTAAGGATTTAAACCTGAATGATACATAACAATGAATAAATGAAAAATACTTGATAAATATTTGATAAATCTGGCTGCTCCTGATGTTTTTATTTTTTTAATTTTTTAAAAATATTTATTATTTTTGCAGAGAGACAGAGACAGAGAGCAAGCACGGGAGGGAGAGAGAGAGAGGGAGATACAGAAGCAGGCTCCAGGCTCTGAGCTGTTGGCACAGAGCCCGACGCGGGACTCAAACTCACAGACTGCAAGATCATGACCTGAGCGCAAGTTGGCCCCTTAACCGACTGAGCCACCCAAGCGCCTATCCTGATATTTTTAAACAAAGACAGTAAGAAGAAACTTTTAGGCAGTTAATTCTTGCAAACTGTCTAGAAATCAACACCATTAACCCAGGTCAAAACTCCAGAAAATGTTACTAGGAAAAGATCCTATTTCAGCCTACTTGAGTAAACTAGATGAGTCTCTCCTGGACACAGGAGTTATACATTGTGCCTATTAATTTTCCAGACAACTGTAGGCTGTGGAGGGAGTGGTGTCAAAGGAAACTTGAATACTCTCTCTGTTGAGAAACTGTCTGCTGTTCATTGACTTAGGTTAAATTATAAAAATTCAACTGAGTTAATTTAAAGATCAAATTGGCTTTATTCAACAATTCGTGAACCGAGCAGCATCCCATCTAGCAAGTACAAAAACCTCCACTGAGCTGTAGAAATAGAAAGGTTTTTAAAGGCAGAATGGGGGTGGAAAAAGGAAATTATTCCTGCTTAGAGTACAGTTTCAAGAAAGGTGCCCCTTCCTGAGGGAAACAGAAGTGGGGACTACCTCACTGGTATTGATCAGGTAATTCCAGGTTGACTGGTTAAAAACCACCATCTCTGGAGAGGCAGAAACTGCTGTTTTGTTAGACATTAAGTCATGGTATAAACCATGTGGGGCTTAGCACAAGTGACTCTATTTTGGGGCTGTTCTCTCTCTCTCTCTCTCTCTCTGTCAAACACTTCCTAGCTGGTTTACATCTTCAGAATCCCCTTTTCCACCTAACACCGGTACCTAAGCTCAGGGCACCCCTACCCCGCCCTCTCTCAGCTGCCAGAAGATTGCTTCTCTTAAAACTTACTCAAGCCTCAATCCATTAGTCTTACTGCCCTGGAGGCTAGACCACATTTTAGGCTCATCAAAGCTTTCTCTCAACAAAGGTGGTTCTCTCCTTAGGGGTAATTGCCTACCACTACTAAGAAAATAGTAGGTTCTGAATTGGTCCAAAAGCAAAAACAAAACCAAACAAAACTGTGAACATTCCAGTGGGGGTATGTGTGTGGGAAATGTTATCTACAAAACATTAAACATCAGATTAACTTTGCCACTAGAGAATCATCTACATACTTTTTGAGAGAAAAGGTTGTGACCATGAAATTTTATACTGTGTTAATTGGATTAAGGTCACAGATTTTCAAGGACTCACAAAATAGAACTTTGGTGAAATTTTTTGAAAAAATTACTTTGATAGTCTTCAACTGACTCAAAAGTCAAAATTCAGGCTGGAAGAATGGGGAAGACATAATGTAAAAATTGAGAGGGGGATCTTTCGCTCAGTTTGGTAACTCAAGACCCCAAATTCAGGAGTCAGGTTGACTGTGTTCTCAGTTGGATTCTGCAATCAAGGGGCAGATTGGCCTCAGTGCTTTCACTGACAGGACTGTGTTTTCTTTCTGCTTCCTCTTCTTGCCCCTGTGACACAAGGTGCATTTCTCAAGCTGCAAGCTTTATAGCACAGGGCAGACTGCTTCCTTGCTGGGGTCGATAACCATTTAAAGCACAAGTTGCTGCTTTCTGGCTCAGCACTTGCTCCGAAGCAACTTGGTTGGAACACTATGTCAACAGGAATTACCTAACAGAAGCAAAGTTGCATAAAAACCATAATGGCCATTTTCATTGCCAAATAAATTGAGCAATGATTTTGTACATCCTTATAGCTCCTCTTGAATAATGAGTCATGCTTTTAACAATTGGCTCTGAAAAGCAAATGACTCAGGGTCAATCTATTAACAATCCCGGTGCCCATCCTCTTATTGTTTATCTTCTAGGGAATGGTGCTATTAACTAGGCTTAGGTAGTGTGGGATCTTTGGCTGAGCTAAGCTAGAATTCATGTTTGGATGTGTCTGATGCGTGCATGAGCCCATATGTAGCCACCTGCCTGAGTTGGTTTGTACTGAGGAAGGATACTGGAGAACTAGGTCTGTGTGTGGGCACTTGGGGAAAAGCAGAGCGGGTGGGGAAAAGGAGGAAGGGAGGGAGAGAAAAGCATAGTGTCTCTACCATAACTTGCTTGCCTTGTTAACTTGATTGGAACTCTTGGAAGAGAGAGTGGCTTTAGGCAGAGGCAGAAAAAGCAAATTTCAAAGAGTTTGTGAGACTTGGGGCCATTAGATCATTGTGCCAGATGACAGCAGGGGCTATGCAGTGGGGAAGAGAATACATTCCTTGTTCGCATGGCTTCCACTAAGTAAAAACTGCAGGGAGGACCAAACTGCATCAACACTGTTGAGATAAAATGCATCATATGGTCAAACCCCACCATAATACCATGAACGGAATCCAAAAACTAAATAGTTTAATATAAGGGACATGCTTGTGCAAGGTTAATGAAATGGAAATATGGCTAGGAGAAGGTTGGGACTCAATTGTCAATTATACCAAACCTGAATTTGTTTCACTGCATGCATAAGTTGTTATATATTCAAATGGATACAAATTTTAAACGGGTGTGGAAGGGGAAGCCAGCTAAACAAAGGAAAGAATTACATGAATGTATTGTAATGCATGTTTCTGTGTTGTAGGATTTGGGGTGATTTTTTTCCCCATGTCCGTATTTTCCAAAATTTTTTATGATGAGAACACAGTAGTTTTGTCATTTAAAAATTTTATTTTTATATTAAAATATCCATAGGAAACTTCATTTTATGTAAAAAAGTGAAAATATTTGGAGGTGTCCTGACTGAATAAATCCTCTAAGTAGACTGTAACTAGAATCAGGAATTTTAAATTGGCTATTGTATACTTTGAAACATAAAGTATATTTTATGGTTTTGTTGTTTTTCAAGCCCACACCTCACTCGGGGCTTGAACTCACAACCCTGAGATCAAGAGTTGCATGCTCTACCAACTGAGCCAGCCAAACACTTGCCCTAAAGTATATAGTAGATCAAGCTTTTTCACTTTGAATGAACATATTAACAGTTCCATGTTTTTTTTTGTAATTGTTGTTACACTTTTTTTCAAAGCCTCTTCAGTGCCAAAAGCAACAGTTGGATGTATAAATCATCTCGGAAGCATTTTCAAAATCTTCATGGTTGCTTAATGCCCCCAATCTTCTCTGGGCTGGGATTTTAAAAACTTCTCAAAAGATTCAAATTCCCCCCAAACCTGTGCTGTTGAAAGCCAACAGCCTATATAAGAAAGTTCAAATTCCACGGCTTAGCCTTCACAATATGACTCTATGCCTTTCTATCTCATTTCATTTCTCCTGGGTGAACCCTCTTCTGGTCTACCACGGGTCTGAAACATCTTGCCCTTTCTTTCCATTTTTGATGAACTTGTTCTCTTAGCCTATTCCTTTCCTCCCTTCCTTTCCAAACCAAGCTGTCATCTAAGGCTCAGCTCTAGGCCCAATCACCTCTGTTCAACAAGCACTTTGGAAGGCTTAGCAAAAAATGAGTCACTGTGCTAGATACTGTCAGAAGCTCAATGAGAAGGTTTGTACCTACTGCCCTGGAAGAAGAACTTACTACCTGGTAGGGGGATTTGGGTAAGTACACAAATTACTACAATGCCAGACAGAGTAATAACTAAGTGCCACACACATACGAGTTGTATGAGATTCAAAGAGGGTAGAATGAGCTTTATCCCAGAGCTGCTTTGATCCATGTTTACCTTTTCCTGCCTTAAGTTATTGTTACACTTTTTATTTATAGCTCTAATTTTGGCCCTTATTTTCTATTTTATGTGTGTTTTATGTGTGTGTACTCTCCATAATTAACTTGAAATTAAAGGCAACTCTTAAATGAATTTTGTTTCCCCCCAGGGTAGCCAAAATAGTGGGATATGTGGGTTGTATGGAATTGAATCCTAGAGTAGGTGGATTATCCAACAGCATGGATGATGGGAATGCAATGACTCCACCAGGGGAATGACTTGAAATGCCCCACACTCTCAAAAAGAAACTCGGGCCCCTGGGTGGCTCAGTTGGCTAAGCGTCCAACTCTTGATTTCGGCTCAGGTCATGATCTCAGGGTCATGAGATCAAGCTCCGTGTCGGGCTCTGTGCTGAATGTGGAGCCTGCTTAAGATTCTCTCGCTCCCTTTCTCTCTGCCCCTCCTCCCTCTTAAAAAATAAAATAAAATTTAAAAAAAATAAAGAATTAAAAAGAGACTCCACTAAGCCTTTCCAAATAAACAGTAAGCTAAGTAAAAGCAGAAAGATTGCTCTTTAATCTCCAAGACTGGTCTCCTGGTCTTCCATTCATCCAAATTGCTTCACTAGCTTCTCATGGAGAAATTCTGATGCTTTTAAGAGAATGAGTTTGCCTTTCTATTCGTTAATGCTTTCCATGCAACACCACTTATTGACCCAGGATTTGATGGCTTAGGAGTCCACTTATTTTTACTTCCCTCCTTATCTCCCTTATTCTGGTCAGTGAAACATAGTGATTGAGTTATGTGGCTTCAAAAACCAAATTACGATTTCAAATCTTAACTTTGCCACTAATTAACTTCAGTTTGCAGACAACTTTATCTCTGTGCCTTTGTTTCCTCATCTATATAATGGGAATAATAACGCTAGAACCTACCTCATAGGTATTTTATGAGTTTAAAGAGCTAAAGTGATTTGACAATATCCATGTAACATAATATTTCACAAGTGCTCTCTTTTTGAAGTCAGCTAGAAATTCCCCATTTCTCTTCCAGGTAGTTGCTAAGGCCCCACCGCAATTACCCAATTACTTGTTAGGCTCTAATACCCCTGAGTTACAGTATCCAGTATCCAACTGCCAGAGGCCCCCAGATACTAGCACCCAGGGATGGCCTGTTCTTTGGGCCCTTGGAATTATTCAAAATACCTAATCCCTAGGAAGCCACAAAACCTAGCTGATATCACTCTGTTGGCCATAAAAACTGCCCTTTCAGCTCTGCTGGCTGGCTCAGTCTCAGGTACAAACTGTTGTGTAGCCTTGCATGGCAGCCTTCTCTAGTTTGAAGCTGTAAGTGACAACAGTTCTGCCTTTTTGTCCAAGTGTCAATGTGCTAAGTCTAGCCATCCAAAGAACCTATAAGCATATGTGATATCATATAATTATGAAATAAACTGATACATGTAGAGCACTTAATAAATGTTACCATTTTTTATAAAAATAAAAAGGGCTTTCTAGCCCCAATTTCTGTAAAATTCTGTGTACAAATGTTGCAAGACTATTACTTTTAAGAATTCAAACTATTGAACCTTTGGATTAGAGCTAATCTCAGTAGAAAAATATCTTCTCAACTTTAATTTAGTTTTGACTTTATTGTATTCCAATACGCAAACTGAAATATATGGATGGAAACCAGAGTATCACCCCAAAATAGGCCTTTTTCAAATAAAGATGATTTTGAGCTGAAGGCAATTAAGAAGCAGTAAATGCAGAAAAAGGGCCTCCTTTTCTGCATGAAGGCAGGAATTAAGTCCTCATTGGATTGTCCCCAGCTCAAACCCATTTGTCTTATTAACTTTTCACCAATTTATTGTTTCCTTGTTCAAAAGGTATAAGAGCTTCCTACTCTGGTCACTTCTCTGGGTTTCATTCTCTTGTGAAGACTCCCATGTACATGGAGAAATTCAACAAAATTTGTGTGCTTTTCTCCTGTTAATCTGGCTTGGTCACTTTAATTTCCAGGCCTAGCCAGGGACCCTGAGAAGGTCAAGGAAAAGTTTTTCTTCCTATATAACATCACCATAGAAAATACAATGTATGCCTCCAAAATGCAGCTTAGATATAATTTTAAAAAGTGTGTATTATGGAAAATTTTTTACCTAAACAAAATCGGAGTAAAAACACATGTACCATCACCAGCTTCAATAATTTGGCCAATGTTCATCCAAACCTCATATCTCATCCCACTTATGTTAGAGACCATTTTCTAAAAACACAATAGCAATACCAATATATAAAAAAAATGAACAGCAATTACTTGATATCATCAACTACTCAGTTTCCAGATTTCCCCAATTATCTCCTAGATTTATTTCTTTTTCTTTGATTTCTTTGGATTGGGATCCAGGCAGAGTCTACTCGGCATAGCCTACATTTCAGTAATATGTGTCTTAAGTCACTTTTAATGTATCACTTCCCCTTCATGTATTTTTTCCTTACAATTTATTTGTTAAAGATACCAGGCTGCTGCCCTGTAGAGTCTCCATACTCTCACTTTTGCTGAATGGGTCTATGTTGTATCAGTTTAAAAAAAAAAAAAGCGCATTGCTGAAGTCTCACTGACATAAAATAACCACACATATTTAGAGTGTACAATTTAAAGTATACATATGTTTTGAATTAGTATACACACATGAAACCGTCATCACTTTAAAGATAAAGAATGTATAACATAGAAGTTTCCCAGCTTTCCTTAGTAATCCCTCCCTCCCGCCCCTTCCAACTGTCCCATCCAGAACCACTAATCAGTTTTATGTCACTGTGTTCTTCATTTTCTAGAATTCTACATAAATGGAATCATGTAGGATGCATTCTTCTTGTATGGCTACTTTCACTTAGCATACTTTGAGATCTAACCCATGTTGTTCTTTTTTTACATTGCCAAGTAATATCCCAATGAATGGATAGACCATGATTTTGTTTACTCATTTACCTATTTATGGACACTTGTGTTATTTCCAGTTTGGGGCTATTCTAAATAAAAATTCTGTGAACATTTGCATACAAGTCTTTGTGTGGACATTGGCTTCCATTTTGCTTGGGAAAATGATTAGGAGTAGAATAGCTGAGTTATGTGATAGATATATGTTTAATTTTTTAGGAATTTGCAAACTGATTTTCAAAGTGGTTGTACCATTTTACATTTCCATCAGCAGGATATGAGTATTCTAGTTCCTTCATATGTTTGTCAACACTTAGTATGGTCAGTCTTTAATTTTAGGCTTTCTAATATCTATTAGAAATAGCAGTAGTATCTCACTGTGGTTTCAATTTACATTTTCCTAATGAAGAAAGATGCTGGAGCATCATTTTTTCCTAAGCTTATTTATTTATTTTAAGAGAGAGAGCGCGAGCAGGGGAGGGAAAGAGAGGGAGGGAGAGAGAATCCCAAGCAGGCTCTGTACTGTCAGTACGGAGCCTGATGTGGGGCTCGAACCCACAAACTCTGAGATTATGACCTGGGCCGAAATCAAGAGTCGGATGCTTAACTGACTGAGCCACCCCAGCGCCCCGATGTTGGGCATCTTTTAGTCTTCAGTGAAATCTCAAATCTTTTGTTCATTTTAAAATCGTTTTTGTTTCCTTGTTACTAAGTTGCTTTTTAATTGTGATAAGATGGCTTAACATAAGATCATCCTCTCAACCAATTTTTAAGTATGCAGTATGGTATTGTTAACTTTGAGTGCAACGTGGTACAGTGGATCTCTACAGCTTTTTCATCTTGCTTAAATGAAACGTTATACCCATTTAACAGCCCCTCTCCACTTCCCCCCTCTTCCCGGCTCCTGGCAACCCTGATTCTACTCTCCTTCCTATGAGCCTATTTTACATACCTCACATAAGTGGAATTAGTATTTGTTTTTCTGTGACTGGCTTATTTCATTTAGCATATGTTCTCAACGTTCATCCATATTGTTGCATATGGCAGGATTTCTTCCTTTTCAAAGGCCGAATAATATTCCACTGTGTGCATATGCTACATTTTAAAGCCATTCAACTGTAGACACATTTAGATTTTTTTCACCTCTTGGCTATTATGAGTAATACTGCAGTGAACATGGGAGTGTGAATATTTCTTTTAAGAACCTGATTTCAATTCTTTTGGGTAAATACCCAGAAGTAGGATTGCTGGATCATTTGGAAGTTTGATTTTTAATTTTTTGAGGAACATCCATGCTGTTTTCCATAACTGCTGCACCATTTTACATTCCTAACACTAGTGCAGAGGGTTTCAATTTCTTTACAATCTCACCAACACTTGCTATTTTTAATAATATCCATCCTAACCGGTGTGAGGTGATATCTTATTGTAGTTTTGGTTTTCATTTCATTGATGATCAGTGATATGAACATCTTTTCATGTAGCTCTTGGTCATTTGTATGTCTTCCTTGGAGATATGCCTGTTCAAGTCCTTTGCCCATTTTTAAATAGAGTTATGAAGTTTTTCATTGTTGTTTTGCTATTGAATTGTGGGAGTTCTTATATATTTTGGATATTAACCCCTTATTAGAAACATGGCTTACAAATATTTTCTTCCATTCCATACGATGCTTTCTCACTATTGATTTGTTTCCTTTAATATGGAGCTTTTAATTTGATGTAGTTCCACAGGTATATTTGTTTCTTGTGCTTTTGGTGTCATAGTGAAGAAATCGTTGCTAACACCAATGTCATGAAACTTTTCTTTATATTTTCTCCTGGGAGTTTTCTCTTGTGTTGAAGTCTTTAATTCATTTTTACATTGATTTTTGTGTATGGTATTTCCAGATATATTCTTGAATATAGTTTGCCAATGTGTATTCTTGGTATCCTTGTCAAAAATCAATTGACTGTGTATGCATAGGTTTATTTCTGGGCTCTCTCTAATCTTCCATTAATCTATATGTCCACATTTATGCCAATACCATATGATTTTAATTACTATAGCTATGTGACATATTTTGAAATCAGAAAGTATGATGCCGCTAGCTTTGTGCTTCTTTTCAACATTGTTTTGACTATTCAGGATCCTTTTGGATCCATATGAATTTCAGTATTGTTTTTACTATTTTTGTAAAAAATGCCTGTGGGATTTGAATAAGTAATGCATTGAGTCTGTAGATCACTTTGGGTAGTATAAATATTCTAACAATATTAAATCTTCCAATCTATTAATATGGGATGTCTTTCCTTTTATTTATATCTTCTTTAATTTCTTTCATTAATGTTTTGTAGTTTTGAATGTAGAAGTCTTTTCACCTCCTGGTTAAGTTTATTTCTAAGTAGTTTATTGCTATTGATGCTATTGTAAATGGGATTTAAAAATTTTTTTCTTTATTAAAATTTTTTAAAAATGTTTTTCTTATTTTTGAGAGAAACCGAATACTAGTGGGGTAGGGGCAGAGAGAGAGGGAGCACAGAATCTGAAGCAGACTCCAGGCTCTAAGCTGTCAGCACAGGGCCCAAAGAGGGGCTCAAACTCATAGACCAAGAGATCATGACCTGAACTGAAATCAAAGAGTCCAAATGCTTAACTAACTGAGCCACTCAGTCGCCCCAGGGGATTATTTTTTAAATTTCCTTTTCAGATTTTAGCGTATAGAAATGCAACTGATATTTGTATGTTAATTTTGTATCCTGCAACTTTATTGAATTTATTACAAAGAACAGTTTTTCAGTGGTCTTTAGGATTTCCTACCTATAAGATAATACCATCTGCAAACAGATAATTTTACTTCTTCCTTTGCATTTATTTCTTTTTGCCTTTTATTTCTTCTTCTTGCCTAATTGTTCTGTCTGGGACTTCCAGTACTATGTTGAATGAAAGTGGCAAGAGTGAGCATCCTTATCTTGTTACTGATCTTAGAGGAAGAGTTTCAGTTTTTCATCATTGAGCATGATGTTAGCTGTGAGCTTTTCATATATAGCCTTTGTTATGTTGATGTAATTTCCTTCTATTTCTACTTCATTGAGAGCTATTAATCATGCCAAGTGTGTTGAATATTGTCAAATGCCTTTTCTGCGTCTATTGAGATGATCAGCTATTTTTCCCCTTTACCCTGTTTTTCCTTTAACTTTTTTACAGAGATTTTTTTTAATGTTTATTATTTTTGAGAGAGAGAGAGACAGAGAACAAGGGGCAGAGAGAGAGAGGGAGACACAGAATCGGAAGCAGGCTCCAGGCTCTGAGCTCTCAGCACAGAACCTGACATGGGGCTTGAACTCACAGACTGCAAGATCATGACCTGAGCTGAAGTCAGCTGCTTAACCAACTAAGCCACCCAGGTGCCCCAACGTTTAACATGTGTCAGGTACTATGCTGGGCACTGGAGATGTGGTGAGTAAAATAGTTTTAGATTTTATATAAATAGATTAATGGAGACCCATGTGCTTTCATTTGAGTTAAACTATACATGTCAGAGTAGCTCAGTTTTTAGATCTGTAGTGTTTAATCTGTTGAAGGTTTGCTATGATTCTATTTTATTTCACACTTTTCTAAACTAACCTCTTTGCATTATAATGGTTTGCTTTGAAAAGGCATCACTGGGTTATGGAAGCTTCAACAGGACCAACTTGCATCACAGTGGACCTCCTTAGGCATTCTTAATGGCATCACAATGATCAGTTTAACCCAGCTGACTGACTACCTGCATGAATCCAGCTGTACCTCTGTTCCACTGTCTGAGCTCTGATGGAGGAAACTGATCAGTAGAAAAGCTTGGTGCAATCAGGCATTCATAAACCTCAACTTAGAATGGACCCTTATCTCTGCCTAGTCATGCTATTGTTTCTTTGGTCAGTTTGCTTTCTCCCTTCCACAAAGACTACTTCAAACTCTCTTTACTCTCTTCAAACTTCTCCTATACTTTTCCTTGTTCTGAGCAGATGACCCTATCTCCTACTGCAGAGAGAAAGTAAAAGTCATAATGTGAGAACTCCCACATCTCCCCTCTAGCAACTTCATATAAGTATCTGGATTCCCATGCATCTCTTTTCTAGCCTGTTACAGTAAAGGAGTGTTTCCTCTCACTATCTAAGATCAATCTCTCCAACAGTGTCTTATCCTCCTGTCTTCTGTCCCTTACTCCTAATTCAGCCCAGTGCTATCACTTATCTATTCCCTCTTCTCTATCTGTGGCCTCTCCTTACTTCTGTAAAACAAGCAAACCTCCTGAAACCAGTCATTAAAAACAAACCCAACAAAATCCTTCATCTTATTTTCCCTTCGAACAATGGCCATATGTCTCTCCTCCCCATCACAGCCTAATTTCTTAGTTCAGATGACTTTGTAAGGGTAAATAGAGGCAATCCTAATGGATGCAGAAGTATACCGTTATTGAGAAGTGGAAGAGCTTGAAGAAAACGTGGAGACAGCAGTAGACCTCCACAGGGTAGGTCCTCCAAGGCGGTAGACCACACAGGACTGTGTGGCTAGATTTAATCTGAGGGGCAGGGGCCGTACGTGACACATAAGGTATACATGCTTGTGGTGAACTAGGCAATATTAGCAATATGGCATAAGTGTAGGTCTGGAATCAGGTTCTTTACTTGAAAATTTTAAATGACAACACTTACTTTGCAGCATTGTTCTAGGGGATTAAATGAGCTAATGGGTAAAAAGCTACTTACCATGGTACATGCCCAGTACATTTTACCTATTATTATTTTTGTGATTGTAATTATGTTGTCAGATGGGCAGATCTGCCCAACCAAATTTGAAAGCCTACATATTCAATACAGAAATAAATATCCAGTCATACAGCTGTCCTTGAACTACATGTTGGCTAGCTCTTTAGACATTCATTCCTTTATTCTTAAAGGAACATGTATCAGAATCTTAGCTAGGTATTAGGGATTACAATGAAGAATAAGACAAAATCCACTCTTAATGATCTCTCAATGTGAGGGCAGTCAAGGCATACGCATGTAATTA
The DNA here is from genome assembly GCA_028646485.1 of Cryptoprocta ferox. Lineage (NCBI taxonomy): Eukaryota > Metazoa > Chordata > Mammalia > Carnivora > Eupleridae > Cryptoprocta > Cryptoprocta ferox. The sequence goes on along the minus strand of CM053571.1, from coordinate 87,668,590 downwards.
TAATGTGGTTAAGTGCAGTGATTGATCAACACACGGTATTTTGGGAGTTCAAAGAAGGGAGCGTATAGCCTGGAGCTGGTTCTTAAATCGAGTAGATAGATGTTAGCAGAAGAAAGAGAAGAGGAAAGCAGGGGAAAGATTTTAAAGTTCCTCTGTCCATGCAGTTCAAATCAAAGACTCTGGAATTTCATGCTTTGTTTAATTTTAAAAAATTTTATTACTAAAAAGTTGATTGAAACTCACTGGCCCATTTTAACAATATGTAAAGAAAAAGGTATTACATGATACTAGGAGGATGAGTCAAAACTTTGTTGCTTTGGGAGTGGAACATACCAGGAGTTGCTGTAGGCAGAGTGACACAACGTATTTTAAGGAACCTGGCGGCTGGGAGCCCAGAGATGCTACCGCCACTGATGGACTTGCCTGGGTGATGTCACCATGGTTTTCAGCTTAATGGTGTAGGAGGTTGACTGTCAGCTAATAAGAAATGACCAATCTCTTGAGGCATAATTCAATTTAAAAATAAGAGATAAATTTATAAGCTATGACTCATTCACTAAGAATAAGAAATATGAAATTTGCACAAACGGAAATACTCACCCTATCATGAGTGGTACATTTGCTTCATATGGACATGCTAAATGCTTGTTTCTCGAGATCCTGAAATCAGAACAAAAGGAGTTACCTAGTGGGCGCCTGTCTGGTTCACAAGGGTCTGAGCAACAGCTCAATTTCCTGTTCTGATTCTTCAAAGTTAATCTATTTGATTTCATAGATTCACAAATTCTCATCGTTGAGGTTATTTGAAAGATGAGATCTGGAGACAGAGGCGGGTTTGAGGCTGATAAGCGTGTAGTGAGAATGCGTTTTGGAATAGGTACAAACAGCGCACGCTCAGGCAGCGTCATGAACTGAAGTCAAGTTAAGACTTCAGGGGAAAGAAATTACCATGGGAGAGTATACATGCTAAATAATTAGTGCACTGTTGGGGCGCCTGGGGGACTCAGTTAAGTGCCCCACTCTTGAGTTCAGCTCAGGTCATGATCTCACTGTTGGTTCATGAGTTCGAGCCCCACATCAGGCTCTGAGCTGGCAGTGTGGAGCCTGCTTGAGATTCTCTCTCTCTCTCTACCTCTCTGCCTCTCCCCAGCTTGTGCTCTGTCTCTCAAAATAAATAAATAAACATTAAATAAATAAATAAATAATTAGCACACTGTGGCCATGAGAGTGGGATATCTCTGAACCTATGACAGCTAGATAAATTATATTCACATAAATTCAGAATATTATTCATATTAACCATTTATGTAAAATAATTAGATATATATGCATAGAAACAAGGTATGAAAGTATAAAATATTACACGTGGGCTTTCTATATAAAGAAATTTTCTATGGAAACATGAATGTTCTTTCTTTTCTTTGTGCTTTTTCTGTGATTTCAACATTTTCTAAAATAAAGATGAGCTACTTATGCAAGCAGGTAGTTAGTACTTTCTTGTTAGAAAAAAATTAAAACATTAGTTAGAATTAGTTAGAAAATTAGTTAAAATTTAGTTAGAAAAAAGACTGAAGGTTTTCCATACTCCCTAGAACAACAGTTATTAGTGTAGCTTGGATGATGTTTGATATCAACAAATTAAGACTGTAGGAAACACTGGAGGAGAGTGGAAAGGGGAACTATTCAAAAGAGTATAAGAAGGGCCATGGTGCTGCAGAATGTGGACTAAAACCTGGAAGGGACTATTTTTAGTAGAGGAATTTTAAGTGCCCCTCCCATTGGCACAGCCAGCACCAAAAATATTTATCTTGCACAGGATAATCATAATGTGGGCATGTATGATCAGAACAGTAAGTGCCAATATAATCAATCTCTCATCCGTTGGGGACTGCGGTGGATGGTCCCAGACTCCTTTGGCAGTTGCCTTGAGCACTGTTTAGAACACACAGGACATGCTGTTACTGCATTAAACCAACCCACTGTATTTCAAGGGCAATCCAGCGTCCAAAGCAACAGGTCATCCTGTTGCGGAATCTGGTCTGGATCACCCGGCAGAAGAACCAAGCGGCCCTCGGAGATCATGGAAGGGAGGAGGTTTATTTTACACTGGTGGGCTCAGAAGAGATCATTCTCCAGAGGTCTGAGCCCAGAGCATTAGCAGAGGGAACAATTTATAGCCAGTTACTTCCACATTCCTCATCCATCAGGGACAGGTGTTCCCTATTTGCCCTGTGGCCATCTTAAGGCAGATTTTCCCTATCAATCCTACCTGGGTACAATGGTGGCCAGTCTTTCTGTGCACTCAATCTGCTATATCTATGGAAGGGCCAGTTGCTAGGGCTCTACGGGGCATATTGGGTTCCTATCCCCTTCTGGTGCTAGGACGAAAATTCCAGGGGCACTCTGTCCTTCTGTTGTCTCTGTCACTGTGCCTGACCCGTCCCTTCTGGGGTCACAGACACATCTAACTCAAATGCTAACCCTGCTTGGGAGAAGCCCAGAGCTTTCATCTGCTTCACTAGTACTTTTGTCTTCTCAAAAGTCCTTGCTGCTTTGATTCCCTTTCTTTGCTAGGCTGGATAAGGAAGGGAGGCACTGTGCCAAATAGGGAATAAAAGGTCTCCAAAATCACCAAATCCCTACAAAGGCTTGTACTTCTTTCACACTTAAAGGGATTGGATAGGCTTACAACATATGGATCGCAGCTTCTGAGACAACACGTGTCTTACCTGACCAAATGACTCCCAACACCTTATGGTAGTGCCCGGGGCCTTGAATTTTCTGTAGGTTCACTGTCCATCCTCTCCCTTGCAACTGTATCCCCTGCAAGGTGTCCTGCAACAAGTATATCTTTGCATGTTAATATTATATCATCGATTGTGCTGATTAGGGGAAGGAGAGGAGGGGAAGGAGAGGAGGGGAAGGCCCAAAGGCTTGGGGAAGCCTTTGAAAGGTCCATTGTTGCCCCTCCCATGTCCGGGCAGATTCATCTTGTGACTCAGGTGACAGGGGTTTTCTGAAAAAGACATTCGCTAAGTCCAGCATAGCATGATACATTCCTAGGACCCTGGCCAAGGCATCTATGATGGTGGCAATGTTGGGAACAGCTACATGGATGGGGGGTACTCTCTTGTTCAATTCTCAGTATTCTGCTGTCATCTGCCATGAAGCTTACATATAGGCCTTACTGGGCTATGGAAAGCACAATGGGCAGGGAGTATGATACCCACTCTGAGCAGTTCCTGGATAGATTCTCTTATCTCCTTATGCCCCCAGGGAACTTGTATTGTTTGACTGTTACCACCCCTCATGGGGGTGGCAGGCTTACCGTTTCCCAGCTTACCGTTTCCCAGCTGACATTTCCTGTCCACACTTGCTTGATTACTGTAACTACAGGTGGAATTCAGCAGTACAGGTTTGCAGATCGACTTTGGACGGTATCATTGCCCATATGTTCTCTGGTATTGGGGAGATAAAAATCTCATGTTCTTGGGCAGAGGTGGAGAACACCCAATTGCAGTGTCAAAAAGACTTTTATGACCATAACTATTTGCCCTCCATAATTATCAATGGTGTGAGGGGCCAGGACACTTCTGATGGTTACCATGTATTAAAGTACATTCAGCTCCAGGGTCCACCAGAGTCCACCCTTTGTTTATTTCTGGAGGACCAGTGGATAGTGAGCTCTACATGAGGTGCTGGTCACCTCTACTGACCCTCACCTGGAGGTAATCTTGGCTTGCATCCTATGCCCAGGGGACTGGGAGGCACCCACCCTAAATAAGACTGTATCCCTGAGGCCCCTGTTGGAGCAGGTGGGGCATCAGGGATGGTAGAGGCAAATGGGGCAGGTCTGAATTGTTCAGGCTTTAAGGCTTTCCATACAACAGCCAACACAGCATTGGGCTGTTGGTCTATCTGTTCAGGTGGGATCCCCGAAGCAATGAGGTCAAACCACATTTCATCCAGGTTACGTTCACAGGACCCTTTAAAGCCTTTTGGCTTTTCCAGCTCCCTCTCTGTCTCAGGTCTTTTCCACAGCCCACTCTCATTCCTGGGATTTGTCAGTTCCCTTCAGACCAGCAATGAATCAGCCAACATCACAAATGCCTGTCCCATGACTGGGCTCAGCACAGACACCCGCGTCCCATATCGGGTGCTAGAGCAGACTGGAGAATCTTCGTTTTCATTCCTGCAGTGAATGTGGCCTGATCAGGGCCTTCAAAGGCAGAGGCATCGATGATGGTCTGTCTCATTTCCAACTCTTTAAGAATTTTCTTTTCTTTTTCTTTTTCAACTGATCCTGCCTCAGGTTTATTTGTACAACTAACATAGAAGGACACCAGCCCCTGCAGATAGAAGCCCAGGGCCACATCAGCCCTTCTCTGGTTGGCAGACAGAAGCCTCCATATTAGAGCCTTTGTCATGGCCCAGGCACCTCTGGCCACAGCTGGAGTCAGAGCCACAACCTGGGCCTTGGTTTGAACTTTGGCCTTTGGCTGGCAGAGCCTGAGGCCCTTGGCATTATTGGCATGAGCACATTTCCAGAGCATGGGCTGAGTGATGTAAGCTGAGCTTGTGGCTGCCAGCCTTTGGGGTCTTGGACTTGAGGGCCTTGATAGCTTCAGCACATACAGTCATGGCCTTGGCATTGTTTGCCTCCATCTACTTTAGCCCTTCTTGTTGTGCTTCTTGGCAAAGCACATGTTCTTCAGGAACTTGGGGTCCACCCCCTTAAGAGATTCATTCTTTGGGATACGTGGGTGGCTCAGTTGGTTAAGTGTTCAACTTTGGCTCAGGTCACGATCTCAACAGTGAGTTTGAGCCCCGTGTTGGGCTCTGTACTGACAGCTCAGAGCCTGGAGCCAGCTTTGGATTCTGTGTCTCCCTCTCTCTCTACCCCTCCCCTGCTCGCACTCTGTCTCTCTCTCAAAAATAAACATTAAAAAAAGAGAGAGAGAGATTCATATCTTTGTGACTGGGATTTCTTCATGTCATTTCTGTGTAATTTTCATGACTGATTGTGTGTGGTGTGGTTCTTGGATTGGGCAATGTCTGTACTGAAGCCCATGACTCCTGAAGCACCTGACCGGAAGAGAAAGAGGAAGTTCTAAGAACCTCTTGTACTTCCTCTAGAGACTTCCAGGGTCCCAGGTGCCCAAAGAGGCCTCCTCACTGGGCTGAGCTTCCCTGCAGGCTAGAATAATCCAATCTACAAGGGAGTGAGTACCTTGAACCCCTGCGTGCCATGCAGGCTCTGCGAGAGGGCAGTGAATGTGGTTGCTGTTGCTCATTTTCTCTGCCTCCTGCCCAGTCAGAGAAAATGCCATGGCCCCTGCATCCCGTAGCTGCACTAACCACACCTGGATACTTTCCGGGGCCTTTTTCAGGAACTTGGCAGCTCTCCCGAGAAGCTTAGGGGAGTATATTCTCTCTTCATGAATGTTTCCTGAACTAGGGGCTCCCCGCTGGCAGGGGTTGCTTTTGCTGGGCTTTTGCTTTCCTTTGTGTTTGGAGTCCGATGGCGGGGGGCGGTACATCCGCCTCACTGTCAATCACCATCAGGGGGCGGTACATCCGCCTTACAGTCTGTCACCACACCCTCTTCTCTCTGCTCACCTCCGGAGGGATTCTCTTTGCCCCCAGCAAGCTACGTGCAGTTTCTCAAACAAGTGCATTAAAACAGCCAGGGTTTTCGAGGTGTCCTCATACTCATGTGTGGTCCACAAGTCTCTAATCCATGGGACTCCCCCCTCCCCGCCCCGAAATCAATGGCCAACTCGGGGTTCTCCAGGGAATGCCTCTTTCCCAAGGCCCATTTCTTCAGTGTCCTGGCTGGCTCAACAGTTGTTGGCTCACAACCCTCTCAGGAGCTTCCCAGGTGAAATGTGAAACTGGCCATTCAAGAAAGCAGAGACCAGAGAAAGAGGCAGGCCTGTCCAGGTCGGTGGATGGCAGGTTTAATAAGTGCGGGAATTTACACAGGAGGCTTGTCCTGAGCCACAAGTTAATCCCCGCACCACCGACCTGATCTTAAACGTTTATATGGAGGCTTTACCTGGGTTCAGTCATCACCATGCAGCTGTCTTCATCACTACATCACTATCTTAAGGCCGTGTCCTTGGGGCAGCCTCTGGAAGTGGGGAAGGCAAGCGGAGTGTATATTCCAAGGACAGGATTGGAGGCGAGGAGCCTCCGACTTCCGGTCCTGCTCACGGGTCAACCTGCGGTCACGCCCTCTTGCTGACTTCCTGCAACATCTTACAGAGAATTGACAGTATAGACATATGATGGCATTAAACGAGAATTAGTAACAGGTTGTGAATAGGACAACCTCCCCTACATGTTTAAGAATTTTAAAAACACACGTTTAAATAACTCATGGGGGACAGAAAAAATAATATGCAAACTTTGAAAATATTTAGGACTCAATGATACTGAAAATACTTCTCACAACTTGTGGGTTCCAGCCATTCATTGTTTATGCCTATGTTTCCCTCAGGGAGGCGGTGGGGTGGGGCTCCCACTGCACACTAGGCATTTTACTTAGGCCATATCATTTTTACTTTCTATCTGATTTATGTTCATTTATGAAATAGAACCCAGTACCTATTACTTTGTTATATTTTTAAGGGCCAATTACTCCTGTTGGATTCTGGTTTCAGTGAGAAGTTGTATGACAATATATGACTGTTGTAATTTTCTCCTGGTTGTCTGGGTGTCTTAGGACTCACTTTGAAGGAGTTTAGAAGTGCCAGTGAATATGGTTGTATTCTAGACATTTTCCTGCCTTTCTCAACAGGATTCCTTGAGAAAACTAAGCCATAATGCCCAAAGACAACCTTTGTATGTAATGAACTAACCTCTTATGTGTCTGGATGGATATATGTACCATTTGAGGGGAATTAAAAAAATAGTCACTTAAATAATTTTCTGCATTCCCCCAAGGTTCAGATGAACAACACAAGTTGGAAAAGGCAGTGAGACATTGCTGTCACAGTGACTAAATCCTTCCCTGGCCATTCTAGGCCCTCATACCTGGGCTCAGGAAATCCTAGTCTTGGGGAAGAAGCAGCTGACTGATGATCAAGTGGAGCCGCGTGAAACTCCACCACCTGGGCTGATGGAGTGCCTGCTTGAGACCTCCTTGAGCTCATGCTGAAGATTCCCCCTTGGCCTTAGGGCTACCCTGTGTTCTCCTTCCAAAACCTCTTCTTGACTTTGGAGTCAAGTAAAAACAATTCCGTTCTTTTGTATAAAAAAGGATGACTATGCAGAACATAGTAAAGCATGGTCACTGGACTAAGGTTGAAATTGGAGTAAGAAAACATAAATGTAGACATGATTCTTAGGGTATCCTAAACACTAGCAACAAGTTCTGTATTGCAAGTAACAGTTCTAACAACCACCAGCATCAGAATTACCTGGGGTCCTTATTTATTTATCTATCTATCTATTTATTTATTTATTTATTTATTTATTTATTTATGGGGAGGGGTGTCCTTATTTAAAATGGAGGTTCCTTGTCTGCACTGCATCAGAATCTCTACAGTGGGGTGTGGATATCTCATGGAAGTTAAAGAACCACTGATTTATGTCGATTTGTGTGCATGTAGCACAAGCCTTTAGCCATCCCATGTTACATCTTAATATGAGGATCCACAATGGTTTCCTTTGATATACAGAAGACCCCTGCCATTTGTGGATTCAGCAATCACAATTTAAATTGTCAGAGAGGTTCCAATTACCCATGGCCTATAGCTCTTAGGGGTTTCTCTGAGGCACTAAGTATAGATCAAGCGGAGTGAGGTCAGCTGATGGCCAACAGCCATGGCATCTCAGGACGACTTTTTAATTCTCTGTGTGGGTATGCATTTTGCAGGAGGAATTATTTGCTAACATTGAATTTATGATTTTAGGGATTTACAAAGCTCTTAGGGCAGGCAAGAATCTCCTCTGATCTGATTCTTTTATATCCCATTTTCTAGAAATTTTTTCAAGTTTGCAAGTCCACTCCTAATTGCCATACCATTGAATTTTAAATTTAAATCTGGATTCTTTTTGTCCTCTGCAGTATTTGGCTTAGTTGGGCAGTTTCCCATTTTCACACAGCCTTCTTTGTTTTGTTTTCTTTCACTTATTTTCATGGATCTTTCTTCTGCTTTCTGCCTATTACAGGCAGGCAATCTCACTTAACTCAGATCTCATCAAGGAGGTCTTGCCTGGCCGCCTTCTCTACAATAACACTCCTCCAGTACATGTGGTTCCTTTTCCTTGCTTTATTTTCTTTACAGCACTTACCACCACCCTCTGATACATCATTTATGTAGGCATGTTATGTATTTTTTGTCTCCTTCACCTCCCCCTCCAGCATAAACTCCTACAAAGCAGGAAAACTCTCTTGTTTGTTTGTCTGTTCTGTGCTTTATTTTTCTCTGCTGTATCTCCAGAGCCTGGAACAGTGCTTGAATTATAGTAAGTGCTCAGTAAATGCTTATTGAATATACATAAGGATGTATTTTCTCTCTTTACTGGCAGGGAGTCTGGCAGGAAAGTGAGAGTACACACAAATCTGTCAGAGATTACTGAAGATGTGGGAATGGTGTAGGGAAACTGCAAGGTAAAATACCCTAAGAGGTGGATGCCCCATGATCACCCCAGACTTGAAGGCGTGAGGGAGAAAGCTGGTGGAGAGAGTACAGAGTACATATCTTGGCACTCCAGACTCCCTCTTCTCCAGGATTGGCTATAATTTCAGAACCCAATACAAAGTGAAGATGCAGGGCTCCTTGCTCAAAAATTATTAAAGATTTCAAGCATGAGGACCTCTAACATGGGACCCTGTGTGATAACACAGATCATACAGCCATGAAGTTGCCTCTACTCTCCTCCCTCCTTCTAACCTTCTGCTGGAGCTCCCCATTGGCCAAATTTAACTGGTAACCAGAATTCAAAGGGGTCTATTTTCTGAATGCCTGATTCCTGGGGACACAGAGCTGAATAGAGGTGGGTGAAGATTGGATTTGGGGAGCAGAAAAAAGATATCCAGCCCAGATAAGTAGAGAAGATACTTATCTCTATCTATGTCTGAGTGACAGAAGGTAAAGAAGTATAAGACACTTGTGGATTAGCCAGTGATGACTAAGTATAGACATATTTCCAATATGACTAAAAAATAAATACAGGGGTACCTGTGTGGCCTAGTTGGTTGAGTGTCTGACTTTGGCTCAGATGATGATCTCCCAGTTCGTGAGTTTGAGCCCCACATTGGGCTTGCTGCTGTCAGTGCAGAGCCAGCTTCAGATCCTCTTCCCCCCCTCCCCTGCTCATGCTCTCTCTCTCAGAAATAAACATTTAAAAATAAATAAATAAATAAATAAATAAATACAAATACAAAATAAGTAGTATTGAGAAGAGAAAGTATGTAATAACCCCAAGGTTTCAATTGCATCATTGGCTTTGGGGTCTGGCCAACCTCTATCCCAATACTGGCCTTGACTTTCAGTAGCTTTGTAATGATAGGCAAATTACTCATTTTTATTGCAACAGAGTCTGTAAAGCAGAGATAATCGTTACTTCAGAGGTTGTGGGCTAAATTAAAGGAAGTCCCTAACACCTACCAGGTGTTTAATAAACGTAGGAGAACAGAAGAAAGCTGGGGTCACAGACAGAAGTGGATGAGTCAGAAAAAGGTCTTTCTAGTTCTCTGGAATCTTTGGAAAAAGGGAAATGATTGTTGTATAGTTTTAGAACTCTGGTGGTTAGGAGGTTTTCTCTAATGATACCATAGATGCCTACTTCTGCAGAGTATAGCCATTTTTTGAAGAATGCTATTTGATTTCCCTGCTAGGCTTGACCGAAAGAATAGAGACTTTGCAGGCAGGCAGATGTGGTTTCAAATCCTGTCTCCACCAATTAGTAGTGGCAAGTTGTGTTAAGTCCTTGGAGCCACAGTGTTCTGTTACAAAATGTGTTATCACTGTTAACGATTTACGAGATAATGTTGATAATATGCCAAAGAAATGCTCGAATTTCTATCTGATAACACCACTCTTTTAATTTTTTTAATTAATTTATTTAAAAAAATCATTTTTTTATTTATTTTTGAGAGAGAGACACACAGAGCACAAGTGGGGAAGAGGTAGAAAGAGAGAGGGACACAGACTCTGAAGCAGGCTCCAGGCTCTGAGCTGTCAGCACAGAACCCAGCGTGGGGCTCAAACTCACAAGCCACGAGATCATGACCTGAACCGAAGGCAGACGCTTAACCAACGGAGCCACCCAGGCGCCTCCCTTTTTTTTCTTTTTAAATAGTTTTATTTATTTGAGAAAGAGAGAGAGAGAGAGAGAGAGAGAGAGAGAGAGAGTCTGCCACTCTTTTTTTAGTTGAGCTGGACTTATGAATCAAGTCCAAGAATCAAGTTCTTTTCTGTGGGTTTTTGCCTTGTTCTCTGGGCCTTCCTGGTCACAGAAGTCTCAACAAGAGAATAAAGAGAGAAGAAAAGAATAAGAATCTACACTCACTTCTTCTGCAGGGAAGCTCTAGTTCCTCACTGGCTTTCACCCAGACCTGTGTTTAAACTTCTCTGCCTTGGGAACAAAGAAAGCAATAGAGGAAGCTTTGTGTCTCCCTTTAGAGAGTATATGAGTTGAGCAGGATGTGTCTTCGTAGGTTGACATTCATGTCCTGTGAATGCGATCGTATTTGGCAAATGAATCTTTGCAGAGGTAATTAATGACCTCCAGATGAGCTCATTCTGGATTCTCTGAGTGAGCCCTACATCCAGTAACAAGGGTCCTTGTAAGAAATACTGAGGGGATAGACACGGAGAGAGGAGAAAAAGGCCATGTAAATAGAGAGGCAGGGGTTGAAGCCATGGAGTCTGCCAGAAGATGGAAGAGATAAGGAAGGATTCTCCCTTAGAGGCTTCAGAGGGGGCACAACCTGCCAACACCTGATTTCATCTTTCTGGCCCCCAGAACTGTGAGAGAACAGATTTTTGTTTTAAGCCACTGAGTTGTGGTTTTTTCTTACAAGCAGCCCCTGGAATCAATACAGTATTCAATGAACACCAACTGTAAATAATGAATATACCTACTACTAATAACAATAGCTGCCCTGTACTGAGCATGAATTGAAGACAGCAGTTTCTGGAAGCTGCAAGTGAGGAGCTGACCTCTCATGCTATCCCCAACTTGTCCACCTTCAGCAAGCCTGACTGTGGTATAATAAAAATATACTTGGTTTTTGGCCCTGTTCTTGACCTGAGAATTTCCCAAGAAACCCTGAGAATTTCGTGAGTGGTAACTGTATTTTGTATGCTAATGGAATGGCTTCTAGACCATGTTAAGAAGAGGGCTGGATGCCAGAAAAACTGACCATGGGCTTCCATGGTTAGAATTCACAGACCTGCCTCCCACCTCTGGGGAACTGAGAGGCTCCAGAGATTAGACCAATGGCTAATGATTAAACAACCGTGTCTACATAACGAGACCTCCACAAAAATCCCTAAACAATGGGGTTTTGAGAGCTTCTGAGTTGGTGAGCACATCAAAGTGCCATGAAGATGGGACATCTGGAGAGGCATGGCAGGTCTGCAGGTGCCCCCCAGCCCCCATACCTTGCCCTATGCCTCTCCTGCACTGGGCTGTTCTGGAGTAGTAGTCTGTATAATAAACTGGTAATCATTAAGTCAAGTGTCTTCCTGACTTCTGTGAGTCTTTCTAGCAAATTATGGAGACTGAGGAAGGGGTTGTGGGAGCCCCAATTTAGAGTGTGTCTGTCAGAAGTCTGGGCAGCCCTCTGGGGCTTGTGACTGGTGCCTGGAGTGAGGACAGTCCTGTGGGACTGAGCCCTTGACCTGTTGGGTCGGTGCTAACCCTGGGGAGCTAAGGTCAGCACCAGATTGAATTGTTGGTCACCCAGCTGGTGTCAGAGAATTGGTTGTTGGTGTTAGAAAAGACACCACCAATTTGGTGTTGGGAAGACAAAACTCACACGTTGACTTTTGTTTTGTTTTTCGTTTATCGCTTTTAACAAAAAAACTGCCCCAATTTTTCCAGGGTACAGAGAACTAGTAGGTCATAGTTTTGTTGGCCTTTCCTAATTTACTACAAGAGTGTGCATTCCTGCTTCACATGTGGATCCACAGTTTGGACCCTTCTCTTAGGAATCTGTCACTGGAGAATGTCAGCCTCTACGTGTGTTCCTCAGGAAACCTGGCCAATGGTAGGGCCACAACAGCAGAGCAGAACCTCTGGGTCACTGTTTCTGTGTTTTGCCTTTTAATATTGAGAAGGTGGGTTCCTGGTTAAACACCTATATGTGATTTTTTTCGGGCCTGGCCAGAGGCAATTACAAACGCTTATGGGGAAAGCTGCCCTTACCATGCCAGCCTTGGTGCCTGGCCCGTGCACTGTAGTCTCTAAAGGGGGGCTTAGGCAAGGACCCAGGCAGTCATGCTCTTTACCACTATCATTCCTAGCCCTGGTGCCTTCATTCCCAGGTCTCTTTATCTAAGAGGCTTTGGCCAGAGGCCCTCTTCCAGTGCCTCTGGGGAGCCCTCCTTACCTGCAGGAGGAGGAGGAGGAGGAGGAGGAGGAGAAAGAAGCCTTAAAGACACTTTCTGATTCAGTACCCAGTACTTTTCCACCCCTGGCCCTTCTCCTTCACGTTCACTTGACCCCAGAGTTGGTAGGACTCCCAGAGCCTTTTGTTCAGGGCTCCCTCAACAGTGAGACAACCCTACATCTATGCTGATACACCTGACCCTCAACCAGTGCGATATTCCATGGGATAAATGGACGGTGGGGCGGGGGAGGGAATGTTTTCTCTGATTTGGGACTCTTGCTCATACCATCACTGTAAGTGGTCAGAGCCTTCATTCTTAATGCTTTTGGCTCCTTGCTTTCATCAGCCACTCTGGCAACAGGCAGTTCCTCTCTCTTTTTCAGCCCAGCCAAGTTCCTGACAAATCTCCAGTCACTGTGAGCCACAAGATAGTTAAAGATTAAATCTACTACACTGTAGTTTCATTTCACCAAACATATGTGAAGTGCCTACTGTATTCCAGGCACTGTGCTAGGCTCTGTGATGCTGTGATGAATGAACCATAGACCCCGCCTTTGAGTTCATGGTCCGAAGGCACCTAGAAAGTAAACAGTTCATTTCAACAGTGTGATAAGTCTTACAGTTCAGGTAAGCACAGGTGTTTGGGGGGAACAGAGGACAGATGCTAAGCACATGTTGGGTGGGGAAAATTTCCTTCTACCCTTAGTAATTAAATAGACACAAAACAGATTCATGGGGAAAAAAAACAAATTTAATTTTTTGTATATGGGGTCTCAAAGATATGAAGCCCAAGAAGTGACCAAAACAAGAACAAGATGTTTATATGTCTTCTAGACAAAGAAACAATAAATTAATGAAGAACTACAAGACAAAAACTTTGGCTTGGATAATGATTAATGAAGAAACTCAGCAGATGCTGTTTACATAGCCCTCTTGGCCCTGAACTCCCTATCCCTGGTGATAAGGATATCTCTCAATCTCTTGAGGCAGAGAGGAGGGGGGGACAGAGAGAAGGGCCAGAGTGTCCTTTTTACACAGGCTGTTTCGCAAGTAACTTGAAGTCAAAGTAATCAATATGCTGCCAAAGTAACATATTATGGGGTAGCCTTCCCTGAACCCCAAAACATGGAAGGAAAGGGGGAGGGTCAAGGAGTCCTTCAAGAGGAGGTGGTATCTGAGGTGAATCTCAGAGTGTAAGTGAAGAATGTGGGAGAGATTTGAGGACAGAAGATCTCACTAATTATTAAATTATTATTATTTTTTAAATGTTTTATTTATTTTTGAGAGAGAGAGAGAGAGAGAGAGAGTACAAGCAGGGGAAGGGAAGAGAGAGCCAGAGACACAGAATCAGAAGCAGGCTCCAAGCTCTGAGCTGTCAGCACAGAGCCTGATGCAGGGCTTGAACTCATGAACCATGAGATCATGGCCTGAGCCAAAGTTGGATGCTTAACCAACTGAGCTATGCAGGTGCCCCATAGTTTTTTGTTTTTGTTCATTTCCCCCCACCCCAAACTAGTTTTCTTCTCACTGGGGTGCTCACATCCCGGCTGGTGGTGGCATATGGCATGTACACATGCAAACGAAGCAGATAATCTTGGAAAACGTGGGGCAATATGAAGAGGCAACCATGTTTGAGGAGATGGTAGTTTTGATGTGCACATGGCAGAGACCTCTGGTCTGTCGGGGCAACTGGAGTGAGGCTTCTGGCAATCAGTCCTTAAGGGCTTAGGGACTGGGCAATAAGACACTGTGGTGTTTTGCTGAAATAGTTCTCTGCTGTGACAATCCAAGTATCATTCCTGCAGTCTCCTGGTTTTGTGGCCTCCTAACTCATTTCTTGTGCTTTTTCAGAGACCAGGAAAGCCTCCTAATAAACTCCTTTCTTCTTAACTAGCTTCAGTAGACGTTCTTCCCCGTAACTGAGAACATCACTGGTTAAGAGGGCCTTCTAACTGGGGATGACATTTACAAGCAATAAGGCAGGAAACTCTTCCTGGGGGGACCTGGAAGGCCTTCCTGAGAAGTCTGGTGGTGGGATCTGGGGCTCCTTGCTCCCATGGTAAGTGTGAGACATGCACCCAACTTGTTGGTCAGGACTCACTTTCTCTTCCAAGTGGGACTTGTATGTGTCCATACATAGCAGCCTTTGTTCTGATGGCTTTCTGTCAGTCACCACAGGCCTCAGGGAGAGGAGGCACAGATGGGGAGACAGGCCAGGCCCCTCTATGCCCAGTTCTTTGGAATCCTATGAACATTACACTGAATGGACACACTGTCCACCCTCTTTCTTTATTTGAGCAAGCGCATGAATATACAGAATCATTAAAGTACTAATATAATATAGCACTGTAACCAGTCTTGAGGGCTAACTTGTTTCAAGCTTACCCACTCCTTGCTTGCTGACCTAAGGCCCTTGGTCTGTGGCTGAACTAACCTACTTTCCCTGAGATTTGCAGACCACTGACCAAACTTTCCCAGAAGATGAGGCCTGACTACATTTACAAACGGCTGCCACTGATGCCAGCAAGTCTGTTCAGGGTCATGTCGACATATGACTAACCACCTGGGTACCTGCACCTCCTGCAGGTAGCTCCGCCCCCACCCACGCCATTTTTCCCATGCCTTCTCCTTTAAAACCCTCTAGATGATCCTGGACAGGAAAGATGGTCCTGGAGACATTAGAGTCCACCATTTTCCCAGGTTGCTGGCTTCCTGAATAAAACAACCTTTCCTTTCCTACCATCACTTATCTCTCAAGTGTTGTTTTGCGAGTGGTGAGCAGCTGAACCTGAATTTGGAACCGGTTCTCTTTCTGGTAACACTCTAAAGATCACTTCGCTCAACTTTCTTCAAGTCAGATTGAAACCAAAGGCTGGAGAGGTTAAGAATAATAGCAACTACGAATATAGTACTTTTCTGTTTACAAAGCTTTCATCTTTAAAACTTCTTTCATCCTCACAGCCACCCCAGTGAGTTAAGCCACTGACCCAAAGGCTCTTTGCTTAGCTTGTGGCAAGGCAGCGATCGTGACCTGCATTTCTGAGTGTGTGGTCCTGTCTACTTAGTGCTCAGAGACTGGTCCCGGTCTGCAAACTCTATCACATGAGAAACACTACTCTATACTACTTTTGTTCCCATGCTGAAAGGGTGGGGTAGTCTGGGGTCTGTTTAGAAGATGCAGAAGGCTCTTAGGCAATTCCTGCTCTTACAAAACATCCCTTCTTTCACAAACCACAAGATCTGATTTATTTGTTTTCAAAGAAATATAGAACTAAAAGTGGTAACTCATGTTTTGGGTAACAAATGTAAATTGCAAGTCATGAATTGGCCAGAGAACAAGCCAGGAGCCTATCACTGGTTTCTCTGTCATGAGCCCTATGTACCCTGGGGTTGGGTTGACACATCAAATAATTTTATATTGGAAGAATTTCCACAAGGTTAAATTGCTATTATTTAAAAGCATAAGATAAAATGTATTTTAACTGGGATTGTACTGTATGGTGTATGTGTATGTGGAGGGACATGCATAAAGCTTTCTATTCTGTAAAATACAGGAGAAAGATAATGGCACTTTTAGCAAATGTGAAAACAATGTGCTGTGTCTGCAGATAGAAAGTTATTCTCCATGAATTCTAGACTGGAAATTCTTTTGAAAAAATATTTATTTAGTTTTGAGAGAGAGAGAGAGAGAACACAAGCAGAATAGGGGCAGAGAGAGAGGGAGACAGAGGATCTGAAGCGGGCTGTGCACCGACAGCACAGGGGCTTGAACTCATGAACCCGTGAGATCATGACCTGAGCTGAAGTCAGACACTTAACTGACTAAGCCACCCAGGCACTGGAAATTCTTATCTTTCTGAAATGGTTAACTTATCACCACTTAGTGGAACAAGGTCATTTCCAGAATACATTATCCAACACCTGGTTTGTTATTAGCTGGGTGAAAAAAAATTCAAGGGACTCAGGCATGAAAGGAGAAGTTTCCCACACTACTTTTGTTATTTTTTTTCAGTTACAAAAACAAAAGCTATATGGTCATTAAAAAGATGCTCTCAGAAAGACAGAAGTGGATTTAGTATGGTAACATCTTTTTTCATAAAATCGAAAACTTTTGAATTTCCTTTGGTTGATGAAAACAGGTACTAATATGGGAAGTCTTTTTTAAAAGCAGATGGCATTAACTCAAACATTCAGAAAGTGCGGGATACCTGTACTATTGTTTCTTGTTTTATCAACTCAGACACTATCTGATTTCCTACTAACATAGATGGAAAATTTGGCTCACCTAAAATGCTGTCTTATTCTCTTGCCTCCTTCTATTACCAATGATATCGGTGCCTCTGTTGGTCATCACAGTAATTTCAAACATATTTCATTTCTTAGTCCTCCAACCTAAGAAAGAGTTTCTTATAAACTAAATTTCTTAGGATTTCACTCTTCCCTCCAATCTTCTTTCTGAACTGATTAATGTCCCTCTAGAACCGAGAATGTCCCTCGACTTGCGTTTGTGTGATGTTTTTCTCATGATTAGATTGAGGTTATATTTTAGGGAAGAATATCATGTATCATGTATGTGATGGGACCCTCAGTGCATCATATCTGGGAGTACATGATGTTAATATGTCTTAATGCTGGTGAAGTTAGTCTTAATCATCTGGTTAAGGCGGTGTCTGAGGCTTTTTCACTTTAGATCACTATTTTTTCCTTTGTAATAATAAATATTTAAGGGGAGATACTTTGCAACTATGCAAATATTCTATTTTTCTTTAAATTTTCACCCATCAATTTTAGCATTAATTGGTGGATCTTGCCTGTAACAATTATTACTCTGATGTTCTCACAGCCATTTTTGTTTTTCTTCATTTCTTCTACATTTATTAATTGAACTCTCCTATAAGCAAAAAATTGTCTCTTCTCCATCATTTATTTATGTATTTAATCACCCATTTATACCAGTATGGAATCATGGATATTTACTTTATTCTTTAAGTTATAATAAAAATCTTCATTATTTATTTTAGTGCTAAATTTCTTGCAGGTTGGACTATTGGGGGTTCCTTTATGTTGGTTGCTGTGTTATTTTGACATCCCCCAACTTCTTCTTTTCAACCCCCCTGAGCATTTCATTACTTCCTGGCAACACAAAGTCCTCTAGGCTTATTTTGTATTTTTCCTGCTCTAGACTTGAAATCAATCACTGCTCCAAAGAGCCTTGGTAACTTTTGTGAATGGTGTTTACAACCCATGATCTGGACACTTAGTAGTGTTCATGGTTATTAGGGTGTTGCTACTTCTAGGTCCTATCAGTGGGTTAGTATATAGACACATATCTATCTATCATCTATCTATCTATCTATCTATCATCATCATCTATCTTAAAAATCAGCATGATTCAGGGGTGCTTGGGTGGATCAGTTAGTTGAGCATCCAACTCTTGATTTTGGCCTAGGTCATGATACCAGCATTGTAGGATCAAGCCCCATGTTGGGCTTCATGCTGAGCAAACAGCCTGCTTAAGATTCTTTCTTACTCTCTCATTCTCTCTCTCTCTGCCCCTCTCCTCTGCTCACATTCTCTCCCTTAAAAAAAATTAACATGGTTTGTATTGATACCTATGATCCAATCTACCTCTTCAAGATTCATTCTAACATTCCCTCTTCATTTCCACGTTCTTTTTCTGAAGGTGAAACCTGTTGCTCATATCTGAAATATATTTCCTTATATATTCAACTTTAGTATCCATTCAAAGGAGTTTCAAAATTTCTAACCCATGTTTTTCTAGGGAAAAACGGATCGATTAGACTACAATGTTTTGTATAATCCTTTTGTTTTTAGCCTTAGAATATCTACTCAAAACATTGTTTTCCAAAGTTACTTATGTAAGCTCCTTTCTTTCCCACCTTCTTTAGTGAGATTATGCCATTCTGTATAACAGATTTGTTTGTCTCAGTCTGCATCTACATCTGGTTGCTTTTTAAAAAATTGTTAGCAGTAAAAGTCTTTCCTTTGTGCAACACAGTCCTAGGGTTTTGACAAATGCACAGAGTCATGTATTTACCACCACCGTACCAAATAGGACAGTTACATCACCCCACACATTTGTTCTATCTCTTTGCGGTCAAATTCCCCCTCCACACAACTAGCAATCATTGATCTGGTTTCTATCCCTGTAATTTTCCCTTTGCCAGAATATCATATGAATTAAACCATACAATAGATAGTCTTTTGGGTCTAGTTTCTTTCACTTAAAAAGTTGCATTTAAAATTCATCCATGTTTTTACGTTAAACAGTAGTTCATGATTTCTTATTGCTGGGTAGTATTTCATCGAATGGCTTTTCCATAGTTTCTTAATCAATACACCTATTGAACAAATCTCAGTTGTTTCCAGTTTTGATATTTAGGAATAAAGCTAATAAAAACATTCAGAAACATGTATTTGTGTGAATGTAGTTTTCATTTCATTTGTATAATTATAAATTAGGAGTGGGATTGTTGGACCCTATGGTAAATATTTAACTGTATAAAACTTGACAAACTATTTTCCAAAGTTTCTGTACCATTTTACATTGTTTCTAACATATGAGAGTTCTATTCGGTCTGAATCCTTGTCAGCACTTGATATTGTATATTTTTAATTTTAGCCATTTTAATAAGTGTGTGGCATTATTTCATTGTGACTTTAATTAGCTTTTACTAATGACTAACGATGTTGAGTATCTTTTTATATACTTTTTTCATTTATATATTTCCTTCAGTGAAAAGTCAAAATACAAATCAAAACAAACCTGCAATTTTTCTAAATCTGTGCTATCCAACAGATCCAACAGAAAACTGAAAACAGAAGGTAAATACAAGAGTTTTAAAATAATTTAAAAAGGGAAAAATTATTTACTTTTATATATTTCATTTCCAATACTCCTCATTTCTTTTTGAAGATCCAAGTTTCTATCTGGTGTCATATTCATCTAACATGTATTGTAGAGGAGAGTTTGGATGGCGGAGTAGTAAGGGGATCCTGGGCTTGTTTTGTCCCTCAAACTCAGCTAGATCAACATCAAACAATTTGGAACACCTAGGAAATAGATCTGAGGATTAACAGAACGATCTGCATAATCTGAGGGAGAGAATATGGCAGGTATGTGGTGTGGAGAGGTGAACTGGGGGAGAGAAGAGCTGCAGTGCTGCAGAGGGGAGGGGGCCATTTTCACAGAGAAGAGAAAGAGAGTGGGGGAGAGAGAGCAGCATATCAGGTTTGTGCAAGAAAGCACTCCTCCTGAAAGCAGATAGAAAGAGTGAAAACATGCACAGGGACCTGCATAAGAAAACTGATCCCCAAAACCATTGATGGGGGAAAAGGAGAGGGTTTTAATACTGCCAGTTTTTTATAAACAGCAGAGCACAGAGTTTGAAGTTTTAGAAGTCAGCCCCTGGTGGTGCTCCAGCAAGGAAGCAGGGCCATGAAACTTCCCCACCCCCCCTCCCCAGAATGGGCAGCATGGTCTGAGGCTCTCTTGGGGCACACGGAGGAATCCAGAAGTGGTTCCCCTGCTTGGAGGGCATTTGATAGAAGTGATGGCCCCTCTGCAGGCAAAAGACCTGGCAGGTGCCATCAAGCCACCACATTCACCTATAGGAACAAAGACACGGGCTAAGGGCAGCAAACCCTGGTGCTGGGTGTGTGCTGCAATTTACCTTAAACTCTGAGCTGTTGCTGCTGTGTGGTGGTGCGACCAGTTCCTGGGACAAGCCAGCCACAGGGAGGCAAGACCTTCCAACAGAAGATCACTATGGTCCAAACTGCAAGGTTGTCTTAAGTGTGGGGTTTTGAAACACAGTCGCACTGGAGATAAAACTCTGGAGAAAGGCACTGCCTGGTGGGCAGATAGCTCAGACACAGACAGGGGGAACGCAGGGAGCTGATGGAAGTGGGGGACACAGGATGAGTGATTGATCGGACATCTGTGAGGGTGTGAACTTCCTGCTCTGGAAACTAGAGAGCGAGGTGAAGCCATTTTCACTATTAGCCCACCAACACTGATTGACCCCAGTGAGCTAACAGCATCACCAAGTGGAGAATGGAGCCCTTACACCAAAGCCTGTCCCCACTAACCCCCCTCTTGGAAAAAGAGAAGCAGGCCCCTCCTTCAGAAGACCAGTACAAATCCCTTCCACTGGCTTAAGTCTAATGATCGTAGAGTGCTGCAAAGTTTCAGTTCTAGGGGAAACTGGATCTAGTTTCATTTGGGTTTTTTGTTCATTTGTTTTTTGGTGTCGTTGCTTCTGTTTTGTTTTTGTTGTTATTGCTTTTTGCTTTCGTTTCTTGGATACAGAAAGAGCACATTTTTAATTTAATTTAATTATTTATTTTTAATTTTAATTTTTTTTCTCTTCTTTTCTCTTTTCTCTTTTTTCTATCAAGCTTCTCTTGACAAGAAGACTAAAACACACCTAGGATCTGGCTTCCTTTAATTTTTAAAAAAAATTTTTATTTTTATTTCATTCTATTATTATTATTGTTGGGGTTTTTTCTTCCTCCAAAATGACAAGATGGAGGAATTCACCTCAAAAGAAAGAACTAGAAGAAATGACAGCCAGGGATTTAGTTAATGCAGATATAAGTAAGATGTCTGAACTAGAATTTAAAACTACAATTATAAGGATACTAGCTGGGCTTGAAAGAAAGTATGGAAGACACCAGAGAATCCCTGATATCTTTTGGAGATAAAAGAACTAAAATCTAGTCAGACCAAAATTAAAAATGTTATAACCGAGATGCAAACCCAAATGCCATAAAAACAAGATAAATGAGTCAGAGGAGTGAATTAGTAATATAGAAGATAAAATTATGGAAAATATTAACCTGAAAAGGAGAGAAACAAAGATCAGGGATAATGAAAGCAGACTTAGGGAACTCAGTAATTTATTAAAACATAGTATCAATTGCACCACAGGAATCCCAGAAGATGAAGAGAGAGACAGAAGGGGCAGAAGGTTTATGTGAACAAATTATAGCTGAAACTTCCCTAAACTGGGGAAAGGCACAGTCATCAAAATCCATGAAACACAGAGAACTCCCATGAAATTCAACAAAAGTTAGCCATCACCAAGACATATCACAGTCAAATTCACAAAATACATGGACAATGAAAGAATCCTGAAAGCAGCAAGGGGAAAAAAAGTCCATAACCTATAAGGGAAGACAGATCAGGTTCACGGCAGATATGTCCAAAGAAACTTGGCAGGCCAGAAAGGAGTGGCAAGATATAGTCTACATGCTGAATGGAAAAAATTATGCAGCCAAGAATACTCTATCCAGCAAGTCAGTCACTCAAAATAGAAGGAGAGATAAAGAGTTTCCCAGACAAACAAAACCTAAAGGAGTTTGTGACCACTAAACCAGCCCTACAAGAAATTTTAAGAGGAACTCTTTGAGTGGAGAAAAAAACAAAAAAAGACCAAAAGCAACAAATACTAGAAAGGACCAGAAAATGTCACCAGAAACACCAACTCTACAGTTAACACAATGGCACTAAATTCATGTCTTTCAATAATCACTGTGATGTAAATGGACTAAATGCTCCAATCAAAAGACATAAGGTATCAATATGGATAAAAAAACCAAGATCCATCTATATGCTGCCTTCAAAAGATGCATCTTAGACCTAAAGACACCTGCAGACTGAATGTGAAAGGATGGAGAACCATCTATCATGCTAATGGACATCAAAAGAAAGCCAGAGTGGCCATATTTATATCAGACAAATTAAATTTTAAGATAAAGACCATAACAAAGAAGGGCATTATGTCATAATTAAGGGGTCTATCCATCAAGAAGAGCTAAGAATTGTAAATATTTATGCCTCCCCCACTTGGAAGCAGCCAAATATATAAATCAATTAATAACAAACATAAAAAAATATTGATAATAATATAATAATAGTAGAGGACTTTAATACCCCATTTAGAGCTATGGATAGATCACCTAAGCATAAAATCAACAAGAAAACAATGGCTCTGAATGACACACTGGGTCAGATGGACTTAACAGATATATTCATAACATTTCATCCTAAAGCAGCAGAATACACATTATTTTCAAGTGCACATGGGACATTCTCCAGAATAGATCACATACTTGGTCACAATATCAGCCCTCAACAGGTAGAAAAAGACTGAGAGCATACCACGCTTATTTTCAGATCACAAAGTGATGAAACTTGAAATAAACCACAAGAAAAATTTGGAAAGTCCTCGAATACGTGGAGGTTAAAGAACATCCTACTAAAGAATGAATGGGCTAAATAAATTAACATATTAAAAGAGAAATAAAAAAACTCCATGGAAGAATATTTAAATGAAAACATGACAGTCCAAAACGTTTGGGATGCAGCAAAGGCAGTCCTATAGGGGGAGGTATACTGCCATTCAGGCCTATCTCAAGAAGCAAGAAAGGTTCTGAATATACAACCTAACCTTACACCCAAAGGAGCTAGAAAAGGAACAGCAAATAAAGCCCAAGGCCAGTAGAAGAAGGGAAATAATAAAGAAAAGAGCAGAAATAAATGATACAGAAACAAAAAAACCCAGTAGAACAGATCAATGAAGCTAAGAGCTGGTTCCTTGAAAGAATTAAGAAATTGATAACCCCCTAGCCAGACTTATTAAAAAGAAAAGAGAAAGGACCCAAATAGATAAAATCATGAATGAAAGAGGAGAGATTACAACCCACACAACAGAAATACAAACAATTATAAGAGAATGTTATGAAAAATTATATGTCAATAAACTGGGCAATCTGGAAAAAATGGACAAATTTCTAGAAACTCACAGACTACCAAAACTTAATCAGGAAGAAATAAAAATTTGAACAGACCCATGGCCAGCAAAAAAATTGAATCAGTAATTAAAAATCTTCCAACAAACAAGAATCCTGGGCCAGATGGCTTCCCAGGAGAATTCTACCAGACATTTAAAGAAGAGTTATTACCTATTCTTTTCAAACTATTCCAAGAAAATAGATATAGAAGGAAAACTTCCAAACTCATTCTATGAAGCCAGTATTACCTTGATTCCAAAACTGAACAAAGACCCCACTAAAAAGGAGAATTACAGGCAAATATCCTTAATGAAACTGGATGCAAAAATTCTCAACAAGATATTATCAAATCCAATTCAACAGTATACTAAGAGAATTATACACCACCATCAAGTGGGATTTATTCCTGGGCTGCAGGGCTGGTTCAATATTTGGAAATCAATCAATGTGATATACCACATTAATAAAAGAAAGGATAAGAACTATATGATCTGTCAATAGATGCAGAAAAGGCATTTGACAAATTACAGCATCCATTCTTGATAAAAACCCTCAACAAAGTAGGGATAGAGAGAACATACCTCAACATCATAAGGCCATATATGAAAGATACTCAGCTAATACCATCCTTGGTGGGGAAAAGCTAAGAGCTTTTCTGCTATTGTCAGGAATAAAACAGGGATGTCCACTCTCACCATTGTTATTTAACATGGACTGGAAGTCCTAGCCTCAACAATCAGACAGCAGAAAGAAATAAAAGGCACCTGGATTGGTAAGGAAGAAGTTCCAGATGACAGTTTTTGAACGGCTATGCATTTATATGTTACATATTTTAAAATCACTCATCTTTAATTGAAATTGAAGTTTATAAAATCTTGAGTATTTCTTGCTTCTTTAGTTGTCTCCTCTATAATTTGCTATTTTCATTGTTTTCTAGGGGATTATAGAAAAGGAGAATAAGATAAAATTGCCCTTCTCACTTAAATCCTAATTGCTTCTTTGACACTGGATAGCTGGTACTAAACAGACAAAACACATAGCTACTTGATTTAGTTGTATTATTACTTCAATACTTTTAAGTCATATCTTGCAGGTTTTAAGAGGAGTATGTATCAAAGGTATAAAAACATTGATTCTAGCATTTCCTGTATTCCTCTTGAATTTCTTTCCTGTTTAACAGAGTACTTCCTTTTGTACTTTTTTTTTTTTTTCACATAGAATTCATGGATGACAAACTTTCTGGGCTATCTTACAGGTATGAGAATTCTTGCTTTATAAGCATACTTTTTTGTAATTGTGAAGCCATTGAGGTAGAGTGCTGGGACACAAATTATGAACCTCCGGATTCCAGGTTAAGGACTCTTGCTGCATATAAAGTGCTAAATCTATAAATCAGAAGATAATATATTTTATTATTTTTGATTTTATGTTGTTCCAGGTGATGGAGAAGATATAACATGTTTCCTAATCTCTGGATTATTTTTTGTGGTAGAGGCTGGGGAAGAGTAATGTGGTCAAAGCACTTGATTTCTGAAGGTTAAGTGGCAAAAGCAGTGCCTTTGCTGATTCTAATCTACTCAACACTAGCTGTCGTTTATCTTTTCCCCTGAGATTTCAAGCAAACGAGTCATGCTGGGGTGCCTTGAGA
This sequence comes from Cryptoprocta ferox, assembly GCA_028646485.1. Taxonomy (NCBI): domain Eukaryota; kingdom Metazoa; phylum Chordata; class Mammalia; order Carnivora; family Eupleridae; genus Cryptoprocta; species Cryptoprocta ferox. The sequence goes on along the minus strand of CM053571.1, from coordinate 87,643,553 downwards.
AGGGGACACAAGATGGCTGCTGGATGACAGGAAGGGGATATTTGCAGAGTTTAAAGTACAGTAAAACCTTGGTTTGCAAGCATAATTCATTCTGGAAACATGCTTGTAATCCAAAGCACTTGTATATCAAAGCAAATTTCCCCATAAGAAATAATGGAAACTCAGATGATTTGTTCCACAACCCAAAAAATATTCATATAAAAATGATTACAATACCATAATATAATACAATAAAAATACAAAATATAAAGAAACCTAAAGACATTAACCTGTACTTACCTTTGAAAACCTTTGTGGCTGGTGTGAGGGAGACAAGAGTGAGCAAGGTGATTGTGTAGGACGATTTTCACTATCAATAATGGAATCACTGCTACCTATTGGCTCAATGGAATCCTTTTCTTTGCATGTAACTTTAACAAGGAACCCATCCAATGACCTAGAATAAAGCAAAGCATTCCTAAGTTTTGAAGTGACAAAAAAATATACTAGTGCCAATTGTGGGCACTTTCAACGTCCTGAAAAAATCACTGCCAAAACACTGCAGCCCTAGGCTGAGTGTCTGAGCACCGGGAATGATCACCCACAATCCTACAGCAAGAGAGAGAAGAACCATTCGCTCAGTTGTGATCAGGGGACATTGGGTGTCGCGTACTACTTGTATCACAAAACATCGCTTGTTTATCAAGTTAAATTTATTAGAAATGGTTGCTCATCTTATGGAGCACATGCAGAATAAGTTACTCGCCATCCAAGGTTTTTTACTGTACTTTGTATTTACTGGTAAATAAGATTTGACCTTTTTCTGAGACTGGAGACAACTGTAGGTCCCACCTCCCATGTGGTAGAAGGCTAGACGTAAAATCTGATATGTAGCCAGTGATACTGAGCATCAAGGTTCTTGGCCCTGAACAACAATGCTGGCTTTGCCTTACTTCAGCGCTGGGGAAGTTAGCCAGGTTTTCAGCAAGCACAAGATGGTAGCTGGTGCATTTCAGGAAAATGGCTAGAGTAGGTGGAAACACATTCATAGACTCAGTAAATGTTTAACTTTTATTCCTGCCTAACAGATAGCATATTTTCTGCAAAAATTATGAGTTAAATATAATTTAATGGAGAAAAGGTATTTAAAAATAGAATTGTGACAATTTAAAAACTCCTCTCATGAATACAGAAGGAAAAAGAGTCAGTAAACAAAACAAAAACCGAAACAAAACAAATGAAGTAAGAGCACAGTCTCTTCAACTTAGAGATAGTACATCCATTCCTCTTCTTTCCCAGGTGAAAGCTCCCTGGAGCCACTGTTGAGATCAGACTCCAGACTAAAAGGTAATTTTTGCGCTGAGAGTGCACATCTGATTCACAGAAGCAAGTCTATGCTCCAGACAGGGCAAAGCAGAGTGTATCTAAGTCTTCTATTGCATTAGGTCTCTGGGACACTTGGAGCCACTGCCTAAGCGAGGCTGTACTTAATTTGCTGAGTCCTTGGACTTCATTTCGGTTTAAAAATGGGTGCTCTCCTTGTCTGTCGTGTTTAGCTGCAAGTATTCCAAAGTGCCTTTTTTGTAGCTGGCCACCCGTGTTGGTTTTCGACTTCTTATCCCCGCCGCCTGTCTCTTCTGTAAAGAGTTGGCAATCATGTCGGAAAAGTCCGCTTGCAAGCGCTGCTGATTCTCCCTGGAAAGAGAGTGGGGAGAAAAAAAGGGCACTTCTCAGCAGTTCACACAGAATACTCCGTAGCTCCAGAACAGTCAGTTCAGTTTACCAAAAAGAATGCTTATTTTATCGGATTCTTATGGAATGCTTATTCTGCGTTAAACACTGGGAGTCCAGAGGATACAGGATGAGCCTTGCTTTTGATGAGTTTAAAAGAGCTGCCATCCCTGCTCTGTGTAATTGTAGAAAAAGCAGAATATATTTCAAGTGGAAAAGTATATTTCAATTTCAAAATGAAAGAGCATGCTGCTTGGATTTGGCAGTGCGCTTAGGTTTACGCAAGCCACTGCAGGGAGGGGAAAAGAAATAAGGACAATGCAAGGCCCCTGCAACACAAGCCTGAGGACTGGGTCCCACACATCCAGGAGTGTGGCTCTTGTCTGGGGAGGGCTTAGAAGGGATGGAATGGACCTGTGGCCCAGGAAGGATCTGGGGTGTTTTGGCTTCTCTCCAGGCTTGCCATCTATCTGGGTCCAGCGTCTAGGGGTCTGTAAGACAGGGTCTCTCTGCTCCAGCAAAAGCCACAGTAACAGCCGTATAACTGATTGCAGCAACGAAATGTGTAACTGGATGGTCATTTGAGTCATCTTTAAGGGAACTGAAATCTGTTCGTTAGACCTGAAACCTCGTCTTCCTTCTCTCTGGGAGAACACAAGCTACACCTGAAAATGCAGAACCTCAGTCCTGGGGCTGGGGGAGGGCCCATTTCCAGAAGCCCTGCAGAGCTGTTGAACCCGTCATGCAGGAGGTGAATGGTCAACTACTCTCCGCTCTGAGCATGCCTGGAACACCCCGTTTCTGGCAGCCAGAGAAGGGAGGTTTCTAAACGTCTCGCGTATGTAGTCCCTGGCTGGCCCCTTATTCAATAGATCATTGCCACTGGCAAAGCTCTTGCCACGGTGAAATGAGTTGTATGTGGCACAGCTGTCAAAGCCAAGACTTTCACTCCCCTGTCCCCTCCCCACTACACCCACCCCCAGCGGCTTACACAGTAGGAGGCGTTGGCAGGTTGTACTCCCGGTCCTTCACCCCCGTCAGCCAGTAGGTAGTCTCGGTTCCTCTTCCCTAGGGAGACAAGCAAGGTGTGTGCCACAAAGGCCAGGGAGACAGGTCAGTTCCAGCCCACCATTCTGGCAAGTAGCCATTTCCAAGAGACCTTTCACTTCCATGTTTCTTATCACTGCCTACATTTCAGCACAGCGCATGTTCCAGATGTGATTCTCATCCTCTCTAGACAGATCTTTATTTCCAAGTGCCTTTTAAAAAATAAGCCCCTCATCCCCCCAGACACGTTTATTTTTTTTCAAAGAAGAGTTCTCTTTTTTTTCCCAAAGACATTTCAGAATGTCACTACAGCCACATCATAAGAACTCTTAATTTAAAAAGAAGGAAATTCAGGTACAATCCTGATCCGCCAAGAAATTCAACTGGTTTTCATCACCCACGTTTTCTTCTAGTCCTTTTTGCCACAAGATCTTGTCACAAAACCTTTGCCAGTTTCCCCATCTTAAGCATGTAAATTATAAACACATGTACATCCTAAGAAATGCTTATTAAGTGACATTTGCTGGCCCCATCTGGAGGCTATAAAATGAATGGAAATTTACTGGAAATCCTGTTTTTGCTAGAGCTGGTATTTGAAAAGGAGACAGGGTGGTTATAGACTTAAAAATCACTCATCTTTGGGAAGCCTGGGTGGCTCAGTCGGTTAAGCATCCTACTTTGGCTCAGGTCATGATCTCACGGTTCATGGGTTCAAGCCCTACGTTGGACTCTATGCTGACAGCTCAGAGCCTGGAGCCTGCTTCAGATTCTGTGTCTCCCTTTCTGCCCCTCCCCTGCTCACATTCTGTCTCTCTCTCTTAAAAATAAATAAACATTAAAAAAATTAAAAATCACTCATCTTTCAAACCAGTAGTTTGCTGGCTGTGTTTGGACTGTAGTATTCCAGACACCACTTCTACTTGGGCAGGAATGTTCTGTATAGAAAATGTATTTATGGAGGACTCAAAGAGTGTGATATTAGGGCACGTCTTTTCCAAGTTGCAGTCACAGTGTAAAGGCCAGAAGGCTTTTCCAAGTTGCAGTCACAGTGTAAAGGCCAGAAGCACTGTGGCTCCTGGAGACAGACCATTTTATAGTTGGAAGTTGGCTTCAGACCAATTGTGAAAAGAGTCTAATGCCTTTGAAAAGCAGTCTGAGAGCCAAGTGGAGACATCTGGTGGCTCTGGAGGGTAGCAGTTCTGAATGTGAGGAACATCATGGAGAGGAGAGACTGGTGGTTCTCAAACTTTGGTGTACACTCTATACAATGGAATACTACATGGCAATGAGAAAGAATGAAATCTGACCATTCGTAGCAAAGTGGATGGACCTCGAGGGTGTCATGCTAAGCGAAATAAGTCAGGCGGAGAAGGACAGATACCATATGTTTTCACTCATAGGTCTAACAGGAGAACCCCAACAGAGGACCATGGGGAGGGGAAGGAGGAAAAAGAGTTA
>CM053571.1:87623157-87638838 GCA_028646485.1 Cryptoprocta ferox | reverse complement strand
CAATGAGAAAGAATGAAATCTGACCATTCGTAGCAAAGTGGATGGACCTCGAGGGTGTCATGCTAAGCGAAATAAGTCAGGCGGAGAAGGACAGATACCATATGTTTTCACTCATAGGTCTAACAGGAGAACCCCAACAGAGGACCATGGGGAGGGGAAGGAGGAAAAAGAGTTAGGGAGAGGGAGGGAGACAGAACACAAGAGACTCTTGAATACTGAAAACAAACTGAGGGTGGAAGGGGGAGGGGGAAAGGGGAAGGGGGGTGATGGTCATGGTGGAGGACACTTGTGGGGAAGAGCACTGGGTGTTATATGGAAACCAATCTGACAATAAACTATAAAGTTAATAAAATAAAATAAATGTAAAAAAAAAGAATAAATAAAACATTAAAAAAATTAAAAAAAAAAAAGAATGATCTAGTGGCTTTGCAGATTCTCAGACTTCTAAATCCTAATTACCTCCCAAAGGGTCAGGCAACTAGATTTTTAACAGACATATTTATGATCAACCAGAATTTATATTTTAATCAGGCAAATTTTGCCCCTGAGTATTTAATTTTCAAGTGATTATTCCCTAAGAAAATGGTCTGTTGGTCTCCATTTCATTTTAATTTTTTTGAGACAGGGGTTGCAGTCTGGGGTTTTCCATTAGAACAGGCGTTCCATTCTGAGGTGCCACTGAATGTCAACTATTATTAGAAAAATCTGAAATAAGCGAGGAAAAGTAAAAATTTCAGCAATACCCAAATATCTTGGCCAAGGTAGACTCAATTTTCTTGAAATCTGGTCTCTTCTCTGGATCTTCCTCCCAGCAGTTTTTTACAAGTAGATAGACCTGAAAGAAAGAAGGGGTAGATTTGCTCAGGGGGTGGAATTCTCTCCCATTCTCTTCCCTTGATGGGAGTAATTGAGGCAGGGAATTTTTTTTTAAGTTTATTTACTTTGAAAGAGAGAGAGAAAGAAAGAGTCCAGGGTGAGGGGCAGGGGTGGGGGAAAAAAATCTGAAGCAGGCTCTACACTGTCAGTGAGGAGCCCCATGCGGGTCCGAAACCAAGAGTAGGCCACTTAACCAACCGAGCCACCCAAGTGCCCTGAGGTAGGGAGTATTTTTAAAACATCTCAACTCTGACAATGAGGCTGAGATTGCCCAATTCCTCTCAGTCTGTCCGCACCTCCTTGCCTCACCCATCCCTTGGGCCCTAAATTAATGAAAAATGTGCTGTGGATTTGGATGGGGCTGGATTGTTGGTAGAAAATGCTTTACAGAAGTTTGCAGGGTTTATGAGCAGTGGGTGTGAGGCAGTGACTCTAATGTGAATCTCTTCCGCAAGGGCTTCCAACCACAGCGAAACGCGGAATCACCTGGAAAGGTTTCCAGTTGATTGGGCTCACGCTCCACCCCAGGAGACTCCGATTCCCAGTAGTCTCTCCCTGTCTGAGTCAACCATGGTCTGGAATCAAATGGTCCGACTGCTGACAAATCGTCAGAAGGTCTATAGTAAGCTAGGAAAACACCACAAGGCCTGTCCCTGCGTCAGTCACCTCACTTCATCTCATCACATGGGCACTTTATCATCTCACATCATCACAAGAGTGAGTACAGTACAAAAGGATATTTTGAGAAAGAGACCATGTTCACATAACTTCTATTACAGTATATTGTTATATTGTTAAAGTTGTTCTATTTTATTATTATTGTTGTCAATCTCTTACTGTGCCTAATTTAGAAATTAAACTCTATCAAAGACGTGCATGTCTAGGAAAAAGCCTAGTATATAGAGGGTTCAGTACTCTGCAGTTTCAGGTATCCACTGGGGATCTTGGAACGTATCCCCTGTGGAAAAGGGGGGATGACTATATACTTTTCTATTATTTATATGTTGGCATATTCATTTTTTAATCAGTTGGTAGTATTTATAAGCCTAATAAGCATATCACGTGGACATCTTGATCGTTTAGCTCCTAAAATTTGAGAAAGTGATATGTGCTTCAGGAACTAGGTCTTTCTTGAGTTGGGAGAGGTGGAAAAGGACATGGGGCTGATGACGGTGCCCAAAGAGAATGTCTGAGTCCTGCCCCCTGAAACCAGTGAGTGTCACCTTATTTGGAAAAGGTGTTTGTGCAGATGTGATTCAGTAAAGCACCTTGCAATGGGAACATTATTGTGGAGTATTTTGGTAGGCCCAGTGCAGTCACGTGAATCCTTATACAGGAGGGAGGCGGAGGGAGAACAGACAGAGGAGAAGATGGAGGCAGAGACTGGAGTCTCTTGTGGCCACAAGCCAAGGAGAGTCAGTAGCCACCAGAAGCTTCCGGAAGAAGCAAGAAATGGATTCTCCCCTAGAGCCTCTGGAGGAAGCATGACCTTGTTGACAACTTATTTCAGAATTTTGGCCCCCAGGACTATAAGGCATACATTTCCGTTGTTTCAATCCACCAAGTTGCTGGTTAATTTGTTATAGCAATACACAAAACTCAGGTAGGGAGATGCACTCACTTCCAGTTCTTTCTCCTCTGCCATTTCCAGGAACAGATCTGGGCGGAAGGGTTTTACTCCATTGGAATTCTCTACTCTGAAAATCTTCTCTGATGGGATGAGAATAATTCACATTACAAGAAAGAATACAGCATGAAAAAATTTTAGCAGCAGCCAGACTCTGAATTGGTTCACCCACCCCGGATGGGTACCCAGTGAGAGTGTGGCCAGCACTCAATAGAATGAATGAGCCACCAGGTGAGGGCCTTATACCCACTTATACCCAGGAGGTTAGCTTAAGTTAAGGTTACTAAGGCTCTAAAACTTAACTTGGATACGACTACCTTTAGTAGGTTTCCTCCAAGACTCGAGCCTGCCCTCCCTATATCCCTTAGATACCTACCATACACACACTTAAGACCAGGGACATAATAATTGCTCAGTAAGCAAGGGTTGGATGAATGGGAGGAAGTATTTCCCCCTCGAGAAGACCTGTGACAGAAACTACAGATCTTCTCTCAGTAACAACTAAAATACGTGTGTTGTCCCACTAGAGTGATCTAGCTCAGGTGTTAAACAGATACATGTCTTTTATTACAAGCAGAAGGGAAGCGGGGGATTGTAAGGGAAGAATCTTCAACTGACAATAATACTGAAGGTTAACAACACCTGGTATGTTATGCTTTTCAGAGCATTCTGACATTCCTACTGTCAACCCCTCCAATACCCCTGTGTGACGGGCAGTGCAGATACGCCATTACTTTCGCCGATGAGGGAACCGAGATGTGGTCACAAAGAGAGGAGGGTCTTGGTCAGCCTAGAATGCAGGCTCCCAGACAGGGCAGATGGATGAGTCCGACTCTTACCATTCTGGTCACGGCAGCTCAACGTGTAGAAGGTTTCTCTCCGCAGGATGATCTCCTGGGCGATGATGCCGTAGCTGTACACGTCTCCTTTCTGGGAGATGCTGGCTTGGCGGAGGTGCTCTGGGGCCGTCCACAGGTCTGCGAATTCAGTGTTGAGATTGCAAAATGGAGGGAGCTGAGTGGCCCATAGGTCTCCAACCTGCTTTTGTTCTTGAAGTCCCTATCCCATGCACCCTGAATATGAGTGGCCCTGAACTTACATGTCCCAAACTTTTGAGGGGTTTATGCTAATGCTGGTGACAGGGAGAGAACACACACTTGTCTTTGGAGCTGACTATGTAATGCCAGGATTCGGGTGAGGTCACATGGCACTATCATCCCTAAAACTTCTAGGATCATAGGCCTGAAAACCCTCGAGCCTACCTAGACTAGCATGTGGTGTACAGGGGTGCTCAGCAAATATTTGTAGAATGAGAACAATAGAATATGAGAGGCACTGAGGACTTAATAGCTTGTGGGACATATGGTGTAAACCTATGAAAGCCTCATAACAAAAAAATATATAAATTTATATTTTTATTATAAAATATAAAATTCATATACTATATGTATATTTTATGTAATATGGAACATATTATGTATAATATATATGCATACCTGCTTAAACACATCTAAACAAAGAGCCTATCAGTGATGTTTTGCAGGTAGGACATGTTCACAGCCTCCAAATCAGCTATTTTGCCCACAGACGTGTTTTCTCGGGTTCCTATATTCTTGAAAAAATAATGCATACAGTTTTCTCACATTTTACTCTGTGCCTGCTATGCACTAATGCTTCAGACAGGTAAAGTGCTCCTGTGTTCTGTGTTTGGTTTCTATGGACACTTGCGTTTTGGACAAGTTATGCGTTATCACATAACTTGTTTAAAATGTAACAACAAGGGCATACATTTAATTTCCCTCCATCCCTTGCAAGTTTTCTTTTTTCTTTTTAAATGCTTTTATTTATTTTTGAGACAGAGGCAGACAGAGTATGAGCAGGGGAAGGGCAGAGAGAGAGGGAGACACAGAATCTGAAGCAGGCTCCAGGCTCCGAGCTGTAAGCACGGAGCCCGATGTGGGGCTCGAACCCACGAACTGGGAGATCATGACCTGAGCCAAAAGTCGGATGCTTAACCGACTGAGCCACCCAGGTGCCCCTCCCTTGCAAGTTTTCTAAGATCGCCTAGCTCATTCTAACTTTTTGAGACTTTTTTTTTCAATGAAAAAAAATCTATAGATTCATTGGTTTTCCATCCCAATGTTCATTGCCTTTTTGAATTTATGTCTTGTTAATTTATGTGATTTGTGATTCATATACAATTGATCCTAATGGTTTGGGGTAGAGGACAGGTAAGTAGATCTACTTATGTTAAAATTTCAGGTAACTGACAGCACAGATCAGTAGGTATAACTGAGTGACGTTCAAGAGGATAGCATTTGACCGGCCATTCATCTGATTTTGTGTCATGGTGAGTCCTCTATTAAAGGAGATTGCTCCACCACAGATGCTTGACACATGCTAAGTCTTCATCAAGCACTTACTGGATTTAGTCCAATGTCATCCTATGCTTGATGTGACTGAAGAAGTAGGGGCAGAATTGTAATTTTACTTTTATTGAGAGAAAATGAAAGGATTGCAAAGTAGAACTAGAAATTGAATTTCGGCTTTTGGATCTAGGTGGTATTTTGAGGCTTTGTAGGAGTGCTAGGGTTCTGAGGCTGTTTAACCCCAAGTTAAAGTAAAGAATGGGTAAATGTTCAACATGAAAAGGCTTCTGTACATTACAAATCAATTTTCTCTGTTTCTTTTTTGACCCTTCTCACAATCCAGAAAGGAATAGGTAAGAATATATTTTACTAATAAGAGTTTTTTCCCTCTATCATTGTCACAGGTAAATGAATGGCAATTTGGAAATAGGTCTTCTGCCTTGTATTCTATCTTCTTGGGCAAATCTCAGCCTCTCTGAGCCTCAATTCTGTCTTATATAAAGGAAGAGAGTTATATTAGATGATTTCTAAGGTCTCTCACTACTCTAACCTTCTCTATTTTTTTCACCCAGTTCTGCTTCCACAGCCAGGACATTCTTCATGATTTCCTCCCTGATACCAGGAAACACACAGATGAAGGAAACCCACAGAAGAGATTTGTTCAACTCAAGAAGCACTTGTTGAAAACTGATTTGTTCATCTCAAGAAGCACTTGCTGAAAACTGACAAGGGTGTAGTGCTGGAGAACGAGTCAGCTGTTTCCTCTTGTGACCCCCAGCGTTTATTTTCTGATCAGTATTACCACTCCCCAAGCACTTGTGAGAGTTTTTTTTAAGTGGGGAACCAGTAAAAATGTCATTCCTTACAGACCTTTTGTTGGAGGCAAAATGGAACTGCAGCCAAAATCAGTGATCTTTACCACCATTCTGCTGTCTACCACACAGTTGGTGGATTTCAGACGGCCATGGACTTCAGTCTTACTGGAGTGCAGGTATGACATGCCCTGTAATTATTCAGATAGCAGGGAAACAAAGAGATAGGACATTCTTCGGCTGCTTGATTATTTTAAAGAAAGCAGTAACATTTTGAGACCATTTCTGCATGCAGATAGAATCACACTATTAGAATTTAAATTGAGTTCCATTAATTCTATTTTAAACATATTGTTAATGCCCTAATATTTGCCTAAGCACTGCATCTTAAAAGGCAATTGTCTAAAGACAATTGTCTAGAGACTCTAGTTAAATAGTTATACAGAATATGAAACAAGGGGTTGACCCTAAATTTTTTTAAGTATTTCTTCTTACCACTTAGTCTGTGATCTTGGGTATATTTCTGGTTTTCTACCTCCACTGAAATACAGACTTGCCCTTCTGAAGGGAGGGGCAATTCAATTATGAAAAGGCAAGCCTCCCCAGACTCGGGCCCTTTTTCGGGGGCCGCTCTGCTTCCCTCTGGTGGGAAACTGCAGAAATCGGTTTTCAGCCTGAATCACAGGAGCCCTCAGTTTTTAAAACTGATTCTGATCCTAGATGACTTTCAGGCTATTTAAGGCTGTATCAAACAGCTCAATCTTGGGACCGACTTTTCTTTGTTCTTGAATGAGGTTGTTGGCAGCCACTTCCTTTTTCCATATACTATCTGGCAATACACATGTCCAAATTCATCAGTGCCTCATGCAAGAGGGTTTCCTGTCCTTAATATTTTCTCTGAAAAAGTTGAAGATGGTTGTCTTGCCTGCAGCTTACTATGATTTGGATTTCCAGCAAGTCTATGAAAATGTGTACCCCGAGCTCAGAGTAGGAAAAACATAATAATGAAAAGAATAGCTTGGATATCGAACATTTTTTTATACCAAGCATCGTATGAAGCACATGCATTATTTATGAAATCCTCACAACAACTTTCTGACATAGGTACTATTTTTATTATCATTTTACAGATGAAGAAACCAATGCTCAAAGAGGCTGAAAGCTTGCTAGGTCTGTTTTCCTATGTTTAATTTTCATAAACATCTCTTTTGTTTGTAGGTCTCTTACCTTAGCAATGTCATACAAGACTGAGATCTTAAACTCCCAATCCATGAATGTACCATCAGGGTAGGAGATGGTATCATTTAAAACTTCCTGAACAGCAGAAAAAGAAAAGGAAGAAATGGTTGCAAGGAAGGAAACTGCGGAGAGATTGTTATAGGCTAATAATGATCTTCTGATCATGAGGCCTGGGGTTCAGAAACAAACTGAAACACCATTGTCCTGTTTTTCCTGAACATGTATTGCTTTCCTTTCCTATGAAACACCAGATGGCTCTCACCATAATAAAATGAGCAGGAGATACCCATAGTATTCCAAATCCTGGTTTTTCCACCAGACAGGGGTAAAGGGATGAGCGGACACCTGCCTGGAGCATGGGCTATCACAGGTTTTGGGGCTGCTGGTTCTGTTTTTCCAAAATCACACTGGTGTGTTTAAACCAGGAATTGCTATTAGGGAATCCTGTCCTTTGCCTTATGTTTTTACTCACGGGATCAATTGCGTCCATTGGCTGACAGCCCTGAGTTTTCTTTACGTTTACTAAGTACTCTGTCAATAAGAGCAAGTTCTTGGATTTTGTGTGAATTGTATCACCCAGAATTTTGAACTCACTATTTTAATATGATGATGATTCTATGAAGATACAGAGTTTTAGCTAAGCAATAATTATTCTTCACAGTAAAATTCTAATAACCTAACAATAGTTTCCTGTTTTAGGGAAAAGCCCAATTTGACCTTTATTTTTAACTCAGGAACTGTACCAATAATTTCCAATGAAGGGCGTGAAGTCGTTAATCATTTCAGATAGGGCTGGCTTAGCTGTGGGTACCAGGCCAGGTTAAGGGAGGGAAATTATAGGCAGACAGACTCTGAAGTAATTCTTTCCCTCAGCACCAGTTATGTTTTATATTTTTATTTATTATGTCTTCTTCCTATGGAAGTGTAAACTCTGTGATAATTTTAATTTTTGTTCTGTATATTCAATATCTAGTTCAGTGTCTGGCATGGATAGATGTTTCATGAATATTTATTGCATAAATGAATCAACTGTTCCTAAACAAGGTTTGCCAAGGTTGTTATATATTTATAACATGGGAAGCATATTGTCTTTTATCTAGAGAAAGACTTGCTCATTTGTTTCCTTACAAAAGTAGATTCTGATGGGATGTGCCATGGACAGAAGCCTGTGGGACTGTAAAGTTCGCATTGGCACAGCCTTTGCTTTGAGATTCAAGACACAAAGGAGTAGTTTCCTATGGAAGCTTCTGTCCAACATGAGTAAGCAATGCCAGAAGGGGACCCCGGTGCACTCAGATAAATGAGGTTTCCTACCTTACAGCAGAGAGCCAAAAACACTGTCTAAATATTGACTGGGCATTTTAGGGATTAAAAGGCCATGTGAAACCCTTTGATCAGGCCCTATTAATTGGTATTCTAAAATTTCGTTTCACTGAAATCAAATGATCAGATTTGGTCTAGCTCTCATCTGAAAAACATTTCTTTTTTGTTGTTGTTGTTTGTTTTAAAGTTTATTTATTTATTTTGAGAGAGAGAGAGAGAGAGAGAGAGAGAGACCACACACTGCGTGCGCATATAAGCAGGGGAGGGGCAGAAAGAGAGGGAGGAGAGGGAGAATCCCAAGCAGGCTCTGTACGGTCAATGTGGAGCCCGAGGCAGGCCTCAATCCACAAGATCATGACCTGTGCCAAAAGTTGGATGCATAACCGACTGACTCACCCAGATGCCCCACCCTGAAAAACATTTCTATAGATGGCTCCTGACTTATGATGGTTTGACTTCCAATTTTTTTTTACTTTACAATGATGTGAAAATGATATGCATTCAGTAGAAATCATACTTCAGATTTTGAATTGGGATCTTTTCCCAGGGCTGGCAATTTATGATGCTGGGCAGTGAGCCTCGGCTCCCAGTCAGCCACTCGATCACGAGGGTAAACAACCAATATACTTACAACCATTCTGTGCCCAAACAACCATCCTGTTTTTCACTTTCAGTACACTGTTCAGTGACTTACATGAGATATTCAACACTATTGTAAATAGGCTTTGTGTTAAAAGATTGTGCCCAATTGTGGGCTAATGTGAGTGCTCTGAGCGTGTTTAAGGTAGGCCAGGCTGAGCTCTGCTGTTTCGTAGGTTAGGTGGATTAAATGCATTTTTGACTAAAGATTTTTTTAACTTATGATGGCTTTATGGGGACATAAGCCCATTGTAAATCAAGGAAGATCTGTAATTTTGAAAGAATTGAGATTTTTATTATTAGGAATGTGTGTGTATTTTATATCAGCATCAATCTGAATGATCATTTTCAGCATCAATTACAATGATTTTGAGTTTTCTATGACCTTTTGATAGGATGCATTATAGTAATATTTTTTTCTTTCATAGAATTAATCATATCTGATTACATAATGGTTTTTATATACAACTGGCTTAGAGTTACTAGTAATTTACTTATATTTTTTCCATCTAATTTCATACATGTAGTCTTTAATCATATTTTACTATCAACTTTATGCTAGCCTTGTTGAATATTAAATGAATTTAGAAGATGTTCATTTTTTATTTAACATTACAATAGTATTTACATGGAGATTAAGAATTATTTTTTGAAGTTTAAAAGAATTAAGCTGATCTGGTATTATCTGTAATGGAAATTATAATTTCTTGTATCATTATTGCCCTATTTAAGTTTTTGCTTTTTGAGTCAAATTTTCATGATTATATTGCCTCTGGAAATATTCCATTTTTAAGATTTTATAATTTAATAGTCAAATGAAGTATTCTTTCACAACTGAAAATATCTTTTTCATAGCTTTATTTTTTATTACCACTTTTTTGTATTTTTGTTTTTAAAAATTTTAATTAGAAGTATGAGGCTTTTATGTTTTATGTTAAAAAACTAATGAATGCACCTTAAAATTCTACATTTTTTATAATAATTAAATTTTATAAGTTTCCTTTCCTTAGGCCATAGTTATTCTTGTAAATTTTTGCATTGAATACTTAGATTATTTGTTTTTTAAGAGAAAATAGCACTTAGGACTATTATTTTTTTCCTTGGAGGATAGATTTGAGCTTATGTCTTACATTTTGAAAGCTGCTATTCTTTTAACTGAAGGTTATTTTAAAAAATTTTAGGTGATTAATTTAAATTTTTTATTATTTTAAAATTTTATTGTATTATGAATATTTGGACCTCTTTGAAGTTGCTACTGCCCCCAAACTTGGTATTTTGGCTTTGTTATAGGGAGGACATGGAGGTGTTGAAGGAATACTGGGTCTGAAAGTAGCCCAGAGGTAGAGTGACCACACATCCTTCTTTGATTGGATCTGATTGCTTGCTATATCTGCTGTTTTGACATAATTGTTATAGTACCCCTTTACTTCTCAAAGTATCATGATAAATTATATGGTCATCCTACCCAAAGGTATTTCAAGGGCTGAAAGCTCTCATAACATATGCCCAGACAGTGCTCAAGGTGAGGTGCAAATATTTCAATGCTCTTTGAAGTAGTTGCCCAGGATTCCTTTCTGCTCCTGCCCATTTCTCATTTCCAGTCCTGTTTCTGCTTGAAACCTGATTTTGTTTCTTGTACTTAATGGTTCTTGTATATGCCTGCCCTTCTGAATGAGCCAGTGATTTGATACTCCTAGCTTGATGCTTGGTTCTCCCTAAGAACTCATCCCTATCTTATTATCTCTTTCTGCTGGACTTGCTCAGCCAGAATGCCTGACCACATCTGGCAACACCTGGGCCAGCCTCAGTCTCTCCCAAGGGAGAGAAGGGTAGGAATTTAGAATATAGCAGAACCAGGACTATGGACAAGTCTCTAATGTGTATTTGGTGCTATCATAATGACCATCCATTTTTCTTTTAATATTTATTTATTTTGAGAAAGAGAGAGAGAGTGTGTGTGTGTGTGAGAGGCAGAAGGGCACAGTAAATGAGAGAGAGGGAGCGTGAGAGAGAGAGGGAGAGAATCCTAAGAAGGCTCCATGCTGTCAGCACAGAACCTAACATGGGGCTTGAACTCATGAACTGTGAGATCACGACCTGAGCCGAAATCAAGAGTCGGATGCTCAACTGACTGAGCCACCAGGTGCCCCTCCATTTTTCTCTTAATACAAAAGGAAGGAGGCAAGTAAAATAAAGTGAATTTAGAGATAATCACTCACTTTTGCACATCTGCTCTCTGTGTTTTCAAGTCTACACTCTTGACTATTATTTTTGGTTTGCCTTTTTTGTTAAAAATGTAATTAAGTTTGGTTGACAAAATCTAAGTGATAAATTAGCAAGCATATGAACCTAATAATTCTCTGATGTTGTTTCACTGGATAAACAATTAAAATTTCTACTATATCTTTTTTTCCCATATGGCTGATCAGTTAGGAAATTGGAAATGATCAAGATTCCTTACCCGGAGGGATCCTCTCTCGCAGTATTCGATCACCCCAAAGATCATGGTATCAAGCTTCACTGTGCCGTAGAACTTGGTTAGGTTGTAATAGTCCATCTGAAGCAACTAAGGTAACATGCTTATTTACAAAGCAAGTCAGGCAGAAAGGAGCACCATAGTACAAATTAATATGCTAATAAAACATGTCACGTTTTAGGTATTTGGGAGATGTACTGTTCTTGATACATTTGAATGTCAGTACATTTCTTACTGACACTACGTCGTACTCAACAGATTTGCTTTTACCAGCAAGGAGACCAGAATATGGACCTTTGACTATGCTCAAATACTATCAAGGCCATTTTCTAGGACATGCTTATAGATTTCTAATATGTTTCACACCATCAAACAACATTCTTCCACTTCTATTGATAGACTTTTCAACCAAGTAGAGTATAGTCACCCATTTCTTGGTCTGAGGGCTTATTTTCACTATCCCTAGTAGCATCTTGCTCCACTGGAGACCTGAGTGCTTAGGCGAGATGGAGTGAAGATATTTCTTATTTAAGGATTTCAAGTAAGAGACACATACCTTGTTCAATTCTATCTTCTGTTTCTCAGTGAAATTGCCATCATTGTGCTTGAGATCCTTGAGAATCACTCGCTACAAAGATCAATTGAATTAAGGAGATATGTTGCAGCATGACTACCTATATGCATATTATAATCATTTGTTGTGGGTCTATCTTCCCAGTATACTGTAAGCTCTTAGGAGCAGTGACAGTTTTATTGATATTTATATCCCAGGTGCCTAGTACCTGCCATAGGCTCAGGTTTGAATGTTTCTTTAAGAATGACTAAATGAAAAGGGAGGGGGAAGGGAGGAAAGAAGATACAGAAGTCCCATATGGGACTGTTGTATTCTCACTGAAATGCACCAAAGTAGAATACTGGGGTAGTTTGGATGGCTCTGAACTCTTCTATTTTTTCTTTTCCTTCCTATACTCTACCATTTCTTAAAAATTCTGTCTTTCAGTTTTCCCAGGATTGTGAGTTTGGTAACCCTTGAAGCAAGAGCCCTGCCCATCCCCGTGACAAGCTCCAAGAAGAGCCCCTTGGGCCAGCCCCCACCATTGCACTACTACCATCAGGAGCCGGGGGAATGATGAGCAGAAGGCCTGGAACACAGCCCTGTTGGGAGTTCAGAGAAGCAGAGGAGCCTAGTCACCTTTTTGTCGTATTTGCACTGTCGGAGTCTCTGAATTGTGTCTCGTCTCTTGTCATCATCGATCTGGCACAAGAAAAGGCTAATTATTATAGAAACCTCATATCTTGTCCCATCTACTGCCAGAGGCAGCGTGACTCTTCCAGGTGGGCCCTATCGATTGGTTTTCACAGCATGCTCCCTGTCACTACTGACCTTCATTCTCCAACAGGGTCTTCCTTCCAGGGATCTACGTCTCATGCTTAACTCTGGGTCTTCCGCCCTTTACCTCCCTTCTTGTGGTCTACTTCAGCCAGAGATTTCCTTTGCTTCCTTCTCTTCTGGCCCATTCTACTGGGAATCTTGCCCTGTAGCTACAGACAGGTGCTCTCAGGGAAGTGTGTTGTGCACTTGGGTTGCAAACTCGTGCCTCAGGGCCCAATTAGCAATGCAAGTGAGGACATTGAGCTGGGTGGTTCAGGAGGGCAGCTCTGGGTTCAGTCTAGAGTTGCCAGATCATCTGATTTGTCAAAAGAAGCAGATAATGTGGATTTTCCTATGCCATTCCAACATTTTTATATGTGGCAATTAATTTTAAAAGATGTTAAATATTAAATGAAACACACACACACACACACACACACACACACACACACACCACATACACATACCCCTGCAGGCTAGATATGGCTCTTGATCTGCCAGACTTCCGGTCTAAAGGCAGAAAAAAGATTGAAAACTATTACATCTTTCAATTTGGTTCGCAGAAAAACCTGTAATGTATTGGTTCAATGTATATTGCTTATGTATAATGTTTAAATAAATTGGTATATAGATATTGGTTAAAACCTATCTCATAGGACTTTTTGAAATGTGAGTGAAATAAACTATATCAAATTCCAAGCATGATGCCTGGCACAACGTAGATTAATAAATGTCTGTTGTCTTCTCTTCCTCTTCTCATTTTACAAATGAGCTACATAAGGGTTAAATGGCACTAAGTGTCACACATGGGCAGACATAGCAGAATGTGAGCTTGCTGTCTTGTGTCGTATTCTTTTTACTGAGCTCTTGATTAGGTCATTCAAACTATTTGAACCTTGGTACCTTATCTGGGAAATCCTGACTGACAGGGACACTGGGTATCAAATGCAATCAAGTTTGTGAAATTATCTCGTAAGCTTAAGTGTTTTATCTTCAAATGAATTACCATCATCTTCATCATTTTTTTTTCATCCGTTACTCATCCCTTTGACTTTCCTGATTTCTCTGGCTACTTTGGTTTTCTGCCCCTTTCTGTTAGAGTACAGGGATGTGCTCTTTCTCATCCGTCCCTTGGTCTTGTTTTCTCATCTCTGTCTTCAATGCATAGACAGGATTTGAACCACTGCCCACGTGGTGGTGTGGCATTTTCCCCTCTGGCTGACCTCCTCGGGCTTTCTCCCTGCTGCACGTGACTCATGGCACTGGAAGATCTCTCCTTACAGCCAGTTCCTGGCCGCCTGCTCCCCAGCCTTCCTGAAATTCAGGGTGACTCTGACTCCCCATGCCCTGAATCACCTCTATGCTCCCTCCTTTAAGTTTACTGTCCCAAAGATTTATTCCTTAGCCAGATGAGTGGGCTAATCTGATGAATTAACACATAAAAATTCTGTAATGTCTGATGAGGGATGGATGGGTTCTATTTCTAAGAATATTTACACCTCAAGAAAACAGAGACACAATATTTTAGGCTTCATCAAGAAGAACAAATATGGAGTGTGGGGTTGAGGCCATGGAGGAGGCTTGTGAGAAGTGAAGGCATGGCTGGATGTGTGCAGAGGTGGGCCAGGTGGCAGCCTGTGCTGGTGTCATAAGAGGCAGAGGAGCACGCGGTCCTTCTAGAGGTCTCCTCTCTCTTCCAGGGGGTACTGCCGACTAGTCATTTAGGTCCAAAAATTCTCTCTTGTGAGGTCCAATAGTCTTAGGATCATCTGAACCTTTCTGTGAATTATTGCAAAGTGGATTCGATCCTGACACTTGCCCAGGATAGAGTGGGCTTTGTGAATAGAAGTTTTATGTGTGAGGTTCTGAACGCGACAGACAGGAAGGACGTTCAGAGCAGGAGCATTACTGGAGGCAAGGGACACCTAGTCCTTGTACAGGGTGAGAGTGTCCTAGCTCCCAGAGCGTGACATGCGGGAGCTGGGTGGAGTGCCACAAGCTGCTAGGGTGGCTCTGAGGACAAACCTGACCTAGCCCTAGGCTGAGGGACCCCACCAATCCCTTCATGTGGAGGTTCTGGGTCTCCCTCTTCTCTCAGTATGCTTTGGTATAAAAACTCTGATAAAAATATGGTCAAAGATACGTTTTAGGATCTCAGGCTTCACAGTTAGACAGACTAGGTTCAAACTGTGGCCATGTTCCTGAAGTTCTAGCCCTGTTAACCTCACAGGACCTGGACGAAGATGAAAGGGGTCAATGCATCCAGCACATGAGGAGTGCCCAGCGTCAGCTCTTATTATGTGCAGTAATCCTGCTCATTAGCTGTGTGTGTCCCTGCACTGTTTCCTCACCCCACATCCTTCAGTTACCACATCAGCAAAGTTATGATCAAGTTTAACTCCTGAGTTCCTTGTCAGAAACACTGCAGATGAGATGGTACGGATCCAGCATTACAGCACTGAAGGGGAGGGATTATTACTGGCTGCTGTGATATTTCCCGGCTGAGGGAGAAGGCAGGCAAATATCAGCAGAGGCCTCTTTCTTCAGCAGTGAGCAAGATAAGCCATTCTTAGGATGGGCAGAGTAGTAGCCAAGGTTCAGTGGAACTCAAATTCTCTACCCTGACGTCTACCTTAGGACAATGGAGGATCAATGGAAAGATGGGAAGCTGAGAATTAGAAAATGTCTAAGTCCTAGACTCTCCAACAAATGATCCCTGCTTGGCCAATTTCTTGCCATGCTACCAGTCTTGTCAAACACCTGGCAAGTTGCACTAGCTCTAGGTTTCATACCTTCAGACTAACGTGGTTGGTCTCATTCGTCTCCAGAGGAAAGATATTTTCAGGAGGAATGTGGGACCATTTTTTCTGACGAAGTTCATATTCTTTTTTATATTTTCTGTAAAAGGAATAGAACCAGTCAGTAGGTTTTTATTAACATTCACGCCA
>CM053571.1:87567281-87622657 GCA_028646485.1 Cryptoprocta ferox | reverse complement strand
AGCGGAAATTAAGAGTTGGACGCTTAACTGACTGAACCACCCAGGCAACCCCATTTTCTTGATTACTAGAGAGATTCAATGTCTTTTCAAATACTTCCTAGGTATTTTATAGAATATATTGTTACATAGTCATTCAAAACTATTCCCATACGTCAATAATTTATCCAAGTTCCTTATATATTATGCAAAACAAATCTTTTGTCCTTTTATGTGTTGCAAATACTTTCTTCTAGTTTATTGCTTATTTTAACTTCGTTGTATAGAAAGTTTAGTTTTTATTATGGCCACATTCATTTTTTTTTCTTTTATGACTTACCTTAACTGAGAAATATTTTCCTAGTTGAGATCACAAAGTCATTTTCTATTAATTTCTTCTGAGTTTCGAAATTTGAGTTTCACATTTAGGACTTTATTCCATTTATAATCCATAGGGAATAAACTGTATATTTGTGTATGGTTTCAGGTAAGATTTGAATTTCATGTTTTCCGTGCTGCAAGCCTACTGTGCCAACATCATTTCCTAACTGACTTGTAATATCACTTCTATCATAGTCTAAGTTCCATTGTTTGCTGTGTCTGATTCTAGAATCTGATTATTTTCCATTGAGCTATATGTCCTTGAGTTTGTCTTTGCTTGTGGTCATTTGACAAACTTCTACTCACCTTCTTAAAGTCATCCGTGTGCCCTTATTAATATCCCCTAAGCAGAAATGATGATTTTCTTCCTATGCTTTTCTGAATAGTCCTCTATTAAGTACATATAAAATAGTATATTATTGACCAATGATTATGATCCTAAGACCTGGAGGCAAAGTAGTCTTGTAGCCTTAAAACCTCTCATCTCTGCATTCCCAAAAAAGCTTGGGACCCAACAGAGTCAACTGTCATTCATATGGAATCAGAGGATGCCATAAATCATTCGCTACTCTTCCTGTATAGACAGTTGTAACAGAGAACTATAAGAATAAAATCCGTCTACCAGATCTTCTTTGGATACGCCATTGCTCTGGCCATTGGAAAACCCTATCGCTGCCTCCCATACTTAAAGAAAATGGAAAATGCCTGGCCCCACATGTTATTGTCTCTTACCTTCTGATTTACCCCTATCTTAAGCTGACAATCATTTGGACTTGGTTTCTGAAGGACGACTGCCACATTTGACCTTGCTGTTGACTGGCTTTATTCTCCTCAAATTTTGGTTTCTCGTTACCTTCAACTAAATGACCACCATACACTCTATATGTGTATATACATCTCAAATATGGGGTAATGCAGTTACAGGAGTCAAATTCTGCCTTCAGACTGAACAGAGCAATCTACTTCCTTTCTTGGAGAAAATGTAACTGACACACAACAGGCTGGATTCTCTCATGAGAAGGTACAGTGACACACAGATCAATGTGTTGATACATGGAGAAAAATTGTTGTCTGGTTCAGTTGGTAAATGAGGGTGATTCTGACAATATAATATGATGGAAAGTTTTGTGTGTTTAACATACACAGATTAAGAGGTAGTGTGGTATTCACTCATTCATTTATATATTCAACAAATATTTCTGAGTGTACATTATGCCTCTGTCACTGTTCTGGGCAATTCATAAATCCAAATTGAGTAGAACAGCCATGGAACTGATGGACAGAAGGCCTGACTGCTAGTCTCGGCCCTACACACTACCTGGTGGTATGATTAAAGACAAGCCATTTGGTTTTCTGGGTCTCTTTCCCCATACTAAAATGGGAGGTTTGAAGTAGATGATTTCTAAGGACTCTTCCAGCCTGAACATATAGAGAGTTTGAAATTTCCCACAAAATGCCAATAAAACAGCAGAATAGCTGTCTCTCCCTATAGAGTGCCCATTACATGGTTGTCACTATACACACCTTATTTCAAGTTCTCACAACAGTTCAGCTGAGGATACTGAAGCTTAGTAACACATCATAATGCACTTAAAATCACACAACTAGTAAGTCACAGAACTGAGCTAGATAGGAGTTCTGATGCCAAGCTCTAAGTGATCTGTTCAGTACCATTCTGCCCTTGATGTAGTCTTTGATGCAGAATGCCTTCATGATCTTTGATCTGTCTAGAAACCTTCTTGTGAATGTCCATTATCATTGATGACATCAGACTTTTCCCTCTCCAGCTCCCTCCCTCTCTGGATGATGAGCACAGTGAGACAAAGGGGGTGACAGGTACCTCAGCACCAGAAGAGCGATGAGCAGGAGCAGAACCACAGCTCCTGTGAGGGTGATGACTGCAATCAATAGGACTTGAGGGCCTGTGGCAGAAAAGACAGTGAAAAAAAAATGCCTTAGCAAGGATCTTTGAAGAGTGAATAAAAACATTTCAAAGGCTCTACTTGTATAATCTAATTTGAGGAAGGGGAAAGGAGAAACCTTTGAAAAATATTTATCTTTTATGAATCTCTTCATTGGTAGTTCAGGTCCTGTATCTGTGGTTTCTGAAGAAAATTATCTGGAATGTGCCAGGGGAAGTGGTTTAATTTCAGCTATCCTTATATTCTTTAAGACCAACCGCAAATCAGAAGAAAAGTCAGTCATTGTAGACTATCAAGTGACAGTGTTGCCTGCTGGTCCTTCCCAAGCACTACCAGGTCATTGAGGGAAGCCACTGAAGAATGTAAGTGACTTATATTTATTAGAACACTAGTATGACATGGAGTTATAAGGATGGAGGAATTTAAGAGACTCACAGAAGGGTAAGTGGAACTCAGGAAAATGTGGATCCAACCCAAGGAAGCATTGGAGCAGAATCTGAATCTGCAGAGGGACAAGCCTTGACCGAGAAGGACACCAGCAACAGTAAGACTGTACAAGAAAGTCACAGTTCATATATGCCACAATGGATTCTATTAGAATAGAAAGTTAGTTGGAGAAGGGAAAATGGAATGGATTCTAAGCAATAGAGTGCTATTTAGCTTTATATAAATAATGATGAAAATGTTTGCTAATTTTCTTATAGAATCAACTTATAGGTAAATGGCAGATGGCTTCATAGAGCTACAAAATAGATATTATCAGCTATGACAAATTAAAGAAAAATACAGGAGAATCTGGAAGGTAGGAAAGAGGGAGAAGGAAGGATAGGGACACTAAAATCTTTGTCCTACAAAGTTGGGAAACACGAAGGTTTTTATATAGTTGATAGAATAATACTAGAAGCTTATGCATATTAACTAACATTACAAAGGCACCCAATAAAGGCACTGACAAAAAATAAATAGCCATATTGAGAAAAGATTAGAAACATGTTGGCTGGTGAAGATGAACTAAATCTT
This sequence comes from Cryptoprocta ferox, assembly GCA_028646485.1. Lineage (NCBI taxonomy): Eukaryota > Metazoa > Chordata > Mammalia > Carnivora > Eupleridae > Cryptoprocta > Cryptoprocta ferox. The sequence goes on along the minus strand of CM053571.1, from coordinate 87,619,358 downwards.
TTATCAATACAAGAAATAAACAGATAACATCTGGGGCACCTGGGTGGCTCAGTCAGTTAAGCACCGGACTTCAGCTCAGGTCATGATCTCACGGTTGGTGGGTTCGAGCCCTGTGTTGGGCTCTGTGCTGACAGCTCACTTTCCATCATGAATATTTCTACCATTGGGTTTAAAAATCACATGCATGATTTTTTCTTCACCAAAAATTTCCCCATGCTTTTATAAGGGGTGGCGTTGAAGGATTTATGCTTTGCTGCCAATGTAGGACGTTGCCTCTGCTTGTTATCTTGTTTTCTGCTAAGGAAAAATTTTAACAATGAAAATTTGAGCTCTGGATTTCTGTTCTTATCAGGGAAGAAACTGATTAGTGCTTTGGATTTGGAGTTGCAGTATAGGCATATTTGACTGTGTGAATTCTGGTTATTACTGTGATCATCACTTCCCTCACCTAGCCACCACTGCCATTACCATCACTCTTATACATCCAATTCCACAAAAAAAAAAAAAAAACGAAAGTCAATACAAGAAATACAATTCTACTCATCAATGATTCTACTCATCAGTCTACTAAAATTACACATCCCCTAGGACTAGAGCATGAATTGGCAGGACGAGGTGGGGCTTCTGCTGGGTCCTTGCCCCTCTCAATTCCTATCTGCCCCCTACAGTATGAACATCTCACTGCACCATATTTAAATATACTATATACTATTTAAATAAAGCAGTTGTTAATTCAACACACTTTTCAGTTTTGCTTAAGTTAGTCAAATCACAGGATTACATTAGTTCAAAGGTTAAGCTTCTGCTGCCTTCTGGTGGCTGCTGTGGTTAACACATTCTATTTAATTCCATTTACAGTGATGGTAGAATGATTTTATAACCCCAAGGCCATATGATATGACAGCTGGAAAGAATCCTGGAGTCCGTTAACAGATCTCCTGATTTGAAGAAGGAAGAAACTCACACTTAGAGAAGTAAATTGACTGAAATTATCACAGGGTGGATTAGTGCTGAGTAGAAATGAATTTATAGTTATCTCATATTGTTATTCCTTCCATCTTTCCTTCCTTGGTATTTTGACAGCGATTGTATTAAATGTGTAGACTACTTTGGGTAGTGTAGACATTTTAACAGTATTTGTTCTTCCATCCATGAGCATGAAATGTCTTTCCATTTCTTTGTGTCATCTTCTATTTTTTCATCAGTACTTTATAATTTTCAGAGTACAGATCTTTCACCTCTTTGGTTAAGTTTATTCCTAGGTATCGTATATATTATTTTGGGTAGGACTAAAGACCTAAATGTGAGACCTGAAACCACAAGAATCCTAGAAGAGAACACAGGCAGTAACTTCTTTGACATAGGTCATAGCAACTTCTTTCTAGATACGTCTCCTGAGGCAAGGGAAACAAAAACAAAAATAATATATTGGGACTATATGAAAATAAAAATCTTCTGCACAGTGAGGAAAACAATCAACAAAACTAAAAGGCAACCCTACAGAATGAGAGATATTTGCAATTGACATATCCGATAAAAGGTTAGTATCCAAAATATAGAAAGAACTTATAAAACACCCCCCCAAAAATTAATCCAATTAAAACTGGGAAGAAAACACAAACAGATATTTCTCCAAAGAAGACATCCAGACGGCCAACAGACACATGAAAAGATGCTCATTGTCACTTATCATCAGGGAAATGCAAATCAAAACTATAATAAGATATCACTTCACACTTGTCAGAATGACTAAAGTCAACAACACAAGAAACAACAAGTGTTGGTGAGGATATGGAGAAAAAGGAACACTATGCACTGTTGGTGGGAATGCAAACTGGTGCAGCCACTGATGAAAAAAATATGGAGGCTCATCAAAAAGTTAAAAATAGAACTACTATGATCCAGCAATCACATTACTGGGTATTTACCCTCCAAAATAGAAGAACACTAATTCAAAGGGATACACACAGCCCTATGTTTACTGCAGCATTATTTATAATAGCCAAGATATGAAAGCAGCCCATGTCCATCAATTGATGAATGGATAAAGAAGTGGTATTTTACAATGGAATATTTAGCCATCAAAAAGAATGAAATCTTGCCATTTCAGTAACATGAATGAGGCTGGAGAGTATCATGCTAAGTGAAGTAAGTTAGAAAAAAAAATACCATACGATTTCACACATATGTGGAATTTAAGAAAAAAAATGAACAAGCAAAGGGAAAAAAATGAGAGAGAAGAGAAAGAGAAAGAGAAAAAGCAAGAAACAGTCTCTTAATTATAGAGAACAATCTGATGGTTACCAGAGGGGAGAGATTGGGGGATAGGTGAAATAGGTGATGGGGATTAAGGAGAGCATTTGTCATGATGAGCACAGGGGGCTGCATGGAAGTGTCGAATTACTTACTATATTGTACACCTGAAACTAGTGTAACACTGTATGTTAACTGGAATCAAAATAAAAACTTAAAAAAAGAGCAATGATAGCAGTAAATCTGAATTGTTTACTATTATTGTTTATTGTTTAGAAGAATGGGATCCCCACTACCCACATCCTTCTTTGCTTTAGTCAACTGCTTATGGCTATTGAATAAAAACACAGGGATCATTTTCAACCACATATGACTCATGGAACACAAGAGAACTAAAAATATAGCAAGAGCTTTAACACAAGCAAGTGCATCAAGCCACAACTTTTCTCTTTAAATCATATTGACCTCAGTTTCTGGTTATTAGAACAAGGCTGGGAGAAGAATGTTTCAAGCTTATTTTTTTTTATTTAAAAAAAATGTTTATGTTTATTTATTTTTGAGAGAGAGAGAGAGAGAGAGAGAGAGAGCCAGCTGGGGAGGGGCAGAGAGAGAGGGAGACACAGAACTGGAAGCAGGCTCCAGGCTCTGAGCTGTCAGCACAGAGCCTGATGCGGGGCTCGAACTCACAAACCGCGAGATCATGACTTGAGACAAAGTCGGTCGCTTAACCGACTGAGCCCCCTAGGCATCTCTCTGGTTTATTTTTTAATATTTAAAAATGGTAAATTAATACAGAGTCATGGAAAAAAATTGGAAAATTAAGAAAAACATAAAATGGCCAAAAAAAATTCTCCTAGGATCCTATTACTCAGAAGCTATCACTGTTAACATTTTAGCATATTTCTTTACAGTCTATTTCTAACATTGTTTTACGAAGTTATAATCTCATTAAATAAAAATTTGTTTACTTTCCTGTTAACTTACCTTGTAAGTTTTCTCATGTCATTTAAAATTCTTTGTAAATAATTATTTTAATTGGTTTATTATTTACCATTTATGAATGTATCACCTTTTTCTAAATCATTTTATTATGTTGCTTCATTTTCTTTTTTTGTGTGTGTCTTGGGCATAAATATTTGTCCAAATTTAAACTTTTTTCCCGAGAAATAGATTAGTAATGTGGAATTACTTACTATGTATTGTGGTAAACCTTGGCTAAGCTAGACTGTCCTGAGACTTTGTTGCCCAGAAGATATTTGGCCGGCCCTATACAGTGATGGCCAATATTATATGGTTGCATTGGAAGTTGCATGGGTGAAGTTATGGTCATGTTAGGGCTTTCCATGATAAGAAAGGACCCCATCTTAAGTAGATAGGTAATTGTCATTATAACCCAAGTGTGTATCCTGTGAGCAAATGGGGGAGATATTTGAAGTCATGCTCACTGATGACTGATCGCTGCTGGCATCATGTGTTTCTTGCTGAAATATGTATACTTTGAGTTTATTGCAATAAAATGGAGTAAGTAGGATTAAGAATATATGTCTTTGTGTTCATTTTGCCAATTGTTGCAACTAATTTTCTATAGGTTAATTTTTGGCAGTGGTTAGTTAGGACACATATTAAAGAGAGGTATAGCTAAATTAGAATAGGGATATTTTCAGCATTTAATTAGAACTGTAATATCATTCATTGGGAAGGAAGTCCACATTTTACAAACCTGGCAAATCTAATTCAGACAACAAACAGAACAAATGAAAAAATAAAAACAGGCTAATTGTATAAACCATAGAATGTGCTTACCTTACCAGAAAAGCAATTTCAGGGAAAGAAAATTCACCAAAGGATATCTTACCCTGGCCTGGGATATCATTAGGAAGTTTGTGGTTCTTCCAGATGAATGTGGGGCTTTCTTCCTTGGGATTAGTCCTATTTACATGGGTGTCATAGGTCAAGAGAACGTTGTACTGTGCCAGGGCATGAAAAAGAAGAAGGATGAACAGGAAAAGACATCTTAGAATAACTTCTGATGAGACTGTCCTGCCCAATGACATTTGAATTTCATAGTAACTCTTCGCAGTGAAACAAGGTAATGTTTAGCAGCCAAGAGCTAGCTAGGTAGCATCCATTTATTGGTTCACAGCATGAAAGTAGATTTCAGCTCCAGGTGGGTCAATTATTTTGTTTCTTTATGATCATACACTGTATGAGTAACTCCTACCCAATATAGATTCCTAGGGTCTTTAGAGAACTCTTATTTTACAAATGTTAAAATAGAGACCAAAAGAAATTAATGATTAACTCCAAGTCTCATGACAAGTGAAGCACCAATGTTTTCCACAATATTAAGTTGCTTTGAAAATAATATCTTGAGGAAATGCACCACAGCTAAAATCCATTATCCACTTTGATACATGTCAAGGGGTTCTGACATAATTATACATTTAAATTCTATCAATTACATAATTTTCAAATCTCTTCTATCCTTTTGCTCCAATGTACTGTCTTGTACATGATACAAGTTAGGTTTCTAATTAGGTTTCTAAAAGAAAAGGTTTCTTTTTCAAGCAATCCACCAATGGGATATATTAATATATCCTTACATTTTTGCTGCATATATTGAGTCAGCTTTGTAAGAGACATCTGAGAAATGACCATCTTTCTAAATTCAACACCATTCCCTCAAAACTTTCTGGAAAAAAGTTTTACATCTTTAGACATGTACTTTTAACTTAAAAGTATGATCTATAATTGCATATATTGAGGACAGTAAATATCCTAACATTCGGGTACAGTACCTTGACTTTCTACTGAGGCTTTCTCTGGAGACAGAATAGCTTATCTATATCCTTGTGTTTTGAGGATTAATCCTTGGTTGCCCATATGCACATATTATACACCACAACTGATGGCACTAGATTATTGAAAAATTCAGCTAGATTTTCCTTGAGAGAGAGTAAGTGCACAGAACATTTTTCATGTTGAAGAGCAGTTATGAGGCTGATGTAGGATCGTTCCACATGTATTTGCTTCTCTCCAAGGGAATCATCCAGGTGGAAATAACTTTGAGGGGAGTATAGTTATCTTTGTAGTTACTACTAATAACTGGAGCATTGGTGACACTTTTTGAAAGGTATTCCCATGAAATGTATGTGAAATATAGCATTATATTAAAGGTTTATTTAGTAAATGTAAACTATGGAGTACTTTTCTGAAATGCTGCCCTCAAATTTCAGGCTTAACTTTCTCAATCTGGATATCTTTTCTCTAGCTTTCCACATTTTCCATTACAGATATCTTTTACAAGGGAGGTCAATATATATGCTAAATATATGACTTAAAGATCTCATAGTGATCACATTATAAAATTACATTTAAAAATGAATAACTCTTTGTCTTAGATTCCTAATTATGTCAGGACACAATGTCTTAAAGAAAAATACTTTCTACTGACCATTTGGTTGGCTATCAGTGGCTTTCCTAGTTTGTGTTGGGCACAATTTTGGGTGACATATAGATAGGTGTTTTGATTTTAAATTAAATGCTGATCAGCCATCAATTATATGCCATATAAGAATCTAAGCACTGGAGACATGGAGAAGTAAGACCCACTCCCTTTCTTTAAAGAACCTATATGGGGGTGCCTTGGTGGCTCAGTTGATTAAGCTTCTGACTCTTGATTTTGGCTTAGGTCATTATCTCATGGTTTGTGAGATTGAGCCCTGAGTCAGGCTCTGTGCTGACAGGGTGGACCCTGCTTGGGATTCTCTCTCTGAATCTCTCTGCCACTTCCCCCACTCTTTCTCTCTGTCTCATTCAAAATAAATAAACTTTAAAAAATAAAGAACCTATATGTAGGTAAGGAGAAAAGATATATATAATGTGAATAAAAACATGACATTATAGGACCATTTGTGCCAGAAATATTGCACAATTAATGATATTCATGAGTTAAGATGGAGAACAGGGAATGTTTCATTGAAATTTTTAGCTGTGGAAATGAATAAACAATTCTTAGGAGAGAACTGTCATCGTATCATTGGTATCCCATCAACAGTCTGGTCTTTATATCAATGTATTCTGGGTGGGTATTTTATATATAGTCAATAGAGTAGGGATATTCTAAATAAGGTCTATGGATCAAAATGCTTAAAGAATACAGTTCCAAGTAGGGCATAATTGTGAATTTGAAATAAATGACTTGCAGATCTTTAAACACAACTTCTCTAATTCCACGATCACTTGCCTGGTAGTTATCCTTCATCACCTAGTCATTTCACCCCAAATTCCTGATAAGAAGTCAGACATACTTTGTGGGTATCCACAGAGGTATACAGAAGCACCATAGTGTTGTCAATATCCCCACAGTCGTCCAAAGTCACAGGACCCGCATGCCCTAGGGCAAAGTCAGAAAGAATTAGGTTATTTTTGACAGAAAAACCAGTTAGATCCTTATAGAAGGTATGAAATAGGTTCAAATTGCTCTATTTTACTGAAAGATTTTCATAGTGAGCTAATCAGAAGGAATCTCCATTGGTTCCTAGCCCTGAGATCACTGATGGATATTTATTTTAATGTTTATTTATTTGAGAGAGAGAGAGAGAGAGAGAGAGAGAGAGAGAGAGAGAGCATGAGCATGAGAGGGGCAGAAAGAGAGGGAGAAAGTGAATCCCAGGCAGGCTCTGTGCTGTCAGTGCAGAGCCCGACATGGGGCATGAACTTACAGACCTAGAGATCATGACCTGAGCTGAAGTCAAGAGTCAGATGCTTAACTGAATGAGCAACCCCTAAAGCTGTAGAGTTTTTTTTTTAATGTGACTGAAGTTAAACTGGTATAAATTCAAATTACAATATTATAATCTCAGAGTGTTAACCAAAATATCCATGGTAACCACAAAGGAAAAAGTTAAAGAATATAAACAAAAAAATAAGACAGGAATGCAAACACTTCACTACAAAATAAATCAACTAAACACAGAAGAAGACAATGATGCAGAAAATGAGAGACAAAAAAACTATAAGGCAATAGAGAAGATATAGCAAAATGATAAAAGTAAATCTCTTCTTATCAGTAATTACTTTAATATAAAATGGATTTTATTTTGATTGGAGAATCAAAGATAGAGATTGGGACATTGTATTTTAAAAACTGATTATATATGATATATATAAGAGACTCACTTTAGATTCAAAAACACAAATAGGTTGAAAGAGAAAGGATGGAAAGGATTTCCTATGCAAATAGTAACTGAAAGAGAGTAGCAGTGGATATACTAATATCAGACAAAATAGACATTAAATCAAAAAAGTTTATAAGATAAAAAGGATATTGTATATTAATAAATATTTCAATACAGCAAGAAGATATAACAACTATAAACATTTATGCACATAATAACAGATTACTAAAATATATGAAGCAAAAACTGACAGAATTGAACAGAGAAACAGATAGTTCTAAAATAATAGTTGAAAATTTCAACACTTCACTTTTTTTTAAGTTTGTTTCTTTTGAGAGAGAGGGAGGGAGAGAAGGGAAGGGAGAGGGAGAAAGAGAATCCCAAGCAGCCTCTGCGCTGTCATCACAGCACCCAACATAGGGCTTAAACATACAAACCATGAGATCATGACCTGAGTTGAAATCAAAAGTCAGATGGTTAACTGACTGAGCCACCCACGTGCCCCTCAATACTTCACTTTCAATGATGGATAGAATAACAAGATAAAAGAAGCTAGGAAATAGAAGACTTGAACAATACATCAACTAGATCCAATAGACAAATACAGAACTTCTACCTGACAATAGAATACACAATCATTCTCAAATGCACATAGAACATTTTTCAGGATAGACCATATGTTAGGCCACAGATTAAGTCTGAATAGATTTAAAAATATAGGTATTTAACAAAATATCTTCTCTGACCATAAAGTCAGAATTCAATAACAGAAGGAAAGGTGGAAATCCACCAATTTGTGGATGCTTAAACAATTAATGGATCAAAGAAAAAATCACAAAGGAAACTTTTAAAAACCTAAAGACAAATAAAAATGAAAACATAAAATGCCAAATCTTATGGGATACAGCAAGAGCAGTGCTAAGGAGGGAATTTAAAAATGTAAATGTTTACATTAAAGAACAAAAACAAATGCAGATCAAAAATCTAACTCTACAACTTAAGGAACCAGAAAAAGAAGAACAAACTTAACCCAAAGCTAGCAGAAGGAAGGAAATTATAAGGATTAGAGCAGAAGTAAATGAAATATAGAATAGAAAAACAGAAAAATCAATGAAACTAAAAGTTGGTTCTTCAAAAAGATCAACAAAATTGACAAACTTTTAGCTAAGTAGATAAGAAAAAGACTCAAATTACTAAAATAAAACATGAAAGTGGGGACCTTACCAATTCTACAAAAAAAATTATTATGAGCAATTCTATAGTAACAAATTGGATAACCTAGATGAAATGGACAATTTTCTAGAAACATAAAACTTACCATGACTAAACCATGAAGAAATAGAAAATTTGAATAGATCTATAACTAGTAAGGAGATTGAATCAGTAATCAAAGTCTCCTGACACCCCCCCCCCCCAAAAAAATCTGGATCTAATGGCTTTATTGGTCAATTCTATAAACATTTAAAGAATAATTAACACCAATCCTTTTCAAACTCAAACTTTCCAAAAAACAAAAAACAAACAACAAACAAAACCTGAAGAGGAGGGAACGTTCCCTAACTCATTCTATATGGCCAGAATTACTCTGATATCAAAGCCAGAAAATGAAACTAATGAAAACTATATCAATATTCCTAATAAACACTGATATAAAAATCCTCAATAAAATACTGGCACACAGAATTCAGCAGCATATTAAAAGAAATATACACCATGACCAAGTGAGATTTATTCCTGGAATGCAAGGATAGTTCAACATATAAAAGTTGATCAATATAATATATCACATTAACAGAATGAAGGAAAAAAAATCTTAGCAATTTGATGAAGAGAAAGCATTTGACAAAATTAAATACACTTCAGTGATAAAACAACAAACTAGTAATAGAAGGAAACTACTTCAACATAATAAAATCCATCTATGAAAAACCCATAACCACATCATACTCAGTGGTGACAGACTGAAAGCTTTTCCTCTAAGATCAGGAACAAAGCAAGGATGCCCATTCTTGCCACTTTTATTAAACAGTACTAGAATACCTAGCCAGAGCACCTAGGCAAGAAAAAATTAAATATAAGTATCCAAACTGGAAAGGAAGAAGTAAAGTTATCTCTAATCCCAGATGATAGGATCTTATATGTTAAAATTTTTCAAGATTCTATTAAAAAACTGTCAGAACAAATAAAAGAGCAAAATGGCAGGATAAAAAGTCAACAGTCAAAAATCAGTTGCATTTCTATACACTAACAAAGAACATTCAGAAAAGGATATTAAGAATATAATTCCAGTGGCAGTTACAGGCTTCCATTTATGGAATGAATAGGTCATAGTGATAAAATGTACAGGAAATACAGTTAATGTAAGTCAAAGGTATAGAGAATATAGTCAATGGTACTGTAACAGTGTTGTAGGGTGACAAATTAGTAGGTATACTTGTGGCAACCATTGCATAAAGTATAGACTTGTGGAATCACTATGTTATATGGCTGAAACTAAGGTAACATTGTGTGTCAGCTATATTTCAATAAAAAAGAATATAATTCCATTTATGACAGTATCAAAAAGAATAAAATACTTAAGAATTTACTTAACCAAGGTAAAAGACTTGTACAAAAAACCCCTACAAAACATTTCTGCAAGAAATTAAAGAAGATATAAATAAATGGAAACTTCCCATGTTTATGCAATAGAAGAATTAATATCATTAAGAAATTGATATTACCCAAAGCAGCCCACAAATTTAATGCAATCCCTGTCAAAATCTCAATAATTTTTTTGCATAAGTAGGAAAAGCCATTTTAAAATCCATATGGAATTTCAAGAGATGCTAAATAGCCAAAACAATTGAAAAAGAAGAACAAAGACGAAGGACTCACTTCTTAATGTCAAAACTTACTACAAAAGCTACACTAATCAAAATAGTATAGTACTGGCATAAATTCAGATGTATACACAAATGGAATAGAATAGGATGTTCAGAAATAAACTCATATATATGGTCAAATAAATTTCACTAAGGATGACAAGACCATTCAATGGGGGGAAAGAGTCTTTTCAACAAATGGTGCTGGGAAAATTGGACATCCACATAGCTCGAAATGCATCCTGACTTAAATGTAAGGCCTACAACTATAAAACTTTTAGAAGAAAACACAGAACAAAGGTTTAATGACATCGGATTTGGCAGTGATTTCTTAGATATGATACTAAAGGCAAAGGCAACCAATGAAAACTTAGGCACATTGGACCTCATGAAGATTTAAAAACTTTGTGCATGAAATTATCAACAGAGTAAAAAAACAACTCACGATATAGGAGAAAATATTTGCAAATCATATAAATCTGATTTGCTTTTAATATCTAGACAAAAAAATGAAACAATTAAAAAAGGAGCAAAAAAACTGAAAAGACAATTTCTAAAGAATATATGCAAACATATACCTTAGCAACAGAGTAAAAAGGCAACTTACAAAATAGGAGAAAAAGTTTGCAAATCATACATCTGATTAGCTATTAATATCCAGACAAAAATCCAAATAATTCAATTCAAAGAGGGGCAAAGGACTGAAGACACATTTTCTAAAGAACATATACAAATGGTCAATAAGGCCAAGAAGCACATGAAAAGGTGCTTGATATTGTTAATCATTAGAGAAATGCAAATCAAAATTACAATAAGATACTACTTCATACTCAGAAACACGTGTTGGGAGCTTTGGGGGGGTGTTGTTATGAGAGGTTTTGGTAGTTTGAGGGGTAACACAGGGTCCTAGATCCCTAAATGATAGAAAGGAGATATGGAAGGAACAAAATCAAACGTCAGAGATTTCTCTCTAAGCATATTCGAGACATCACTGCTCAAAATGCTCTGTGATGAGCCTGTTTATAAGTACAAGGTCCAAGCCATTTGCCCTTTCTTTGGTATTGAAAGATTCTGAAATCCCAAAGCATAATCTGGGGTCCAGATATCAAGAATAGCAACCCCCAAATTTATGCAGTGATGTTTGCCTCCAAGTTCAAAGGTATTTAGCTGTTGATCCATCTATTGTCAACCCTCCTCTTTGCTTCCCAAAGTCCATCCACAAAGCCCATATTTCTTCAGCTTTCTATAGTGTTAAGTTTTGTTGTTGCATGCTCTTAGGAGACCAGTACCTTCAAAAGTGAGGTTCTTGAAGGCATGAGCAAATTTGGGGGTGGTAATAGCTTCTCCATTTTCAAGAAATTTCTTCAGCATGTGTCCAAAGAGCAAGATGCCATCCAAGTAGGCAAGAGCAAAGTCATTTTTTGCCTGAATGAAAAAGAAAAATCTCAAAATGAGTTCCAAAAAGGGATTCTGGTCTTGAGCCTGAAACAAAACATTCTTGGGGTCAGCAGAGTAACTGGAAAGGTAAAGGGACATTAGGAGAATTAAAGGGATGGTATTAAAAGAAGTCTCTTGGAAATATGTCCTTGAACCAGGGCTCTTTTATTATCCGTGTCAAAATTCTGCCTTTCCTTGGGGTCAATAAACCTGAAACACTGCCTTTAGGGAAGTACTTCCTTCCTATGATGGTGAAATCTACCATTCAACCAGGAAGAACAACATGCAACATTTTCATAATTCTTGTGAGATTTTATATAGAAAAAATTTTTGCTTGTATTTTAATGTTTTCACAAAGAGTAAAAGACAACAATAGTAAAAATAATTCCCTGCCCTACAGTACCCTGAATAGGGCAGGAAGAGTTTTTATTGGATGATACCATTGAACTTGCTTTGGAGATAGTTCTCGACAGTTGCATGGTTGTCTTCACAGAACTGGGTTATATGGATTAAAAGTCTTGTGACCCCTGAGACCAAGTGAATTCTGTCAGCTTGGGCATTTTGGACTGCCCACCTGTGAAGAATCACACTTTCACCAGTCACACTTTCACCAGAGCCTAGAAGCTGTGTGAGTGATATCTGAATATTACATCCTGAAGTGTATTTGCTGGAAAATATAAAAAGAAAAAATAAAATGCCTCTCATTGGTTTCAGTGTCTTTTGCCAAAATCATTATTTGATGAGACAAAAAGAATTCAGTTAAGATCCAACCCCCAAAGGTGCTGCAGCTCCAAATTTTTGCAGGGTTGTGAAACAGAGGGTTTAGAATTCCTAGTCTGGCAAAAAACTGTTATACTCCCCAAGGTACCCAACTTCCCTTATAGCTCTTTAGGCCTGGCCCATGGCTTGCCATCCCAAGGCTGTTCAGGGTCCTTGTGACTGCTCCTTCCCTCTTCTTCCCAGTCCTAACCTGCTCTCAACTGACTCTGAGGGCAGAATACATCTGATGAATTTAATCACGCTAAGGTGCAATGACTGAAAAGGCCTAACATGGTATTAGGGTCAGGGGCCCCTGCATTATAATAAGGTGGCCATGATTTACTGTCCAATTTGAGGTTATTTTGTTTCTAGGATAAGTGCTAAACCAAATGAAATGCTGGGTAAGCAGGACTCTCCTGGGCAAGTTTAAACAATGACCAACTTAATTATAAGGGGGGACAAAGTCTTAACCTAAGAATATATATCTTTAAAGGTAAAACTTTGATATCAGCACCAGCAGAAAGTTGCTTTAGGTACATTGTTCATTTCTACCTTCCCTAAGTTAGTGGGGCTTCTTCCTGTCTTCCCATATTGTCACTTCCATTCTGATGTTACAGACTGTGCATTGCCGTGTTGGTCCAAAGCCCAGCACAGTGACCTAAAGTAAGAGTTTTAATATAAGTATTCTTGCTATTGCACGTAGTTGGTCTCAGTTAATATCTGTTGAGTAGATGGGAGTAAAAAAAAATAATTGCTTACTTTAGAATTTGGGTCCTACATAGAAGAATAATATATTACCCTTGACAAAGAATAGTATATACCTGTGAAACTTACCCATGATAAATCTTTGGAGAAAGAGCTATTTGAGATGGGATTCTCAGGAGGCAATGTCAGGACAAGGACATTTTTCATATAGTCAGGGGCTGTGACATTATCCATGAAGTATTCGTTACTGTATTAAGAAGCACAAGTTCCTCATGAAAATTATGTTCCTCCAAAACCAGGTATGAAGCTTCTACAATTCCCACAAACTATAGCATCAGCCTAGAAATGGTTTAAAATATTTTTTTCCAGTGGCCTGAAAAACTTTCTGCTTTCCCCAGATAGGTTTATTTTCTTCTAACATGCTAAGTTGAGTAAGAGGGCTTAGGCAGCTGTAGTTCACATACACAAGTGGAAAGGAAGATCAGAACACAGATTCTTCTTTGAGGGGGTTTAGGCTCTGGACATGTAAGCTAGTGCTTGCTTTCAAGGCTTACTGACCTTTGGTTTATATGTGGAAACTTTCTTTTCTTTAAATGCTCATAACAAGTTAGGTATATTGGGATATGATACAGAGAAATTTTATGAATTAAATGTACTTTTCAGACGATGAAACATGAGTCTAAAAAGACTAAACATTTTCTCTAACACTGTAAGCTCCTCGATATTACTGTATTGATCCTTGTATCCTAAGCTCCTTGTTGATATTTGGTACACTGTGGACCCTCAATAGTGTCTGAGATTACACTTCAAGTCACATTGTTTCTAAGCTTCCAAATCATTTGAATGTTTTAATATGCAAAGAATCTAACATGTTGGAACTGCTATAACTAAGACAACCATCATTTACTATTCAAACAGTAGGTTAAAACATCTATGCACTGAGGACTAGAATATTTTCCTCATATTATCACATCTAATCCTAAGAGCACTCCTATGAAGCGAGTATCTTTAGTCTCATTTTACAAATGAGAATATTTAATCTCAAGATTGTAAGTGATACCCAAGAGTCAAATGATCCAGAAGTGTCAGAATTAGAATTTGAAACCACATTATGTCTACTTTCAAATAAAGCTCATGATCTTCTGAAAACAGAGCCAGATGCCCTTCAAGACTAGTGACGAGGCAAAAGTGCCAACACTTTTGCACCGGGTTGAGGATTCACTAAAAGTAAAAGTACACCGCAATTTGCTACATTGAGGGCAAAGTAACTACTGAGAGCAGCTGTCAATGTGGTTATAGGAATGAAATGCTGATAACTTTGTCCTCTTTCCAGTATTTTGCAACTAAAAGGCTAAGTTGATTGATAAGATTATCTTTACCAACAAATAGTAGTCAAACAGATCTGCAGTCCCTATGTTTCATTCGTCCTAACACTGTGTCAAGTACATTTAGTGTGGGTGAAATGACTAGCCAAATATGGGAAATATGTAGTGTAGTAACACTGTCTAGGCTGAGTACAGACAGGTAATGATTAATGGTGCAGTCAGATAAGTGAGGCCATATGATATAGCTGATGGGGCAAGGGGCACAGACAGGTGCACCGGTGACAACTTCTAGAAGTTTAATCTGATTCAGACACTACCTTGGCAAGGTTTATAGGGTCTCCAACCATATTAGAAGGTGAATGGTAAAATATAACACTGTATATTGATTGTATTTGAATTTAAAAAAATAAAAAATAAAAATTGAGAAACAAAGAAAGAGAGAGAGAAAGAAAGAAAGAAAGTCTCTATCATCCAGAATTTTCTCTCCTTTGTTCCAGAGAATTACAGAGAATAAAATCACCACCCATGCCTAAACCACACAGGGCAGAGAAGCAGTCATTTAACTGGAACTTTCCTCTTACCAAAGGTGGCAAAGGAAGAATCATCTAGGATCAAAGTCCATTAGCAAAAGAAAGCACAGATATGGCCCACATTCCTCAAAATAATACTACTTGATTGGGTTATTAGTTGATTTATCAGTGCCTGGAAAGACCTTAAAATCAGGCTGGGGCCCAAGATCCTTATAGATGAATGGACATGTAGATTTAACGGGTCATGAAACTTCTGTATTTAGACACGATAGTGATGTCAAAGATACGCATATCTGCAAAGGATACAATTCATTAAACAAAAATGAGGTTGTGATGAAAGAATGAAACTTGATCATACCAAATCCCATGAAAGGCTGTGCAAAACAAGAGAAAACAGAATGTCTCTTCTGGAAATCCTGGGAGTATTTCCTTTCTGAAAAGAGAATTCTTTCAACTATTATACCTACTTGAATAGATCCACTAGAATAATCACAATATCTTCAGCCACTGCCCGGTCACCCTTGAGGGAGTCGATCGTGCCTGGTTTACCACACACAACAATCACTGGAGAAGAGAGAGCAAGACAAGGAGAGAAATACACAATGGTCAGAACCAGGTGCCTGAATCTGAACCCATCATGTCCATGCTACATTTATGTTTTAATATTAACACCAATTTCTCAATTACTCTCTCTCCCTTCCTTTTTTCCGCTTATAGTCATAGAGTCTGAGTAGAGCCGCATGGAATCTTAAAAAGCATCCTCTAGTCCATTCCCTTAATTTTATTGATTTAAAGAGCCTGGAAGACAAGGTGTCAAAGGGTTAAAGAACTAGTAGAATGCAGAGCTCCCATATTCAAGTTTACGAATCCAGATCAGTGTTTATTCCATTATACCAGGTTGGAGGAGTTACATAAACTATTTTTATTGATAAGTGCAACTCACCAATTGTAAAGGGGTTGAAAAAGTTATAATAAAATTAATGTGAGAATTTGTCATGTTCCTAAACAACTTTCCTTGGGCTTTGCTTGAGGCTTCTTAACTCAGAACTCAGCTTTAGTGATTTCAGTGGTAGGGTCCAATCTGGTTCTGTGAGCTCTACTACTCATGGGGACCAGACTTCCCAAATGCATGACTTGATGAGAAAGAGGAGTTGGGATACACTTCACTGGATCTTTTTATATACTATGTTGTCCAATAAACTCCTTAGGGACGTGAATATTTCTTTTTAGGGACATGTATACTTCCTTTTCCCCCACATTTTGCCAATGACTTGTACATGGAAGGTTCTGATTATGGCAAAAGATTAATAATGACAGTAGAAAATGATTTGAGTGATACTAGGAATTCTTACCAAGCAAACACGTTCCCTCATAGGAAATGTCCACAATTGATTCATTTGCTTCTGATATATTCTTATTTGTAAAGAGAATTCTTGGAAGGTGAAACAAATCACCTCACAGCTTAGTGAGGATAATTTTATCCCACATTTGACCTGTAACTGGGTGATCGCTAGGCATGTGGGATACATTAGAGGAAAATGAGATGATATACTAACCTTGTAATTTTGCTTGAGGTCAGATAATCAGTAAATATATCCTCTTGGTCATCAGGGGACCCAGGTTCAGAATGTGTGAGGATTAGTCATGAATCCAACAATAGATTAGATTGGGGTGAACTTAAAAAGCAGTTTATCAATGGTGGGTCATGATATCATTTTGGTTTATAAAAGCTAGACTTTAGCATCATCATTAGTTATGATGTTAATGTATTTGTTCAACACTACCTTTCTCCTTTCTCTCATAGGACAAGATTTTAATTGGCAGAAGGAATAATATAATGGAGTTGCATGGAACTACTGATCTCCCCAAATAAACAAAATATATAGAGGCAATGATAATAACTCTGTGGTGGTAGATTTGTCAAAATGACTCTTAAGGATGTGGTAGTTGTGAGGAAGAAGTTGGCAAAAAAATTATCTCCATGTCCCCTTACCATTGCTTTTCCTGTTTTGGTTCATTAAGATATCCTGAAACTGGTCATTTCCCCTTAACATATCTTTGAAGCCAAGTTCCTGAGAAAAATAAGAAACCCCAGCCTCCAGAGCATTGATGTACCTAGAACAGAAAAAAGAGAAACTCTAAGAAACCAGTTTAGTTTCTTTAAGACCTTCCATGTTGTTTTGCTCATTGTTTACAGATCTGTTCTGGGACTTATTCATCTACACTTCATTTCCACTGTCAACACAACAGATGATACACATGGTATCAACAGTTTGGATTGTGGGATCTAGTTTGGTAAAAATATACATGAAGGGCATCTTCATGTATATATCCAAATAGGAAGCCTTTGGGGTCCCTTCTTACTATCTGCAGAAGGAAGGCTGCTCTGTTCTATAAACTCCATAATCCCAGAGAGGTTGAAACCTTTGAGTCTACAGGGCAAAAATTCAGAGTTGATAGGGATCTTTTATCTTCCCAATGAAATGGACTTTTGTGGGTTCTAAGTTCACCTCAAAATTTCTAGGATGAGGCCTTAAGGTTGTTTTTTTAGCTCCCTAGATGTGCGTTCCCAGTGGTACCCTTAGTTGCCTGCATACTTAGGTGGAGAGAGACTGCAGAACCAAGCAACGTCCTGGTGGTGTAGACAGTAGCCCAACCAAAAGATTCTTTCTGCTGTCTTTGCTGGAGTTGTGTGAACCCTGTGATTTTATTTTAGCAATAAAATAAGTTCTCCTCCCACTCCACTTATTCCTCTGAGTGATCGTGAGACAAATTATTTCTAACTAGTTGTAAGTGTTGGCAGAATGCATATTCTCTGGTATCATACTTTTCACAGTAATGTGAAAGCAATAGCCATTGATTTTCATTGTCCTTATCTGTAAAATGGAACTTTTACTTGTTCTCCTTTCTTTAAGAGATTTACTGTAGGGGATCAATAAAAGTAATATGAAAGTACTCTGAAAGCTAGAGGGTTGCAAATGTAATACATGTTGATTGTATTTATACCATGTTTCCCTTGGCCCTTTTGCTTATATTTGTGTGTTAGAAAGTGGGCTGGTGTCCATTCCCAGTGCTGTTACAGATGGAAGGTGCATCTGATAATAACCAGGTGGCCTGCCAGGATTCTGTGTTTTCTCTCTATGCCAAGTGCCACAGCATATTAATGGTCCTGCTCACCAGAAACAGTCCTCAGTCTCGGTGCCATTTTTGAAAACATATGCAGTGTTCCAGGAAAAATCTTTGAATGGCAAATGATTGGCCTTCCAAAAGTTAACCAAGAAGTACATCAGCTTCCTAGCTGGAGACATCAGCCTGGTTAAAGTCTCTTTGTAGTCACATGATAATCCAAAACTCCCAGCTGAAATCATGGGATAGTTCAAATCTGTATCAAGGCTGAGCCAAGAGGTGAGAAGGAAACAAACATCAGGATTCACTTCAGTAGCACAAATACAACCCCTCTGTAACTGCTTCAGCATGTGGTTGGTTACAAATGGTAAGAATGAAATAGGGTCACTCAAGCAGGTTTCTAACTTAAATAGGTGTCCCTCCCACACAGGTGAAATTTAAAACGTTTATCGAGCATATGTTATGTTTTAAGATACTCTAGGTATTTTCATGTATAATGTGGCTTGATTCATTCAGTTTATTCTAAAGGGAGTGTTCATTTGGGTTGTCATAACATCGAGGCTGGGACATATGGTCTTCCGGGAGTAGGGCTAAGAAAACAGAGGATGGGCCACTACAACTACTACGGATGTTGTAAATCCCCAAAGATGTCCTCTATACCTTTCCTTCCATGCATTGCCTTACTTCTGGCTCTTCTTTGGACTACCTTTGAGACACACATCACCTGAGGATTTTAAAATTTTCCTTCCCTGTTTAGCATAAAAATCTTGTGGTTCCTTAAACATATCGACACTATCCATCATCAGGGGCTGTCAAGTCCAGAAATGCTGTTGCCCTTGGCTGACTCTTGCTCCTGGATGAAAGATCCCTTCGGCCATCAGAAAAACTTTTCACTGATACCCGAAACCAGGTAATTTTGGGGTCAGTATGTGTTTACTATATACCTCTTCCACTAGACTGCAAGCACCATGAAGGCACAGATCATGTCTGGCTCATTCACCTCCATAACTCCAGTGTGCCTGGGTCATATGTGTGCCCTCAATGTGCACTTGACAAAGGAAGGAAAGCAATACCTCCCTTCCATCTTGAGCACAAGGTGTCCTGCTTGCACTTAAACTCCCTATGTTCACAAATTTATCTTTTCATTTCTCAAAACCATTCCTTATTTATTTTAGTGTTTTTTTGACTACTTTTCCCTATGTCCTCATTTTCCCATTTCTTTTAGTGTTTCTTGACTACTCTCCATCCCTCAATCTGCCATTCAATCAGTTATCAAATCGGTTAGCAGTTATTCTACCCTTAAATATCTTTAAAGGCTCTCCTTCCTTTCCAGGTCAACTGCTTGCATGCTAATTCAGCCCTCCTCCTCCCCCGACGACTTTCCCCATCACTGTCTCCTGTGCGCTCCAGTCTTTTCTGTACACAGTTGACACTTACTCTTCCCAAAGTTGAGCTGCTTCCTATGGCATTTTCTTGCACATCTAAGTTGTTTCTGATGCAGATCTAATTAAATATGCTCTCCTCGCCTGGAACTCATGACCTCCTCAATACAGCCCTACTTAACTTTTCTAGTTTTATCTCCATTATTCCCCTACTCATCTCTTGCACTCCGGTTGATACCAACTTTCACAAAATTTCTGCACTTCTCTGCTTCTTTGCTTGCACACATGCTCACCCTCTGCCTGGCTGGGATGCTTCCCTCCTCATCTCTACTCATTACAATCTCATCTATTCTTCCACACTCAACTCGTAGACCATCTCCTCCATGAAATCCTTCCCCTCCTGAGCTTAACTCTTCCAAACAGAGGGGACTCTTCCTTCTGCGCGTCCCACAGCTTCTTGTTTGTGTTTCTTCAGTTGAGCTCATCGTACTCTGCCTTGTACCGGTTACCAGTGCTCTTGCTGTCTTCTCTATTTCACTGGACAGGGACTGTGTTTTACTTAATTTTCTCTACCCTGACAAAGCCAAAGTGCTTCTTTGCACACAAAAGGTCCTCATAAATAGTCAACCAATTTTTCTACTCCTCCTTTCCTTCTGAGCACATTCTACAGCAAAGCAACACGTGGTCAGATAAGATGACAATTGGGAATGAGTGTAAGGAGGAGATTCTGTATTTGCCTGTATTTTTGGTATGAAAGATGAGCTGAGAAAGTGCTTCCATGGTGTATCTGTGGCCTTCATTTAAACATGCAGTGGACCTGAACATCTCAGGGTGTTTGTATAGTTGGTAGGAGATGTCAGAAGCAGACTTTGCAACAGAAATTTCAGAAATTTAATTTGATCTTCCAAAATCTATTGCATGGGGTCTTTTAGTGTAGTTTTCTCTGTGTAGACAGAGGTGATCCTTGAATCAGGGGAAGCCTGAACAGATGAAAGAAAGGCATAGAAGAGGGCTTTAGGCTTAGGGAAGGTGTGATCTGGGAGAATAAAATGTTGCGTGGTGACGTGAATTACACTGAGTGAAATGAATGGAGGGATGAGGGTGATTTTCCCCAAGGCAGAGAAATATTTTTATTGTAGAATATATTGGAAGCATTTTTTTTCCTAAGCTGGAAAGGGATACTTTAATATGCTAATTATATAATCCTCAGTGCTGTGAAATGAGTACCTTTCTACTTTCTTTATTCCAAGGACCTAAGGACAGAACCAAGCCCTGTTAATGCCCAGGGTGTTGTACTTTCCTGTGTGTTTCCTCTGCTCAGATTTCCTTCGTTAACTCCTCAAATTATCCAAGTTCATTGTCTTCTCTGTTCCCTGCCAGGACTCTTTTTCCCTATACCATGTTGCCTCTCAGGCTCAGATGTTAGTAACTGGACCTGAGTAGCTACTGTCATTCACCTCGTGGTAAGCAAAGGTAGAGCCACGTGGACAAGGGAGTGACACTTAGAGAGAAGCAGCAAAATACGAGGGTTTCAACACCTCTGATTGTGTCGTCTTGACTAGACTGCTGTTTGATACAGCATTTAAACAGTGATACCATGTCCTGACTTCAACTTACAGTGGTATTAAAACAACAAACCAAACTACTTACTACATCTGGAAGGTGGAATATGTACACGAGGGCCCCATGAGGACACAGCCCATCTGTTTCTTATTCTGTAGGGGGAAAAAAAAGAAAAGAAAGATGAATCTTTAAAATAAAAACAATGAATAAGTGAACAGGAAAGAAGTGGCCATGAAGAAGGCCTCTAGAAGGTTAGAAAGTGGGCCTCTCAAGAAAGGAGCAACTCATGGTGCCTTGGGCTGGGCAAGGGGCACTGAGGGCTAAAGAAATCTGAGAAAGGGAAGATGCTGCAGGTAGAAGGAAGGGTATTCCGCTGAAGGTAAGAAGGCTGAAGATGAACTTGGATTCTTTGTCAAGAGGAGGATGGAGGGTGGGGCAAGAAGGACTGATAGACTGTACCATGAGAGGTACCTGTGGGCTAGATTGAGGAGAGACTAGATTTGGAGGTGCTTTGGGGGAGGAGGGCAAGTGGGGTGACTACAGATCATGTCTTGCACTATTTATCAAGAGGAACATGATTAGGAACATCCCATCCCTGGTTTTAGAAAACCAGGGTATACCTCCATCTCAAGAGGTGGAAAGAAGAAATACACACTTGTAGCATCATAAAGTGGAGTTTGTTAAACTCCCCCTGCTCACTCCTGGCCCTCCCGAGATTGAGACTGACTGCTGTAATCAACCACTCTTCCTCCCATGAATCCACCTATCTGGTAGGTATGATGCTATTGATTAAAGCTTTGGAATCATGGTTCTACACCCAGTGCTCTGTTTCTAGGAGAACCTTTCCTTGGCTTTCTGTAGTAAAAAGGCTTCTCATACACCTACCTCCTTCTGGAGAGCTTAGAAACATTATTTTGCTCCATAGAGCCCTGGCTGAGGTGGGGAGTTGTGAGGAGGGAGTAGGCAAGAATCTCTTCCCTCCCATTTCTACCCTTTAACATTACAGTTACTACTTTAAACTTAGGTTTCAGATTCAGCTCTTAAGCAATTAACCTGTGACTGCATCTATGGTGATGACTTGAAACAGAGATCTCTGGTGCAAGGCTTTGGAATTCCTCAGGTATTTCCTGAGACACCCAGAAGAAAACCGATTAATGCCAACATTTACATTTTTAAAAGGTTTTGAAAACAATTT
Source organism: Cryptoprocta ferox (assembly GCA_028646485.1). Lineage (NCBI taxonomy): Eukaryota > Metazoa > Chordata > Mammalia > Carnivora > Eupleridae > Cryptoprocta > Cryptoprocta ferox. The sequence continues at coordinate 87,597,039 of CM053571.1, read as the reverse complement.
AAAACAAAATAATTGCCCTCCATAACACTGAAAATATAGGGATAGAACATAGCAGATTCTCCCTACTTTCCTGTATTCCCAGAGGGGCCTCATCACTTTGGAAATATATGAGGATAAAGTCAGATTACCCTCTCTCCAAATCACTCAGCTATGTGGCTAGAGATGACATGAGACACGCTCATAGACAGGTGCTCAAGTCTCACACTGTGATCTTCCTGTACCAAGAGGTGTGAGCTATACCTACAAAAGCATTTACTTACTGAAATTGTCCTGAGTAGGTCAAGGCCTTCACAGGTGCTACTCCGGCAGTCATTTGACTTGTAAATCACATTATCCGAAAAGATAAAGGTAGCAGTCACAGTCACATTTATTCCTGTTATCCAGAAATGAGGGAAAAGAGAAAACATGTTATTTTTCAGTAGTTTATAGCCATGAGATTTACCTTTTGTCAGATGATCCTGGGAAAAAATGGAATGCATCTTCAGGCCTAGGAATATTTGAGTTCTGAGTTCTTATATTACTACCTGTCACTTCTTTCCTCTCTCTGTCTTTTATTTCTGTCTGTCTCTCTCTCTGTCTCTCTCTCAACAGCGTTATCGGGGTATAATTTACCCTCCATAAATGTCACCCAATTTAAGTGTACAATTGAATGTTTTTTAGTAAATATATATTTGAGCAACCATCCCACAATCCAGTTTTACAACATTTTCATTATGTTCACGGCTCTCCTCTTTTCACAACTGTAGACTTAGGAAGTTTCCTATACAGGTGTGCAGAGTGTTAGGAAAACAAAAATATAGACATTACAGGATCTGTTCTTTCATGTTCCCAAGGTGCTGGTTCTGTTTGCTGTCAATGTGCACACTGGACTCTCTGTGCTCTGTCCCCAAAGCCAAAGTGAACTGTGTCCATCATGGTCTAAGATCTTGGGATAATAGATCATCTTCAGATAAAGGCAAGAGCATTGATGGTAACATCCCGTGGTATTGCTAGATATATTTTGGAAGGGAATAAAAAGGCAGCTGAACCATTTGACTAAGCTCTGTCTCTTACATTTTGTCTCCTTCCAATAAAAAAATATTCAGGAGAAATGTTTGATTCCTAAACAGAGGCATCCTAATTTTGCTAAGCCCTTATACAGGAAGTCTGGAAACCTCAGTGGCTAGCCATACGGCTGGTTGCAGTGAGTGACTTTCTTTCTGTGTGTTCTTGCACCAGCCATTTGAATTTCTCTAACTTAGTTCCTGCAAATGTAAAATGGGATTAAAACCAGATTTATCAAATGTAATAAGGTTAATACTTTTAAAAGAGTAAAGCATGTCAACAACACACATTATTGTTCTTTTGAACATCCAAATAAAAATGCTTTTTTAAAATGTTTATTTATTTTGGGAGAGAGAGAGGAAGAGAGAGAGAATAAGTGGGGAAGGGCAGGGGAGAGGGAGAGAGAGAATCCCAAGCGTGTTCCACGCTCAGCATGGAGCCCAATACAGGGCTCAATTGGAGAGATCATGACCTGAGCTGAAATTAAGAGTCTGATGCCTAATCAGCTGAGCCACCCTGGCAATAAGAATGTTTTTAAAGACAGAGACCTGTTCTTTCAAAGAATGAAAGAATCTTTGCATGTCTATAGCCACCTCAGAAGTGTGTCTAAGATGAGGAAGCATTTTACTTCTTGCCTTCTTTTTTGGGTGGGGGGCGGGTTAATTCAAGAACACTTATTCTGAGACTTTGTTCAGTAAGAGATCTAAATAAGAGTTGCCAGTAGGTCTGGCCAAATAGGAGAGGTCAGTGTAATAAGACCAAAGACAATTAATAGAAGAGGTAGGGCCAGTGATGGATTTAACAGCAATTAACACATGAATGTAGCCATATGCCAGCCATAATACTGAACACTTTACACCCTTTTTGTTATTTAATTCTTATAGGAGAGATTGGGAGAATATAGGGTAAATGAGACTAGGAGAACAGTATGAGTGAGGCTGTGGGAACCCAGAAGAAAAGGAGAGTGCATGTGGGGACCAGGAGAAAATAGGGCTTGAGACTGTCTTATAAAGCAGCAAGAGGACTCAGGGAGTAAAGTTCAGCCCAGTACACGATCACATGATGAAAACAGGGCTTTAGGAAGACCTAACACCTGCAGCTATTAATTCATAAGTTAGCTCCTCCTCCTCAATCTCTATGAGGGCTCTGCTCCCTCTTACCACCATGAGGAGCACTGAAGATGACTCACTTAAAAATCCTACTGTCCAGGCAGCCCATGATGGATGGGCACAGCAAAACCTAAGTATAAATCCTGCACCAGACCTAGAAGGGAAATCCACATCTACTGAGTGTGATCTCAGACAAATGACTTCATCTATGGGGCCCCAGTTCCTCATCCATTTATTGGTAGGACAGAACTAGATGATCTCTGTCACTATATGCCTAGCATTAGGCTATGTTTCTCGGCATGCATTATTTCAATCCTTAATCCTCCCCTGAATCCTATGAGGTTAATTGATATTTTATCTTCCTAATTTAAAAATGAGAAAATGGAGGTCTAGAGAGGTAGATTAACTTGCTTAGGGTTCCACAGCTGGGGTTTTGAACGAAGGACAGTCTGATTCCAGAATCTGAAATGCTATAGAATAGTAGTTTGCAAAGTGCAGATGCTAGATTCCAGAGATAAGTTGAGACTTTCAGGAGGGCCAGGAGGCCAAAACTATTCTCATAAGTATATTATTCTTTGTTTTTTTTCCACTTTGTTTCTTTGTTTTTTCCACTCTCCTTTTATGAGCATATAGTAGAGTTTTCCAGAGGCTACATAATATGTATTATTGCAACAGATTAAATGCAGAAGCAGATATGAGAATCCAGCCTTTTTTTTTTTATTAAGCCTGACACTCAAGGTGTACAAAAATATAAATCAATACCATTCTGTCCACCTATTTTTATTTTTTGATTTGAGAAATACAGGTTTTCTTTTATAAGAAATTTTATTTATGTTAACAGATAAAGTGTCTATAATTATTTTAAATGAATCAATAAACAACTATCTAAAACATTTCTCAGTCTTAATTTCCAATATAGTAAATGTCGATACATGTAGCCATATAAACAAAACTCTACAGAGCCCACAATTAGTTTTAGGAGCGTAAAGAGGTCTTGAGATCAAAGAGTTTGAGAGCCACTTCTGTAGAACATACTATACAGTATGCTTCTTCCTCTCAACATTTTATGGTTATGTGAAAATTGTGTTTGCTTTGTTTTTTAATTTGGTAGAGGAAGATAAAGATCTCTTCCCTTTTATAGCCCCAAATCCCAAGTGATTTCTCAAGAAAATACAAAAAATTTTTCAGACAACATAGTGACTTCATAGCAAAGCTTAACTTTTAAAGTTGACAATTCCCCCAAGTGCTGTTTCTCATCTTTATCCTGCCTGCACCTCCACCCCAGCATGGTAGCTCAGTCCTGGGAAGATGGATGGAATGTCAACGCATGTAGAGTCATCTCAAAATGCTTTCTCTTCTATCTAGGGCTTTGAGGAAGGAGTTGGGCCAAAACAAATCTGAATATAGGTGCTGGAGCCTAGGAAAGGGGTCCCCTTAGCACATGAGATCTTTTGAAGGGTATCAACTAGGTGTGTTTGCCATGAAACATACATCCTTGAGAAGGTGATGTCCTAAGGTGGAAGGAGTCTCTTTTTTTCATGTTGTCTGCCAAATCCCATGTATTCTTCAAAATTCACAGAGGTTTCCTAAGTACTAGGAAAAAATATTGTTTTCTTCCATTTGGACATCACCCACTACATTTAAACTGTTAATTTTCTTCAATTTAGCCCTTAAGTATATTGTCAGTATACTGCCAAATAATAATAATAATGTTCTATGATTAGAACATGAACCTATCTTTCCATCACAACCTGTACTTCTTGAGTTTCCCATGCATGAACATCCATCTAACAAAATGCATCATCAAATACAAAAATCTGGGCATCACTGTTTATTCTTTAATCTTTCTCAAAATTCTCCACTCATTTAATCTATTCAACCACCTCACCATTCATTCATGACTCTATTATATATAATATTTGTGGTTTGTTTTAGAGAGAGAGAGAGTGCACCCAAGTAGGGGAGAGAGAGAGAGAGAGAGAGGGAGGGAGGGAGAGAGAATCTTAAGCAGGCTCCACGCTCAGCGCAGAGCCAGATGCAGGGCTCAATCCCACAACCCCGGGATCATGACCTGAACCAAAATCAAGAATTGGATGCTCAACCAACTGAGCCACCCAGGCACTCCATGGCTCTATTTTATAAATGAGATGAGTAGAGCTTAGAATAAATAACTCACTTGATAAAATGTTTATAATTAAACTAGTGATAGATGGATCAGGAATTCAATTTCAGATTATATGAGTCCAGAGATCAAGATCTTACCACTACACTACACTGTTTATTTTATATCCTGGTAACTTGTTCAGATAACAGTGGCAACAGCACAGTAATAACACAACATTAACTTCCTCAACAAAAACAACAGGGATGACAATAAAACAACTGTTACTTATTGAATTCTTAATTATGTTTCAGTCTGTGTATTGGATACTTTATATGAATTCCCTCATTTAATTCATACTGTATCCACATGAGGTACCTACTACCTATTGTGATTTTATAGGTAAGGGGATTGAGGCTCAGAAAACTTAAGTAATTTGCTCCAGGTCAATGATGATAAATGGTTGGATACAAAGCTCGATTTTGAACAAAGAGCTGTCTGATTCCAAATCTCTGCTTCTCACCATAGTGTTCCACTGTCTTATTTTAATGAGAAAGCTAGTTCATGGTGGGTAACAATTACACAGTGGCAGTATGATACACTCTTTGGAACCAGACAGATATGGGTTGGAATCTCATATCAAATAGACACCCTGTATGACTTCAGCAAAGTTATTAAACTTCCATTGTGAAACTGTGTCAATAATGCCAATCTTACGGAGCTGTGGTGACTAAGGACACTACATATCTTACCCATGACATGATGGGTACTCAATAAACAAGGAAGTCAAGGCTCTGAGAGACTAAGGGAAATAGCTCACCCAGGGTCACAAAAAGAGAAAGCTCTGGGGCAGGGACTCCAATCCAGGTCCCCAGGTTTCAAATCAAATTTTCTTTCCATGATGCCACACTCTTACTAATTAAAGGTATTTTATCAAATCCTTCTAGTTCCATTGCAGCTCTAGATCAGATCCATCTATTTACATCTGAACTGGTCTCAGACCAGATTGAAGACAGATATACTCCACAGCAAAACGGTATCACAGATAAGTGATGTATGATACCTCTTGCTAATTTTACTGTATTTTTAATGGTCATATGAATTTTAGTTATGACACCTTCTTAGAACACACATGTCCAGTATAGGAACAGAAATGTACAGCGTGAGGCTTCAGTAACTTCCATACACAGTGTGCAGCCTTTGGCAGAGGTACCAAATATATATATATATACCTTGTGTTAGCCATATAGTGAGGAAAGCACGAGCCTAATGAGTCTGTGCAGCTTTGGCTCTAGAAAAGAGCTGATTAGCACAGAATTTTACATCGAGAAAATCAAGACATACCCTCTTTAGAACCATAAGTAAACATTAAGACGTAGGAAATAGTCATTGACTCAGTAATTATACTTTTGGCAATCTAGTCTCAAAGAATGGAAGAAAACTACATATATGAAAATGCTTATCGTGGTATTTTAAAATAATCATGAGAAAGTAAAAACAATAGGAAATCAAATAGTAGGGAATAATTGGATGGTTTAGGAGGGTACCTACTCCAAAGAATAGTACACTTGATCTTAGCCAAAAGGCTGAGAAGTGATCCAAGGAAGAGTATATATCCACACGCATCACATGAAGATAATGCAGTTATAGGAAAGTCATTTGCAGAATAATGTGAAGTAAAATCAGTATAGAAAATTGTTTCTTTTTTTAATACATTTTTTAGGTTTGGTTTATCTTTTTTTAAAGTTTATTTATTTATTTATTTATTTAGAGAGCATCAGTAGGGGAGGGGCCGAGAGAGAGGGAGAGAGAGAATCCCAAGCAGGCTCCAGGCATGGAGCCTGATGTGGGCACAAACTGTGAGATCATGACCTGAGCTGAAACCAAGAGTTGGAAGTTTAACCAACTGAGCCACCCAGGCACCCCTAGAAAATTGTTTCTACACCATAGTGATCCCAGTCATGTTCTTAAAAACAAGAAACTGAGAGGATATGAAAAGGAAATATCCAGGTGGCTGAAAATGATCAGGGGTGATTTTTTTCTCTTTATTCTACATATTTCATCTAATACTATAAAGTTTATTTTAATAATTAATAGACACAATGAAGAACTGCAATACTGAATTTGGTTGCAAATTTAGTTGACTAGGTCTTACAGTAATAGCTAGAAGAGATGTAAAGAGTGAACAGATGGATTAAAAATCCCAGAAATAGGGGTGCCTGGGTGGTTCAGTAGGTTGAGCATCTGACTTCAGCTCAGGTCATGATCTCATGGTTCATGGGTTCGAGCCCCATGTCAAGCTCTGTGCTGACAGCTAGCTCAGAGCCTGGAGCCTGTCTTTGGATTCTGTGTCTCCCTCTCTCTCTGACCCTCTCCTGCTCACACTGTCTCTCTCTCTCTCTCTCTCTCTCTCTAAAAATAAATAAAAACATTTTTTAAAACATCCCAGAAATAGATGTAGCATCTGTCTGAATTTAACTCTCTTCTTGACTGGTAACCCTGTGAACTCTCAGGTCCAGATCAAATATTGCCTCTGCACAGTTACAGAAAGGAACATGACGACTCCTTGACACTGAGCCATCAATCCAGTTGTGTCTGGGGCACTTCACTGCTGTGAACACCTGACATTCTCTGGATTGGGGCCATTCCAAGAGCAGGGTGAATAATGACGGAGCACACAATGCAGTAGAACTTAAATCCTTCTCTCTGAGGACCTACTGTCTTGAAATAGAAAGGGGTTGTCAGACAAGCCCGTAGAGGAGAGTGGATGAGTAGGCAAAGAATGCAAGCAACCCTTTGACCCCAGAGGGGTAACAGGGAGGAGGTGGATTCTGTGACCATATCCTTACCAGCATTGAGCAGACGCTGTTTCACTATTTGCACTCCCTCATTCACCGCTTCTTCCAAGTTCTCCAAGGTTTCTGGGAAGGCCGAGTTGTTCATCATCAGGACGGTGATCTCATAGCTGCCATTGTTGCAGTTCTGACTGATCTGGGAGGTCCAGAACATCAGCCCTGGACGGAGGAGCAGTGACCACAAAACTAAGACCAACAGTGTCATCTTCGTGACCTTGCTTATCTCAGAACCATCCTCCTTGTGCTTGCTTGTTTTACTCTGAGCTTTTAGAGAGGCAGGGACTGCCGCTGGACAGCCTCTGGCTGGATCCCTCAGGCCACTCTTCCCCACGCTCCTTTCTGATCATTCCCCACTGGTCACGTGGACCATGGGATACAGCCTGACTGCCAGCAATTAGCAGCTACATTATGGTAGGAGATAAACCAAAGTTCACTTAGTGTGTTTGCTCACAGAAAGGCCAGAGTTATAAACAGGGAGATTACCTGGGCCTCACCCAATAAAAATATATCAATTTGTGACACATCACTGGGAAGAGGAAAAAGGGGAAGAGGAAAGTGTATAGTATATATATAGAAAGATTTGGAAAATGAAAATTGAAGGTCAAAGGGCTTCAGGAAAGCACAGATATAGTGGACTATGTGGTGCTCAGGTTATAGCTGCACACTGGAACTGCATCCTTAACTAGAAGAACTATTTCAATCACCCAGTCAGCAACTATTTATTGAGACTTGACTAGGTGCTGGGCATTAGCAAGGCAAGAGGTATACAGCTATAAGTGGTGTGAATATATTAATGTCTTCATGGAACATGCATTCTGGTGGTGAAGACACACATTAAATAAATAATTATGACTCTTAAATACTGAGAACAAACTGAGGGTTGACAGGGGGTAGGGGAGAGGGGAAACTCGTTGATGGGCATGGAGGAGGGAACTTGTTGGGATGAGCACTGGGTGTTGTATGAAAACCAATTTGACAATAAATTATATTTAAAAAATAAATAAATAAATAAATAAATAAATGATTATGACATCTGACTCTTGATTTCAGTTCAGGTCATGATCCCAGGGTCATAGGATCAAGCCCCACATGGGACTTTGCATTGAGTGTGGAGCCTACTTAGGATTCTGTCTCTCCATCTGCCCCTCTGCCCAACTCATGGTCTGTCTCTCTAAAATAAAAAAATTAAAAAAATTATGAATAATCTCAACCATGGAAAAAAGTACAGAGTGCTGTGTGGCACATGGCAGATTAACATAACCCATACTAGAAAGTCAAGGAAGCTTCCCTGAGAAAGTGTCTTTTAAGCTAAACCCAGAAGGATGAACTGGAATTAGCTGAATGGAAAGAGGGGTGTGGGAGGCAGGGGAGCACCTTGTGCAAAGGCCCAAGGTTGGGAAGTGACATGAATGTTTGAGGAACTGTAAAAGACCCAGCATGGTTGGAGTGGAGAGACTAGGAGTCTAGTGGCAATAAAGGCTGACAGTGGGGTACACAGGGGTAGGCCATGAGGTTTCCTATAAGCCATTAAGGATTTGGAACTTCACCCCAACGGTCGAGAAAGGAACACGATCAGATGAATTTTTTAAAGACAACTTAAGCTGCCGTGGAACGAATGACTTAAAGAAAGTGGGGACATGTAGTAAATTAGAAGGGTGTTTCTGGGGTCTGAATGAGAGGTCAAGGAGGCCCGGATGAGGGCAGTGGCAGAGGATATGGATTCAAGAGACATCTAAGAGGTAAAATAGATGATACTTGACATTTTATAGATTTGGGGCATTAAAGAGTGAAAGAAGTAAAGAGTGACCTCTGAGATGCTCGGTTGGGTAGATGGGAAAGCTGTTTACTAAACTCTGGAATTCTGGAAGAGCAGCAGGTTTAAAAAAGAAGATCATGACTTCTGTTTTTGGACATGTTGATTTTAAGTAGCCTGTGTAGGTGTGGGAATAGCCTGGAGTTTTGGGAAGAGGGCCTGGATCTAAATGGAGATTTGGAAATACAGTTAGAGATATAGTATGATTTACCAAACAATGTCATCATTTATATATCATTGACCTGATGACCACTTCAGGCAAAATTTATGTTTTAAACTTAAAGCAAGTGACTTCAACAAGATGGAGGGCTAGGGGCCCCAGCTTTCATCCCTCCTCGAAAACAACCAATTAACGCCTGCCCACTGATGAAAATAGCTCTGGGAGAGCTTTTGAGAAGATGCAGCAACCCACTGGAGCACAAAAACCAAATGGCCGCATAGGAAAACATAAGCATTTTATTTGTGTCATTCCATCCCTCAGTCTGGCACTGCACCATACCAAGGGGGATCCCCGTTGGCCATGACCTCTCACTGTGGGGGAAAGGAGAGCAAGAGGACCCCAGCAGCCCTTAGCACTGCAGTTTTTGCCACTGAGGATCTCTACACTCTTTGCCAACACAACTCCAGCTGACAGAACTGCCTGGGGTACATGCTGCTCTGCCTCCTTTGAGAAGGAGCCGCTGGTGTACCCTCCTTGGGACTGGAGCCACTGCCCAGTGCCTCGGTGTCTGCACCCCACACCAAGAGGAATCCCTCAGCACCAAGAGGAGTCTTGTTGGCCAGGACTTCCCCTCCTAGCAGGAAGAGGCTAGCAGCCCTTGCCATCAAGGACTATGGCAGACCTTGCCACTGTCACACACACTTGCAGTTTTGGTGCCAAGGATGCTTACAAGTCTTCACCAATACTGACCTCAGCTGAAAGAATTACCTGCTTTTTAAAATTTTTAAAAAATGTTTATTTTTGAGAGAGACAGACTGCGTATGGGGAAGGGGCAGAGAGTGAGGAGACACAGAATCTGAAGCAAGCTCCAGGCTCTGAGCTGTCAGCACAGAGCCTGATGTGGGGCTCAACCCAAGAACAGTGAGATCATGACCTGACTGGAAGTCAGATGCTTAACCAACTGAGCCACCCAGGTGCCCCCAGGATTACCTGTTTTTAATGAATACACGATATAAAAAGAAGCGCTCTGATTATAAGAACACAAAATGTAGGGAGAAGAGAGTAAAAGCATAAAATTTTTGTATGCATTTAAAATTAATAAATACAAAAAAAGGAAAAAATAAAAGCAAATCACTACAAAAAAATCATAGAATAGCAAAGAAGAAAAAAAGAGAGGAGGAGAGGTACAAAACAGGAGCAAAACAACAGAAAACAAAGAAAAAAATGGAAATAGCAAATCTTCTCATATCAGTAATTACTTTAAATGTAAATGCATTAATGAAAAAGAATGAAATCTAGCCATTTGTAGCAACATGGATGGAACTTGAGGGTATTATGCTAAGTGAAATAAGTCAGGCAGAGAAAGACAGATACCATATATTTTCACTCACATGTGGAACAGGAGAAACTTAACAGAGGATCATAGGGGAGGGAAAGGGGAAAAAATAGTTAAAGAGAGGGAGGTAGGCAAACCACAAGAGACTCTTAAATACTGAGAACAAACTGAGAGTTGATGGGGGTGGGTGAGAGGGGAAAGTGGATGATGGGCATGAAGGAGGGCACTTGGGATAAGCACTGGGTGTCAAGTTGGAAACCAACTTGACAATAAACCATATCAAAAATTTTTTTAAATGTAAATGCATTAAACTCACCAATCAAAAGGCATAGAGTGGCTGGCTCAACAGATGGGAAAAAAACTATAATACCCATCAACACACTATGTACAAGAGATTTGCTTTAGATTTAAAGACACAGGCTGAATGTGAAGAAATAGGAAAAGATATTCCATGCAAATGGTAACCGAGAAAGAAGGGGGCTGTACTTACATCAAACAAAATATACACAGAAAGACATTATATAATGATAAAAAGGTCAGTTCAACAGGAAAACATAACAATTATAAATATATATACACTCAACATGAGAACACTTACATATACAAAGCAAATGCCAACACATCTGAAGGAAGAAATTGACAACTGACAAATTGACAACAATACAGTAACAGTAGGGGACTTCAATACTCCACTTATAATAATGGATAAAATGTCCAGACAAAAAATTCAATTTAAAAAGCAGCTGATTTGAACAATACTACAGAACAAATGGATTTAACAGACATATACAGAACTCTGCATCCAATGGCAGAAAAAACATGTGCTTCTAAAGTGTACAAGGTTCATTTTCCAGGATATATCACATGTTACATCACAAAAAGGAGTCTTAACAATTTTAAGAAGATTAAAGCTATTCCAAGAATGTTTTCTGACCACAGTAGAATAAAACTATACATTAATAACAGCAAAATAAATGCATGCATACATACATACATAACAGAAAATTAATGAATATGTGGAAATGAAACAATACATTTTTAAACAACTCTTGGGTAAAAGTGGAAATGATAAAAGAACTTAAGGGGCACCTGGGTGGCTCAGTTGGTTAAGCGTCTGACTTTGGCTCAGGTCATGATCTCGCAGTTCATGGGTTTAAGTCCCATGTCGGACTCTGTGCTGATAGCTCAGAGCCTGAAGCCGGTTTCTGATTCTGTGTCTCCATATCTCTCTGCCCCTCCCCAGCTTGCACTCTGTGTCTCTCCCTCTCAAAAATAAGTAAACATTAAAAAAATTTTTTTAAGAACTGAAAAAATATCTTGAAACAAACCAAAATGAAAACCAAACCCATACCAAAACTTTAGGGATGGAGCAGAAGCAGTGTTAAGGGGGAAGTTTATAGCAATGAACATCTACATTAAAAAAGATCTCAAATCAACAATCTAATTCTATACATCAAGAAACTAGAAGAGAAGAACAAACTAAACCAAACTTAGCAGACAGAAGGAAGTATTAAAGATGAGAGGAGAAATAAGTCAAATAGAAAATTGAAAAAATCAATAAAACTAATCATTGGTTTTTTGAAAAGATAAAATTGACGAGCCCTCTTAGCTAAGGAAAAAAGAGAGAAGATCCATATGACTAAAATAAGAAGTAATGGGGAGCCTGGGTGGCTCAGTTGGTTAGGCGACGACTTCGGCTCAGGTCATGATCTCGCACTCTGTGAGTTCGAGCCCCGCGTCAGGCTCTGTGCTGACAGCTCAGAGCCTGAAGCCTGCTTCGCATTCTGTGTCTCCCTCTCTCTTTGCCCCACCCCTGTTCACGCTCTGTCTCTCTCTCTCTCAAAATTAAATAAATATTAAAAAATTCTTTTAAAAAAATAAAATAATAAGTAAAAGAGTGGACATTACAATGCATATCTCAGAAATAAAAAGATCATAAGGAACAATTATAAACAATTAAACATGAACAAATTGGGTAACCTAGAAGAATTGTATACATTTCTAGAAGCATACAACCTTCTAAAACTGAATGAAGAAAAAAGTAAAAGCCCGAAAGAAAGAAAGAAAGAAAGAGATTGAATCTGCAATTGAAAACCTCAACAAAGAAGTCCAGGACCAAGTATTCATGGGTAAATTCCACCACGTCTTCAAAGAAGAACTAATACCAATCCTTTTTAAACTCCTTCAAAAAACAGAAAAAGAGGGAACACTTCCAAACTCATTTTATGAGGTTAGCATCAACCTAATACCAAAACCAGATAAAGAGACCAAAAATGAAAATTATTGGCCAATATTCCTGATGAACATGGGTGAAAAATCCTCAATAAAATACTAGCAAACTGAGTCCAATAGCACAGTAAAAGGATCATACCCCATGATCAAATGGAATTTATCTCTGAGATGCAAGGATAGTTCAATATATTCAAATCAATGTGATATATCACATTACCAAATGAAAGGGAAAAATATGACCATCTCAATAGATGCAGAAAAAGCATTTGATGAAGTACACAGATTCATGATTAAAATTCTCAATTAAAACAGGGAAAAGAAAGCCTACCGCAACACAATAAAGGCCATCTATGAAAATCCCACAGCTAACATATTCAATAGGGAAAACCTGAAAGCTTTCCCTTGAAGATACAAGGCAACAATGCCCACTCTTGCACTTCTTTTCAAAATAGCAATGGAAGTCCTACAAACAGTGATTAGGCAAGAAAAAGAAAGTGAAGCCTTCTGTAAAAGAAAAACTCCCTAGTATTTCTCCTTTACTTTCACAGTACTCCCACACTTCACTTCACTTCTGACACCAGATCTGTGGGTTTTCCATACATCAAGCAATTCTCTGATATTAGATAAATGCCTTATAATTATAGGAAAAATAAGAAATAAAACAAGGGAAAAATAAGGATAAAAGAGAGAAGACCCATATAAATAAAATAAGAAGTGAAAGAGTGGGCATTACAATGCATAAATTGTAACAATGGTAAATAGCTACAGGAATCTTGAGAAAGAACAAAGTTGGAGACATCATACTTCCTGATTATGGCACTGTCTACCTGGAGATAGCATCAGATTCCACAGGTTAAAAGCTCAACCCCACAAGACTGTTGCCCCAACTTCATATACCAGTCAAAAGTCCCATGTTGTTACCTGTAATCCTGGCCAACTAGCTATAAATTGGGTTTCTCATAACCCTTTCCTTGGGTTTGATAACTTGCTAGAATGACTCACAGTACTCAGGGAAACACATTTACTGATTTATTATATAATAAAGAATATGACAAAGGATGCAGATGAACAGCCAGGTGAAGAGCTCCTGTCCTCATGGAGTTAGATTGCACCACCTTGTTGGCATGTAGATGTGTTTACCAACACAGACACTCTCCTAACCCTGTACTTTGGGGATTCTTATGGAGACTTCATCGTGAGTCTCCATAAAGAGATTAACTCAATCTCCAGTCCCTCTCTGCTTCCCAGAGGATGGGGATTGGGAAAAAAAAAAAAAAAGTCCCAAGCTTCTAATCATGGCTTTACTTGGTCTGTTTGGTGATCAGCCCCCATCCTGAAGCTGTTCAGTAGCCCACAAAGAATTGCTTCATTAGAACAAAAGCCACTCTTATCACCCAGGAAATTCAAAGGATTTTGGAGCTCTGTGTCAGGAACCAGGGGATAAAGATCAATATATATGTTGATCAATATATATATCAATATATATATATAAGATCAATATATATGCACATGTACACACACTATTAATGCACAACTTCCAAATCAGAAAGGAAGAAGTAAAATGATGTCTGTTTGTAGATGACTTGATCATATTTCTAGAAAACCTTAAAGACTCAAAAATGAATAAACAAACCAAACACTAGAACCAAGAAATTAGTTAAGTAAAGTTGCAGAATACAAAATCAACATACAAAAATAAGTTGCATTTTTATACACAAATAAGAAATTATCTGAAGAGAAAATTAAGAAACAACTCCATTCATAATAGCAACTAACATAATGAAATACTTAGGAATAAACATAAACAAAGAGGTGAACAATTTGTACACTGAAATTATAAAACATTGATGAAGGAAACTACAGAGACACAGATAAATGGAAAGACATCCCATGTTCATGAACTGAAAGAATTAATATTGTTAAAATGTCCATACTACCCAAATGATCTACAGATTCAACATAATCCCTATCAAAATCTCAATGGCATTCTTTAAAGAAATAGAAAAGCAATCCTAAAATTCATATGAAACCACATAAGAGTAAATAGCTACAGCAATCTTGAGAAAGAACAAAGTTGGAGACATCATACTTCCTGAATTGAAAATATATTACAAAGCTATAGTAATCAAAACAGTGTGGTACTGGCATAAAACCACCTTCGTGGACCAATGGAACAGAATAGGCAACCCAGAATAAATTCATGCAACTGCCATCAGTTGATCATTGACGAGGGTGCCAAGAACATACATCTGCTTGGATGTGACACCAGAAGTACAGGCAACAAAAGCAAAAACAGACAAGTGGGATTGTATCAAACTAAAATGCTCCTGCATAAGTAAGGAAACAACAGAGTGAAGAGGCAACTTACAGGATGGGAGAAAATGTTTGCAAACCATAACGTCTGACAAGAGGTTAGTATCCAAAATACATAAGGAACTCCTAAAACTCAATAGCAACAAATATAAAAAAATAAAATAACCAGATTAGAAAGAGATCAGGCTGTCATTCATCCACAGAAGGCTGCCTTTGAGTAAACAGAAACAAGGTGCTCTCAGTGAACTCTGCACAGCAGAGTCCTCAAACTCCCCCAGAGCTGGGGCCCAATGCAGGGAATGACTGCATTCATTATTCAGTCCTGACTCTGTATCTCCTTATCTACAGTCGGCAGTTTTTCTCTATGACAGGATAAATGGATTAAAAACATTAAATCACATATAAAAAGTGTGGGCAAATGATCTGAATATAGAGTTCTTTTTAAAAACAAGGCATAAAAATGGCTAGCAGGGGGCCTGAGTGGCTCAGTTGGTTAACTGTCTGACCTTGCCTCAGGTCATGATCTCACAGTTCGAGCTCCACATTGGGCTTTGCACTGACAGTGGGGAGACTGCTGGCGATTCTCTCTCTCTCTCTGTCCCTCCCTTACTTGTGCTTTCTCTCTCAAAATAAATAAATAAATTTATCAAAAAATGGCTAACAGTTATAAGGTTCCCAACATTACTAATCATCAGGGAAATGCAAATCAAAATCACAGTGAGATACCACTTCACATCTTTCTAAATGGCTATTACCAAAAAGTCAAGAGATAACAAGTGTTGGGAAGAATGTGGAGAAAAGGGAGTGCTTGTAAACTGTTGGTGGGAATGGAAATTGGTACAGTCATGAGAATTGGTATAGAGTTTCTTGAAAAAACTATAAGTAGAAATACTTTATGATCCAGCAATCCCAGTTCTGGGTATATATCCAAAGGAAGTGACATCAGCATCTCAAAGAGAGTTGCACTGCCATGTTCATTGCAGCATTAGTCACAATAGTTAAGATATGGAAATGACCTAAATGTCCACTGATGCATAAATGGATAAAGAAAAGGTGATACACACACACGCACACGTATATATTAAAATGTATATGTGCATACATATACATGTGCACATACACATGTATGTACACATATATGCATATATGTTCATAAGTATACACATATACATATATATGCATATATGTATGTATACACATATTATTACATTATATATTATATATAAATAAATGTATAAATGTGTATGTATATATACACACACAATTGAATATTATTCAGACATAAGAAAGAAGGAAATCCCGCCATTTGCAACAGTATAGATGAACTTAGAGGATGTTATGCTGAGTGAAATAAGCCAGACACAGAAAGACAAATACATGAACTCACTTATATGTGTAATATAAAATAGTCAAAGAGGCAGAGGGTAGGATGGTGTTTTCCAGGGACCAAGGGGAGGGGGAAATGAGGAGTTCTTGGTCAGGGAACACAAAGTTCCTGTTATGCAACATGAACAAGTCTTGAAGATCTAATGTACAGCAGTGTAATTATGTTAACAATATGGTATTATACACTTGTAGAGTGCTCAGAGGATAAATCTTTTAAGTGTTCTCACCACACACACACACACACACACACACACACAAAGAAAGAAAATGATAATTATGTGTGGTGATGGATATGTTAACCAGCTTGATTGTGGTGATGACTTCACAATGATATACATATATCAAAACATCATGTTGTAAACCTTAAATACATATAATTCTTATTTGTTAACTACACTTCAATAAAGCTGGGGAAAAAAACTTCAAGTTTTGAAAAATAAGTGTTAGCTAGCACTATAACTTTTCCCCAGAAGTAACACTATTTACAGTTTAAAAGTCACCAAATATAATAGGCAAATTGGTGATAAATTCAATCAAAGTAGTGGTGACCTTCCATTTTTTTTTTTAATAAAATCTGAAGTGTAGGTAATGTCAGGTAAATTGAGTGGTCCTCTAGTCCAGCTGATGATACTGTAGCACTGGGAGTTTATCCCCCATTTCACAGGCCTATAGGGACCATGGACTCCCTTAGGACATAGCTTGAGAGACATCTTGTGAGTAATTATGAGAAGTCTGTCTTCAGACTTCCTTGGACAGGACAGGGATTGTCTGGGGTAACACTCTGGTTCCCTTGAGTTAGCCTGGCTGGTTCCACTCTTCATCCCGGGTAAAGTAAGAAACGCATTTTGGGTACTCAATGAACCAAAACTCAATAGAAGGGATAAGTAAAAACGGAATGGTTCAGTAGTCATGATTTTCATCATTCTATAGTAGACTGGAACCTGAAGGATAGGCTGGTTCTAGAAATCTACTCAGTCACTGAAAACACCCAATAGTTACGCTTCCCTTACCAGAAGCAGAGGGGAGAAATAGAGTGGTGACCAGAAGAGGGTAGGGTTGTGGGAGGATCTATTCATGGAAGAATAAATGAGGGAGAACAACCAGGACTTCATCACTTGACAGTGGTTGACTAAAAGGGACACGGCTGGATGGTGTTTGCCTCAAAGAAACAGGGGTCATTTTTTTTTTTTTATGGGGAAAATTTTATTTATTTATTTTTCTTTTCTTTTTTTCTTTTATAGTTGATTGTCAAGTTGGTTTCCATATAACACCCAGTGCTCATCCCAACAAGTGCCCTCCTTCATACCCATCACCCCCTTCCCCTTTCCCCCTCCCCCATCAGCCCTCAGCTTGTTCTCAGTATTCAAGAGTCTCTCATGATTTGCCTCCCTCCCTCTCCCCACCTACTTTTTTCCAGGGGTCATTTTTTAAAACATTATTAAATTATGAAGTAGACAGTGCATATAAAGTTATATCTGCAACGAATATATACAAATTAAAAGAATGATAAAATTGTGGCACCTGGATGGCTGAGTTGGTTGAGTGTCTGACTCCTCGTTTAGGCTTAGGCCATGATCTCATAGTTCATGAGTTCGAGTCCTACATGGGACTCTGCACTGACAGTGTGGAGCCTGCTTGGAACTCTCTCTCTTCCTTTTTCTCTGCCCCTCCCTCCCTTACTCACTCTCTCTATCTAAATAAATAAACTTAAAAAAATAAAATAATAATGATAAAATGAATACTTAT
Organism: Cryptoprocta ferox; assembly: GCA_028646485.1. Lineage (NCBI taxonomy): Eukaryota > Metazoa > Chordata > Mammalia > Carnivora > Eupleridae > Cryptoprocta > Cryptoprocta ferox. The sequence continues at coordinate 87,578,944 of CM053571.1, read as the reverse complement.
GTTATAATCTACGTTATGGCGTAAGATACAAAATATTACTAGGGCCTTTGTACCTATGTGTACCCCATCTCTAAGGTATCACCCCTCCTAATCTCAGCATAGCCAGGTGATGTAGAGAAGAGCTTATGAAGACATTGAAGATACAGAGATATTTGTTGATCATGGCATATCAGTATGGGGATGACAAAAATGCTGGAGAAGATAAGACACCAAAGGGCCATGTTGGTAGGATGGTTGATGTGGAATGGGGTGGGTTCAATCTTGGTGTCTCCTGGAGGGGGCATGGTAGATACTACGACTTCACAGAACTCAGCTTTGATTATTTTATGGGGTGGGGTAGGTGGTGGTGTGTGACTGAGAGAGGCCAGGAGGTCAGGAGTGGGTATTCCCTGGAGGCTTTAGCGGATGTCAGGAAGAATGGAACACCGGGCTGCAGAGAGGCACATGGCCGTCACAAGGGTGATTAACCTTTGCTACAGGCCATGATCTTATATGTTGCACATTTGGTAGCCAAGCTTGGACTCAACCAGTGGTTTTCTAACTATTAATCTGTTGCGACTGCCACTTGCTGTGGTGGCAGAAAGAGAAGACTTTCTGCTTTGTTTAATTTGGTCTGGAAATGGCAAACGTGCAAGCAAGCCAGGTCTGGCAGGTGGATGAGATAGATACCTGCCTGGTGCTTTTAATTCAGATATGAAAACAGAAGGTACATGCAGTTCTGGGAATCCTCTGATTATGGCATGTAACCAGAAAAGATTTCCAAATGTGAAGACCCAAGATCATTGCCTTTCCTGGATCCTAAAACTATTAGCATGTGGATCATAACTAAAGGGAGGAAGGTTTGCTGGGAGAGTTTCGAGGGTGAAAAGCAAATAAAAACACCTAAGTTGGAAGATTTAAAGACACACTCTTCAACAAAACCTCTCAGAGAAGGAAGGGAAATTACTCCACATGGGAAGGAGTGAATGAATAAGCTGCTTGCGTGGGCCACTCTTTCATTTCTAACAATACTTTGGGTCTCTCTTGCACGCTTCCTAATAGGCTCCCTTTCTCCCCCTCGGGCCGGAGGAGCCCTGCATCTGTGCCCAACAGCAGCCTGAGGATTTCTCTGCCTTGTTTTCTCAGTGGAGATGGAAAAATGAGTTTTTCAAAAAGAATTTTACCAACTAAGGGAACTAAAACATGATTTTTTTTAACTAAGCACAAAGTTAGAAATTCTGATCTGGATTTATTGAGGAAAAATGGCTACCGTGAAGGCTTTCTTTTAACTGATGACTGAATAGACTCCTCAGATAAACTAAAACACATACCAAATGACCAGAGCACGTAGTCACATGCACTTCTGCTCCCTATAGTTAAGCTGTTTGCTTACCAAGGGTCTCTTGTGTTTGTGTCCAAATTTGCCACATTTATTTATGAAGTTATGTCCTCAATTAAATGTTATCTAATCTGATAAAAATACGTGTGAAAAATATTGGAAATCTTAAAGGCAAATTACTAAAAAAAATTGCTGTGGCAAGACCCCTATAAAACACTGAGGAATAACATAAAAAATATAAAAATAATCTTCCCTTAGAGACTTTGTCAATTGTCTTCAAACAGCAAACACCAAAAATAGTAGAAAATCCTCTAGGGGTTTGGTATAGTTAAGAAAGCTGATTCAGAGCTCCATGCAAGGGACTCTGCTCAAAGAAAATTCCTTGGCCTAACATTAAACAAGTGGTGAATAAATGAAGATGAAATGCTTTGACATAAAATTAAAAATTTAAGGTATAAATATAATTTTTAATAATTCTTGCCTTCATTGATTTTTTTTCCTGCACAGCAAATACTTCCTGGTCCTATTCACAATGGGATAATGGAATGCCAGAAGGATTCTGTAAAACCATAAGACTATGAGGTTTTGCTGAGTACTCAAATGGTTTTGGATATACAAACCTTCTGAGCTAAACATAGGGAAATTCAAATTGCTTTATATAATAAAATGAGGAAAACTTGAAGTTCCCAGGGCCAATCCAGGAAGTGGAGAGTGAGGAGGAGTGATGGAAAGAAAAGAGGGAAAGAGGAACCAGAAGATGGCAGGAGGCTGGAAGCGACATAGAAAGAAATGGCCAGTGAGAAAGCCTAGTGCGATAGGGCTGAAGACTTTTCAGAACAAATATGTATAGCGGCGCCTAGGTGGCTCGGTCAGTTAAGGTGAGTCATGATCTCATGGTTGGTGAGTTCGAGCCCTGCATTGGGCTCTCCGCTGACAGCGTGGAGCCCGCTTTAGGTCCTGGGTCTCCCTCTCTCTTTGCCCCTCCCCCACTCATTCTCTCTCATTCTCTCTCTCAATCTCTCAAACATTTAAAGAAAAAGAACAATGATGTATAAAATAAATAGAGGTTGCTTGTATATCTTCTTTGAGGAAAAGATGCCTTATTTTATCCATACAACTGATATTCACTGAGCATTCTCTCAGCTGTTTTCAGCATTGGAGCTATAGCGTGAGTGAACAAACGTCTGCTTTTGTGATAATTGTATTCTACTAGAATACAACTGATAAAACTGGTTAACTCTTCCTAAACCTTCAGTCAAGTCTGTGCCGTATACAGCTTGCCTAATTTGTGGGAATTATGGAAGGTGCTTGGGTCTGTGTCCAGACTGATGGGGTAAGAACAGAAACAGGATGGTTAGATGATTTGCAGATGCTGGAGTCTGAAGTCAGAGATGATCACAGCTCAAGACTCGAGGATTTAATGAAATATTGGGGAGAAATTTTGGACTTTCTACAAGAGATTTAAAATAATCTTATCTAAATCACAAGGTAGAGCCACCCTACTGATACCTGAATCACTATTGTAGATGAGGGCTGTGTATCCAAATCTAGCACCAGTGCCTGGGATGCTTCAGGCTGACCAGTGTGTTTCTCCTTTCATGGAGTCTTCCCTCTTCCCCATTCTAAGAGAAACTCTGTTTAATCCTTGAGCAATGTCTTCCTCTTCCACCTTGAGCAATGTCTTCCTCTTCCACCCCAAGTGGCATAGGTTCCACCCCAGGTCCATTTTGTACCGTATTCCTTTGTGCTCAGGAAGGACTGGCATAGGTTGTTATATACCTGCCAGGGGTAGTTAGAAATCTGTTAAATTTCCTAATGACTCCTGGATTTGGAGACAGCAATAGTGTATCTCAGCTATAATAAAGTTCTCTGTGTTCTGGAAATAGCTTGATTTGTCTTCTATTACCTCAAACACAACAGAAGAAAAAAGGCACAGTCCATTCCCTAGGCTGCCAAAGAGGGGTTAATGGGGCTGACATTTTAATCCTGAAAAAGAAATTGTATTTTCCTATAGAGAAGTCAAATATTACTCTTGTTTCTTCCTCCCTGGGGTGGCTGAAGGATTACTTCCTTATTGTTATATAGTTTAAAATAATAGCTTGGGAAAGAAGGAAAGAAGACAGTGATCAAATACCTGAAGTGTAAACTAATGAACAGAGATTGCCGGTTTTATTTATTGGTGCCTCCTTAACAGGTAGTTGGAAAGGCAGGAAAAGCATTTAAAGAGCAGAATGGTATATCTGGGGTAAAGAAGAGCTTCTCTGAGTTCCAGGAAGTAGTTTGATATTCTTAAACAAAACCCTCAAAACTTGCAGCTGGATTTTGGATCTTGTTTTGGTTATGTGCTATGCCTATGAACTTGGGCAGATTACCTACATTTGCTGATCTTTGTTTTTTCTCATTCCTAAAATTAATTTCTCTTCTAGCCAATAAGCCCAACCTGCGACCCTTGTTGGAGTTTGGACATGGATAGATATGCCAGATGATTGATGGGGTTGGCCCAAACAATATCCACTTACCTGGTGTTGAAGAGCCATGTTGGAGGTATTTCATTCCCAGGGACACTGCCAAGCTTTGAAATGTAGAGCTTAGTTGCCGTATTACTCAAATCTGTTTCTGGTCTAGCCCATGAAGGCATGTTTTAGTTCAGGGGAGAACAAGGCCTGGAATGAAAAAGTGTAACAACAGCGTGGCAAAGTGCTTAGTAGAATATTAAGTCACAGATATCATTGCCTAGTGGCCCTCTAATAGACTCGATCATCACAGAAAGGAGAGGGATGCTAGTCTCCACTTGGTCAAAGACTGGCGCCCTGCTCTGGCACCTTAAGGATCCTGCATGGTTGTGTCAGGGCCTGCTGGAGCTGTGGAAGCACCCAGAGAGGGACTTCTGTGTGTTAGCAAATTGCACCTGCCAGAAGGCAGAACCCACTGGAGGCCCTCGTGCACTGTGGGCCTGTAGCAGTACCCAGCACAAGCTGGCTTATCGGACAATATGCGAGACGTGCCCCACAACTTTTAGAAACACGCACAGGAGCAATATAATAAGTAAAAATTAAGCTACCATTGCTGTGAACTTTGCAGATTCCAATGTCGAGAAGTGTGGGTTAATTAAAGTGGTATTAGGAAGTTCTTGTCACACACTCAGTACTCAACAGCAGTTAGTGTTGTTCCTCTATGCCATTCTCGAAATGGCAGAAATGAGTACTCCTATATTTGTGCCACTTTTGTACACAGCAGGTATTTCTCCTCTAACTTCAATTAAAACTGTATTTAACTGGGGTGCTGGGTGGCTTAGTCAGTTGAGCATCTGACTCTTGATTTCTGTTCAGGTCATGATCCCAGGATTGTGGGATTGAGCCTCATGTCAGGCTCTGCACTGAGCATGGAGCCTGTTAAGATTCTCTCTCTCTCACTCTCTCTCTCTCTCTCTCTCCCCTCCTCTGTCCTCTCCCCTACTCATGCATCTTCGCTCTCTCTAAAAATAAAAATAATTTTTTAAAAATGTATTTAAATGAAATTAATTGAAAATTTTAAGGACATGCCAACTTTACTACATTAGAAAAGAATGGTAGTGGGAAGAAATCTCAGTTGTATCCAAGATGCAATGATACAGATAAACATGATTTAGAAATTATCCCTAAAAAAATATATGGAAATCTACCACAGGAACAAAAGTTTAAACTACATTTATTTAGATATACTTCCTTATTGTCTGAACTGTATTTAAAGTGAGCCCAAAGGATAAGTGTGAAGGAACAAAACAGAAGTTATGAAATATAGAGTGGTAGATATTTGGAATGGAACCATATTGTACACATGTAATTTTTTTTTAAAACTGGAAAGAACTGGGGCGTCTGAGTGGCCCAGTCGGTTGAGCGTCCAACTCTTGGTTTCAGCTCAGGTCATGATCCCGGGGTCGTAGAATCAAGCCCCACACTGGGATCCAAGCTCAGGCTTGGGTCCTGCTTAAGATTCTCTCTCCCCTCTGCCCCTCTCCCCTGCTTGGGTGCGTTCTCTCTCAAAAACAAAAACAAAAACAAAAACAAAAACAAAAACACAACTTCAAAGAACTTTTACAGTTTTGCTATCAGAATGAAATATTAGTTTTGACCTTACAGTTTTTTTTTTAAATTTCAGAGCCAATATTCTTTTCTCTTAGGTCTCAAACATCCTTAATAGATTTTAAACTCTGAGAGATCTACACAGTGATTAAATGACCCTGATAAGGAAGGGTGTAAAATACACAGTGAGAAAGAAGCCAAGCCCATTTACAACTGGCACCCACAACATCCTTGTGAAATAAAAAGCAAGAGTGTTTACAGTGTTTGCCAGAGAAACAGAAGCTGAGACAATGAAACAAAGTACAAAACTGCAGATTTGTCTGGAAAGAAAACAATCATTCTGAAGATGTGAATGTGAAAGCTAGTAAGAATTCTTGGCAAAAATTTAGATAGCTTTAGGGCAGATTAAAACAAAACATAAGCATGAAATTAGCAGGAATGATAACAATGACGCAAGAGGTTGGAATTTTATCATGAGAAATGGAGGAAGTCAGATCAAGTTTCTCGTGTCAGTCTTTTTGGTGTTATTTATTGCTGTATAATTGGCACTCAGGATGTGTGGTGCTGCTGATGGAAACTTGAGTTTAGTTTTAAATAATTTGAGATACACATTTCAAATTCCCCCAGTTCAAGTTGAAGGGCTTCTGAAATGGTATACGCAGATGAAGAGGAAGAAATTCTCAAATTGGAACATATGAAAAGCCTGGTGAAGGACAGAGACGGTTGAGGGCTTAGGATAGAAGCTTAGGAAAGACCAATAGAAAAAAGAAAAAAAGGATGAAACTATGGAGGTCTGAGTGGAGGACAGAGTTGGACTTCATCCACCAGTTTTGTCTCCTCTGCTGATAAGTGTTCACTTAATAAATTTCTATATGTGAGGGACGCCTGGATGCTTCAGTTAAGCATCCAACTTTGGCTCTGGTCAGGATCTCACAGTTTGTGAGTTCGAGCCCCACCAGTGTCGGACTCTGTGCTGACAGCTCAGAGCCTGGAACCTGCTTCGGATTCTGTGTCTCCCTCGCTCTCTGCCCCTCCCCTGCTTGCACTCTGTCTCACTCTCAAAAAAATAAACAAACATTAAATAAATAAATAAATAAATAAACCTCCATATGTGAGGCAGAAAACGAACAGCATATCTATAATAACTATTAGTATAGTTTGGTGCCTTGATCTGTGCTGAGGTTACAGTAGTCTTACCCACTGTTGCTCTTGAGCTATTAACGCCAATGTCAACAAAAGAGAAAAAGAAAGGCAAATGACATCTTAGTATTCTTACGAAAATAGTTTTGCCTTTGCTGACCCCTTAAAGTGTTTGGTGGACCCTTACCCAAAGGCACCAGACTTTGAGAACCACTACTGTCTGTGATAATCATCCTGCCACACTGCAAGTCTCATCTCCTACCACTGTCTGCCTCGGTGAGAAAGTTCCACCCAATTAAGGGTATTTGTATTAGCTGTTCCTTCACCTCCAACTCTCCATAGGATGGTGTCCTTACTGTTATCAGATTTCAGCTCAAATGCCACTTCCTAGAGGCATTTCTTTTGATTGCTCAGTTTAAAAAACACCTCTTTCCCCTAGTCATTCTCTATTATATCACCTTGTTTTCTTTATAAAAGTTATCATTTAATACTATCTTGTTAATTAATTAATTAATTAATTAAGTCCCCTCCGTTAGAATTCAGGTTCTATGAATTCAGGGAATAAACTGTCTTACTCATTTCTGTATCTCCATCTCCTAAAACAATGTAGTCAAAATTCAATTAATATTTATTAAATAAATGGATGTTTAAAAGGATCTTGACGAATTAAAAGAAATGGTGGATTTGGCAGTAATTTGAAAAGTGCAAAGCCTTATATGGTGGTTTATTATAGTTTTCAGTATTAATTTCCTGATGACCATAATCTCCTGAAAATTATCTCCAACTTTTAAATATTATTATAATCGGAGTTTAATATTGTCTCTAAACCAATATAGAACTTGTGTTCTTCTATTTTCCCCTTCTCATTATTACATTTGAGTGAAGTGCAAAATATTTAAGGATTTAGATGAAGAAGCTAGAAAGACAGTTAATATAATTCTTCTTACTTTAAAAAAAAATAAAAGGTAATTTCTTCCATGTTGTCTTTAGGGGATATTGTGAAGATTAAAAACTATGAACATGATCACCCTGGGGATTTATGAAATCTTTACAATAATGAGACTTCTTATTCAGGAACATGGTAAGTTTGTCCTTTTACTTAACATCTTTATCGATGTATCTAAATGAAGTTTTACAATTATATATATAAGAATACTGTACATTATTTATAAGAATTATCTGTAACTCATATATTTATACATATGTTTTTTTATTATAAGTAAATTATAAGTTGTATTTTTTTAATGTTTATTTATTTTTGAGAGAGAGAGAGACAAACTGTGGGCAGGGGATGGGAGGGACAGAGAGGAAGACAGAATCCGAAGCAGGCTCCAGGCTCCCAGATGTCAGCACAGAGCCCAACACGGGGCTTGAACTCACAGACCACAAGATCATGACCTGAGCCAAAGTTGGATACCCAACTGACTGAGTCACCCAGGTGCCCTTAAGTTGTATTTTTTAAATCTGTAATTGCTTATGGATAGAAATGGAAAGGTTTGTATATTGATCTTGTATCTGATGACCTGCTAAATTATTTTATTACAGACTAATAATGTAGTAGATAAAATAAATTTTCAGTATATAAAAACATTGTTTACTAAATGCTATTTTTCTCTTTCCTTATTTTAAATGTTTATTTTGAGAAAGAGAGAGAAAGAGACAAAGAGAGAGAAAGAGAATCCGAAACAGGCTCCGTGCTGTCAGTACAGAGCCCAGTGCCGCAAACCATGAGGTCATAACCTCAGCTGAAACCAAGAGTCAGAGGCTTAACTGCTTAACCGATTGAGCCTCTTTATTGTGTTGTTTTAAACAGTAAGGAGACTACATTTTAGTTTGCTTAGGTGGGAAGGTAAGACAGTTTTTATATTATTTCCCCTCCTTCCTTATTTCCTGTTTTCACCTAACAGTATATATCTTATTATGTTTCTTATTTTAAAGATGATGCTTTTTAACATTTTACCATTAAGTGTGATGTTTACTCTCAGGATTTTGGTTTTGATGTTATTTTATTCAGATTCTCTTATGTTATAAGTGATATTTCCTTCTATTTCAAGTTTTCCAAGTTTTTGATCATAAAAGAATGCTTTAATTGTATCGTTTTTCTGCATCTGCTGTATTGTTTTTCTGCATCTACTGAAATGATCAAAAGCCTTTCTACTTTTATTTTTACTTTATTTTATTTACTTACTTGTGTTTTTTAAGAGAGAGAGAGCATGCAGGAGAGGGCCAGAGGGGGGAGAGAGAGAGAAAGAGAGAGAGAGAGAGTGAGAGAGCGTCCCAAGCTCCATGCTGAGCGTGGAGCCCGACATGCGGCTTGATTCCATGACACTGGGATCATGACCTAAGCCGAAATCAAGAGTCCAACACTCAACTGACTGAGCCACCCAGGTGCCCTTACTTTTATTTTTTAATGAGAACATTATATTGGCATATTTTATCATGCATTCCTGAAATATACCCCACTGGGTCATGATATATTTATTTTCTTATTTATATATTGTTAGATTTGTTGCTAATATTTATTTGGATTTTTGGATTTTGATTTTTGCAGTGTGTCTTGAATGATATTGGTCTGTAATTTACCTTCATAATATAAGAAAGGACTGCCTTTGTTTGGTTTGGGATGCCAAGGTCGTACTAATCTCATAACATGCATTGAAGAGTATTGCTTCTTTTTCTATTCTTTGAAAGAGTTGTATAAAAGACTGGAATGATCTGTTTTTAAATGTTCATGGAGGGTGTTTTGTAAAACAAATACAAAAATGTAAAAATCACAAAGGGAAAGCTAGTTTTTCCTCCTGCATTAGAATTAAGAACTTCTGTTTGTCAAGCACACTATAAAGAGACTAAAAATACAACTAAGAGAAATAAGTGTATTATGCGTAATTGCCAAACGGTTCTGCAGATTACCTTAAAACATCTACAAATCAATAAGTAATAAGTAATGAAATATAAAATGATCTATATGACTTTATTCTAATCAGTGTCCCCCCTCTATTCTGTTCCATCTACCTTGCAGAGGTGACAATTTTTATTAATTTCACTTTCATCATTCTGGATTTTTAAATGCATCTATGAATATACATATTCCTATATAACCTTCTTTCTCATCTACCGACATTACTTAATGGTAAAAATCCTAGAAGTACTTCCACGTCTGTGCATAGAGATCTTCTTCATTCCTATATTATTTTTTAAATAGCTGCACAGTATTTCATCCTATAGATTTTTCATTTATATAGGCAGCCTCCTATGTTTTGAACAATGGATTGTCCCCAGTCTTTGGCTATTAAAAATACTGGTACAAGAAACAGCCTTATATACATGTTATTATACAGTTGTATCAGTGCTTATGAGAAATAGATTCCCAGAAGGGAGATTTGGGTCAAAAACTAAATACAAGGTATAGTTTTAGTGAATATTGATTGCTCGATTACCTGTAATTTGTGAGAACACCTAGTTCCTCACAGACCCTCATACAGAATCTGTTGTTCAACTTTTAGACTTTGGGTTGTTTAATAGGTGAGAAATTATATTTTGTTAGAGTTCTAATTACCTTGCTCTTATTAAGAATTATGTTAAGAATCTTTTTTGAAGTTTAAAGATAATTTTCACCAGCTAGACAATTTTAGGGTGACAGTACTTTGAAGATGTAATCTGCGGTCTTCTGGCTTCCATTGATTCTGTCAAGAAGTACTCTATCTAACCCTGATTCTTCGTCATTTTCTTTCTAAAGGTTTTTAAAAATTGTCTTTTTGTCTTTTGGGTTCCACAGTTCTACCACAAAGCTCTAGGTTATTTCTTTTTATTTTTTTATTTGAGATTCACTGATAATATTGATCATGAGGATTGGTTTCTTTGATCATTTCTGGATAGTGCTATTAGCTCTTCAAAGATTCTCATTCTCTCTATTCTTTCCTTTTTAAAGCTCTATTAGAGGTATATCTTCTCATTTTACCTTCTATGGTTCTTTTTTCTTTTTTTTTTTTTTTTAAAAAGAGAGTAAGAGAGAGAGAGAAAGAAAGAGAAAGAGAGGAGAGAGAAAGGACTAGTAGGGGTAGGGCAGAGTGAGGGAGAGGGAGAGAGAGAATCTCAAGCAGGCTCAATCTCAATCTTGCAGCCGTGAGATCATGACCTGAGCTGAAATCAAGAGTCGACACCCCACCCCCACCCCTGCAGGCACCCCTACCTTCTATGGTTCTTAATATTTCTTATTGTTAGATTTTTCCATATCTGTGCTGCATTTTGGATAATTTCTTCAGATTTATTTTCTAGCTCTCCAAATTTTCTTTTAGCTATTCCAAAGGAATGCTTAAACCGTCCTTCGAATTTAAGTTTAGAAGCTGTATTTTTAATTTCTATATGTTTTAGCTCCCCCCAATTTACTAAATAAGTTTTGATAGTTTATCTTTACCATGCTTTCAAACTCTTCTTTTATTATTTTAAACATAACACATTCACTTATCGCATGTTCTGTAACTGCTAAATCCACTATCTTAAACTTTATGGCCTGATTCTGCCATTTGTTTCTTCTGATTCTTGTTTATGTGGTTTGTGTTTTTGTGTGTGGTTAGTGATTTTCTACTGGTGTCTCATTGATGGTGGGAAATTCGTCTCTGAAACTTTTTTGAGGCTTATATGTGAAGCGTATTAACCCAGGGATTATTTTGCATTTGCTTCTGTCAGGTTAGTCTTAGGGGCATTATTAATCTGGAACATTTTTAAAAATCATCAGAATAATGTAAAAATTCTAACATTATTTTATTTTTTTAAATTACACTTTTTTATTTTGTGACAATTGAAGATTCATATGCAGTCGTAAGAAATAATATAGAGAGGTCCATTGATCACTTTACCCAGTTTATCCAATGGTTCTAAAACAATGTAGAATATCACAATCAGGATATTGATACTGATGCAGTCAAAATATAACATTTCTGAGTCTAGAGAGGACAAGATGGCGGAAGAGCAGGGAGCTCTGTAATCCGAGCACGCCCGTATGGATTGAACTGAGAAGGACTGAAGGGATAAAACTTGGATTTGCAAGTGGGGGAAAGAAGAAACAGACGCCAGAAAGAAGACAACCTCAAAGATGCCTGAGTGAGTGACTGTGATCTGGGAAATTAGGGGACGGGCGGTCCCGG
>CM053571.1:87522503-87566781 GCA_028646485.1 Cryptoprocta ferox | reverse complement strand
AAAAAAAAAACAAAACAAACAAACAAACAAAAAAAAATATAACATTTCTATCATGACAAGGATCCTTTAAGGTGCCCATTTACAGCCATACCCACTTGCCTCCCACCACCTCACCTCTACCCCATGCTAACCTCTAGTACACACTAATATGTTCTTAGTTTTTATATTTGTTATCGCAAGTGTGTTATGTAAGTGGAGATATACAGTATATAAGCTTTGGGGATTTTTTTTTCAATCAGCATAATGCTCTGGGGATTCCCACAGGTTGTTGTGTACATTAGTTTATTCTTTTTATTGCTGAACATGGTACAGATGTACCATACTTTGTTTAACCATTTGTCTATAAAGATATCTGCATTGTTCCAGTTTTAGACTATCACAAGAAAAGCTGCTATGAACAATCACGTACAGGTTTTTGTGTGCTTATCAATATTCATTTCTCTGGGATAAATGTCAGTGAGTACAATTGCTGGGTAGCATGGTAGTTGCATATTTCGTTTTGTAAGAAACTCCCAAGCTGTTTCTAGAATGGCTATACCATTTTATACTTCCATCAACAATATATTAGTGATCTAATTTCTCTACATCCTCACCAGCATTTAGTGTTGTCACTATTTTTAGTTTTAGCCATTCTAACTGGTATGTAGTAATAGCTCACTGTTGCTTTGATTTTCATCTCTCTAATAGCTATTCAGGTTGAACATCTTTTCATATGTAAATTTTCCATTTGCATATCTTCTTTGGTGAAATGTCTGTTCTGTCTTTTGCCCATGATCTAATTGTATTATCTATAATTTTATAGTTGAATTTTGAGCGTCTTTATATATTATATATTACTCTTCTGTCAAATATGTGGTTTGCAAATATTGTAGCTTTTTCTTTTCATCCTCTTTAAAAGGATCTTTCACAGAAAAAAGTTTTAAACTTGATTAAGTCCAGTTTATGGAATTTTCGTCTTATGGATAACACTTGGTGTTGCATCTAAGATCTCTTTGCCGAGCTGTAGTTCCCAAAGATTTTCCCTTAAGTTTTTTTCTAGTAGTGTTATAGTTTTAAATTTATGCTTAAGTTGATGATCCATTTTGAGTTAATTTTTTTTATAAGTGCCACTGAGATAGAGGGTCATGATGTTGATTCGTTCATTCATCATTCATTTGCCTGAGACTGTCCATTGCTCCCATATCATTTGTTGAAAAGGCTATCTTTCCTCCATTGTATTGTTTTGCATTCTTGCCAAAAATCATATTTGTGTAGGTTTATTTCTGGATTCTCTGTTTGGTTGTAGTGATGGATGGATTTATCTTTCTGCCTGTGACAAACAGTCTTGATGACTGCACTTATATAGTGAATCTTGAAATTGCATAGACTGCTTCTCCCTTCCTTTTTTCTTTTTTTGTTTTAGCTGTTGTAGTTCTTTAATATTTCCACATAAAATTTAAAGTAATAGTGTTTATGCCTTCAAAAAATCTTGCTAATATTTTGATAGAAATTGCACTAAACCTGTATATCAGGTTTGGGGAGAACTGGTACTTTAAGATGTTGCATCTTCCAATCCATGAATATGATATATCTCTCCATTTATTTAGATCTTACTTGATTTCTTTCACTAGAGTTTTATAGTTTTCAGCCTACAAGTAATATGTGTGCTTTGTTAGATTTACACCAAAGTATTTTTTGAGTGATTATAAGCAGTATTGTAATTAAAGTTTAATCTGTCTTTTTCTCTTCACCTTTCAGAGTCTTCTTTTGCTTTTTTTATATATAATGTCCAAGGTTTTTGGTGTCCTTACCAGGAGAAATAAGTACAAGCGCATTCTATCCTATCTTCCTGGAAGTGAGTCTACCATTGAATTTTGTCTTTAATTTTCTTCCTTTACACCGGGACTATATTGGTTTCCAGGTCCTTAGTTCATAGGTTGCCTAGGTGAGAAGACCAGATAATTTTACCTCCCTGGGCCAGCTCATTTTTATACAGCACTCAATTAACTGAGCAATAAACAGTTAATGACCTGATATGGCAGGAGCTGCCATCCAATTTTGTGAGGGAAAAAGGAAGGTGGTTAGTCTTAAGTGGTGTTATTGGCCCAGTGCAAAGCTGTTCTGTGTGTATGAGCATTAAAGAAAATGGAATAAATAAGGAAAGTGTACAATACATATTTATCTGTGTACCTTCTCTACACTAAGGAAGGAGTGCTTGAATTGTGAATAATGTAAGTCTCTTATTTTGTCAAGAAATTCTATTATTCAGTCTAATTTATATATGAAACAGAAAACATATTTTGTATCAACAATGTAACAATAATGCAACAACTAGAAGATGAAAGGAAAAACAAGACAAGTTCATACTTAGCTGTCTAAGTTTCGGTAAGTTTTTCCAGAATCAAATTAAGGTAAGTGGTGAAAGCTTTGATTTCATAGCAAAATGTTTTGGGGAAAGTTACTTAAATAATTTATATCTAGAATTACTTATTAACTGTCAAAACAACCCAGTCAAGGCAAGAATAAACCTAGCTTAGTTTATGTAAAAAAAAATGATGGATTCATAATAAAATAAGTTTACTATACTGAAATGAGATTCCAATTATAGGTTAGCTCATGAAAATATTTAATACATAATAAATTGCCACACAGCCAAAAAGTATCTCATTTTTCACTGTAACGTGGCAAACTTCCTGTTGGCAGCAGAAGAAAGCTGAAGAGGATGTGGTAACAGTAAATATCATAAAAAATATAAGAGAAAGATTGCTGGGAAGAATCCCAACTGCTGGGAGAAGGAGGAAAATGGCAGAATTTTAAAAGCAACCATTTAAACTTGATCTCTCAGTTGCTAAATCTACCTATAATGACCTGAAGTCCCTTCCTTTTTCCTCCCAGAGCCATGACGTGTTCCGGTATCTGCTAATTCTGCGCATGAGCTTCTGGGGAGGCATGGCTCCTCCCCCGCTCCAGGGGTGACCCCTGCATAGCTGATCCAGCTGTGGTAGTTCCATTGCCTTTGTTATGATTACTGGAGGCACGGCCATATGATATAATCCTGGCCAATGAGCTATGTGGGGAGGTCTTTCAGGGACCTCTCAAAAGTTTTCTTTGCTCTTAAAGAAAAGTTAGGAGAGAAACGATGGTCTCTTTCTGCCTCTGGACATAAAGCTGTCCAGGAGACATACCTGGACCTGCAGCAGCCATCTCACCACTGCCTGAGATGATGCCAAGGAGCCACTGTCCCCAGTGCCACTATACCTTTGTAGGTCATGTTATGTAAGGTGTTTACTTCCTTATTGTTTAAGATACTTTGACTTGGGTGTTCTTACCACTTGACTCAGTTCCAAACCTACTTTGCTTAAATACAGGAGGCTGTGGTATATGCAACAAATAAATCAGCTATAAGCAGATGAACCAGTAGGTGCGGAAAGAGGACACTATGCTATTGCTAGAGGGCAATAACACCGGGAAACTCTTTCTTGGTGGAGGAATATTATGTTGCTTTATTCCTTTTTAACTTAAGTTTTTAATCTTCTAGAACCTCCTCTTCATTTATTCATCCATCCATTCATGAATTCATTAATTCACTCACTCACTCATCCATTATTCATTCAATATATAGCAACACCAAGAAAGATCTTGGTGGTCATTACAACATCTTAAATAATTCTCAGAATGTTCAAACTCTTCTTATTTTCCAGGGTCAGGAAAAAAAGGACCATGGACACATAAACTTCATTTTCTAAAATGATTTCCCCACATTTTTCTCCAAATCAAAAAAGGATATATTTTCCATCTTAAAAAAGAATCTGGGCATTGGGGTGACTTAGTTGGTTAAGTGTCCAACTCTTGATTTTGGCTGAGGTCATGATCTCATGGTTCATGAGTTCAATTCCCATATCAGGCTCTGTACTGAAGGCATGGAGCTTGCTTGGGATTCTGTCTCCCTCTCTGTGCCCCACCCTGCTCATTGCCTGTCTCTCTATGTCTCAAAAATAAACAAACTTAAAAAAATAAATGAAATGTCATATTCATCAGGAAAATATATGTAACACCATTGGTCCATATGGCTTTTGATATGGACAAAACTGGGCATGGAGCAAAGACTTGCATC
This sequence comes from Cryptoprocta ferox, assembly GCA_028646485.1. Lineage (NCBI taxonomy): Eukaryota > Metazoa > Chordata > Mammalia > Carnivora > Eupleridae > Cryptoprocta > Cryptoprocta ferox. Next base: position 87,562,688 of record CM053571.1, on the reverse strand, counting down.
TCACACAAAGTGAGGTTATGTTTCTTACCTGGAGTGCTGACAATCACTTATCTTCCTCTCACTCTCCCACATCTAACAGATTCTAATTTTCCAGATCCTACAGAGTTAATGATGGCACATCTGAAGAGAAAAAAGTTAATTTCAGGCTTGATTTTGTTAGTGTGATCAAAGTAAATTCAAAATCAATGAAGTTTCAATAAAATATCTTGAACTCAGATGTTCTGTTCTTTCCTTATCTGGTAGGTGGAAAGCAATGACTGAATTCATAACAGTTATTATGAATATTACGGCAATCTTATAGTCATCATTGGTTTTCTGGCATTGATAGCTTCACTTTTCTCCAGGTGTGTTTTATAAATGATGTCCATTGTCTTCATTTCTTTGGTAAGTTATTTTACTAAGAAAAAATATCACTGATACCTATTACATAGAAACACCTTTCTATACATACATAATTTCTACAAAATTATCAGATGTTATTTTGTAGCATGAATTTTTACATAATGAACTCAATAATAAACATGTAGTTTATTCCAAATCCCCTAATAAACTTCCTTTTGCAGTTTGGGGGGGATTATATTAAGTGTATAGAAAAGCCTATAATAATTTGTATGTTTATAGTATCAGATATTTTTTTAAAAGATCAAGGTATGTCATTTAAAGTATTCAAATTATTCAAGTATTTGAGAGCTCCTAGGTTGGTATAGTTTTTAGTTGATGTCCCTCCAAAAATTTAATTTTAAAAAAATCCATGTTCAATACATTTTGTATTAATTTTCTCCCAAGTATTAAAATTATTTGTTGCTGTTGAAAATGGGATTTTTTTCTTTTATTATGTTTTCATTCTATGTTCCAATTGATTATTGTTTATATACAACATATTACTTTTTGTATTTTAATTTTTAACAAGTCACAAATTGAATTATCTTATTTTTCTTAATGGTTTTTCATTTGATTCCTTTGGTTTTGTAGACTTACAATGACATCATCTGAAAAACTACTTTTCCCTCTTCCTTGCAGAATTTTATGTCTCTAATTTATATTACCTGGCTAATTTCATAGGCTAGTAATTTCAGGCACTGTTAAGTAACAATTGGTGATTTAAGTAACATGTTTGTTTTATTTAAACTTTAGACAAAGAGAAAAATTTTAAGGCAGCAAGAGAAAAAAATCCTCACATACAAGGGAACCCCCATAGGGCTTTTCTGTGGATTTCTCTGCAGAAGCCTTTCAGACAAGGAAAGAGTGGGATGACATAATCAAAGGGCTGAAAGAAAAAACCCCTTCCAAACAAGAATAGTTTACATGGCAAAGTTGTCCTTCAAAAATGAAGGAGAGATAAAGACTCTTGAGACACACAAAAAATGGGAGAATTTATGATCACTAGGCCAGCCTTACAAGAAATACTGAAAGGAGTCCTTAAAGCTGAAATATAAAACACATTGGTAAAGGTAAATATAACATTAAATTTAGAATATTTTAATACTGTAATATGATGGTATGTTAATCACTTAACTTTAGTATAAATATTAAAAAACAAAAGTATTAAAAATAACTATAGCTACAGTAACTTGTTAATGGACACACAATATAAAAAGATGTAAGTTGTGACAACAAAAACATAAAATATGAAGGGGGAAGTAAAAGAGTAGAATTGTTGTAAGTAATCAAAGTTAACATTATTATAAGCTTAAAATAGACTATTTTATCTATGTTATGTTATGATGTTAAAATGATATGTAAACCCTATGAAAATCAAAAAGCAAAAACCTACAGTAGGTACACAAAAGATAAAGAGAAGGTAATAAAAGCATACTGCTACAGAAAATCATCAATTCACAAAGAATGAAAGGAAGAGAAGAAAAAAAGAAACAAAGGAACTGGAAAACTAATCAGATGTCACTAGTAAGTCCTTACAAATCAATAATTACTTTAAATGTAAATGGATTGGTTTCTCTAATCAAAAGAGTGGCTAAAAAGATTACAACGACAAAAAAAGACGAACTATATTCTGCCTATAAGAGACTCACTTCAGCTTTAAAAACACATAGACTCAAAGTGAAAGGATGGGAAAAATATTCCATATAAACTGAAACCAAGAGAACAGAGGTTGCTATACTTCTATTAGACAAAATAGACTTTAGGTCAAAAACTCAAATAAGAGATAAAGGTCACCGTATAATGATAAAGGAGTCAATTCAGTAAGAAGACTTGACAACTGTAAACATATATGCACACAACATTGGAACACCTAAAATATTAAGCAAATGCCAACAGATTTGAAGGGAGAAGTAGCCAACAATACAGTAATATAGGAGATTTCAATATTCCACATTCAGTAATGAATAGATCATCCAGGAAGAAAATCAATAAGGAGTCATCAGACTTGAACTATACTTTAGACCAAATGAATCTAACAGACAAATATAGGAGATTCCATCCAACATTATTCTCCAGGATAGATGATGGTGTGTCAGAAAACACATCATAGCAAATTTAAAGATTCAAATCATCCAAGTATCTACTCCAACCACAATAGTACGGAACTAGAAATATAACAGAAAGAAAACTGGAAAACTCATAAATAAGTGTAAGTTGCTCACTCCTAAGCAACCAATGGGCCAAAGAAGAAATCAAAAAGAAAATCATAAATATCTTGAAACAAATGAGAGTGGAAACACTATATACCAAAACTTATAGATCCAGCAAAAGCTGATCTAAGGGTGAAGTTTATAGCAATAAATGCCTGTTTTTAAAGAAGAAAGAGCTCAAATCAACAACATAACTTTATACCTCTAGAAATTAGGGGAACAAAAAAGAAACTAAACCCAAATTTAGCAGAAGGAAGGAAAAAACAAAGATTAAAAAATAGAAAAGATCAATGAAAATAAGAGTTGGGTTTTTGAAAAGGTAAACAGAATAGACAATTTTAGCTAGACTAAATAAGAAAAAAATGAAATTAAATTAGAAACAGGAGGTATTATAACTGATACTGCAGAAATACAGAGGATTATAAGAGACCACTCTGAACATTATACACCCACAAATTGGATAATCTTGAAGAAAAGGATAAATGACTGGAAACATACAACCTACCAAGGCTGAATCAGGAAGAAATAGAAAATCTGAACAGACCAACAAGTAAGGAGATTAAATCAGTAACCAAAAACCACCCAAGAAAGAAAAGCCCAGGACCAGATGATTTCACTGGTGAATTCTATGAAGAACTAATACCAATCCTCACACTCTTCCAGAAAATTGAAGAGGAGGGAACACTCCTAAACTCATAAAGCCAGCGTTACCCTGATACCAAAGCCAGATAAGGACACTACAAGAAAAGAAAACTAAAGGCTAATATCCCTGGTGAATACAGAGGCAAGATTTTTCAACAAAATACTAACAAGCCAACAGTACATTTAATGAATCATACGCCATGATCAAGCGAGATTTATCCCTAGCATGCAAGTATGGTTCAATACATGCAAATTAATAAATATGACATACCACATTAAAAGAATGAAAAATTTAAAAAAATCACCTTCTGATCATCTTAACAGATGCAGAAAAAGCATCTGACAAAATTCAGCATCTTTTCATGATTAAAATTCTCAACAAATTTGGTATACAAACAGACCTCAACATAATAAAGGCCATATATGTCAGGCTTACGGCTAACATCATACCATGGTGAAAGTTGAAAGCTCTTTTTCAGAAACTAGATCAGAAACTAGACAAGGGTGCCCACTTTCATCACTTTTATTCAACATAGTAGTGGAATTTCTAGCTAGAGCAATTAGGTAAGAAACAGAAATAAAAGCCTTCCAAATTGGAAAGGAAACAAAGTAATATTCTTTCGGTTTGCAGATGATATGATCTTATATAAAGAAACTCCTAAAGGCTCCACCAAAACACTGTTAGAACTAATAAACAAATTCAGTGAGCTTGCAGGATACAAAGTCAACATATAAAAACCTGTTGCATGTCTCTATACAGTAACAACAAACTATCTGAAAAGGATATAAAGAATATAATCCCATTTATAGTGGCATCAAAAACAGTAAAATATTTAGGAATAAATTTAATCAAGGAGCAAAAGATCTGTATACTGAAAACTATAAAACGTTGGTGAAAGAAATTAAAAATGACACAAATAAATGGAAAGATAGTCCAATTAAAAATGACACAAATAAATGGAAAGAAATTAAAAATGACACAAATAAATGGAAAGATAGTCTGTTTTGATCGATCAAAGAATTAACATTGTGAAAATATTCATTCTATCTCAAATCATCTACAGATTAAATGCAATCAAAATTCCAATGGCAATTTTTTCAGAGAAATAAACAAAAAAAATCCTAAAATTTGTATGGAATAAGAAAAGACCTCAAATAGCAAGAGCAATCTTGAGAAAAAGCAGGAGGTACCATACTTCCTGATTTCAAACTATTACAAAGCTATGGTAATTCCATTATGGTACTGGAGTAAAAATCAATGCATTAGCCAATGAAAGAGAATTGAGAGCCCATAAAAATTCCATGTATGTATAATCAACCAATATTTGAAAAGGGAATCAAGAACACTTGATGGAGAAAGATTAATCTCTTCAATAAATGGTGCTGGGAAAACCGGATATTCATATGAATAAAAACAAAATTGACCCCTATCTTACACCACACACAAAAATTAAGATGGTTTAAAAATTTCAATGTGAGACCTACAATGTAAAACTTTTAGAATAAAACAGAGAGAAAATGGTCCTTGACATTGGTCTGGGCAATGATTTTTTGATATGACACCAAAACCACAAGTGACAAAAGTAAAAATAAACAAGTAGGACTATATCAAACTAAAAAGCTTCTGCACAGAAAGAATAAAATAAAATCAGTCAATCAATAAAGAAAATGAAAAGGCGATCTAAAGAATGAGAGAAAATATTTATAAAACAGTTATCTGATAAGGGATTAATACCCAAAATACATAAAGAACTCCTACAGCTCAATAGCAAAACAAAACAAAACAAAAAAACAAACAAACAAAACAAAACCCCAAATAATCAATTTGTAAAATGGGGGAGAACCTGAAAAGACATTTTTCTAAAGAAGATATCCAAATTTCTAACAGGTACAAGATGCTGAACATCATTAATTACCTGGGAAATGAAGATCAAAACCATAATAAGATATCACCTTATGCTTGTTAGAATGGCTAGTATCAAAAAAAGAAAAAACAAGAGATAACAGAAGTTGATGAGGATGTGGAGAAAAGGGCATACTTGTGCTCTGTTGGTTGGAATGTAAATTGGTGCAGCCACATAGGAAACAGCATGGAAGTTCCTCAAAATATTAAGAATAGAATTGCCATATTATTGTGACTTTATTAAACTGACATCTGTTAAGTACAGCCCTGGGATGTCAGATGGTGAGCTATGGATCCACGAAAGACCACAGAGAATTAAAACAAAGTAGTTTACTACTCACAGGTTTCAGGGAAAGTATACAGCATGCCTCAAGAGGTCACATGGGAGGTCAAGGCCTGGTGTAGGCAGAGAGTGGCAGAACCTAGGGCACTTGCCTGTATTAGGGTTCTGGTCTAAGGCCAGATTGATCAATTCAAACCAAAAGAGTGTGGTTTTGGCTAGCTTTGCAGGGGTTTTATCTAAGGACCACATAAGGGAAAGGCCCTAGGAAGAGGGGAGATTTTTATCACAAGGACCACTGAGGAAAGTCACCACAGGAACTTATATTTGCTTATGACTCTGCCAGCTGCTATCTGAGGCAGGAACTTGCATGAGGGGCTAATGTCAGTCTAAGGCCTCTGCAGTCTGCTGGGCAAACAAGATGGATGCCCGGACAGCACTATTATGGAGTAGACTAGCTAACCTCTTGATATATGTTATTCAGCAATCTTACTTCTGTGTATGCATCCAAAGAAAATGAAATCACTATCTCAAAGAAATATCTGCACCCCCATGTAGCATTATTCACAATACTCATGACATGGAAACACCTAAGTTACCACTGATGAATGAATGGATAAAGAAAATACCTACAATGGAATATTTTTTAGACATAAAAAGAAGGAAATCCTGCTATTTGTGACACAGGGATGGATATGGAGGGCATTATGCAGAGTGAAATAAGTCAGGGAGAGAAAGATAAATAGTGTTTGACCTCATTTACATGTAGAATCTAAAAAAGCCAAACTCATAAAAATATGGAGTAGAATGGTGGTTGCCAAACCCTGGGTGTCAGAGAAATGGGGAGATATCAAACAAAGGGTATAATCTTCTAGTTTTCAGATGATAAGTTCTGGGGATCTACTGCACAGCATGATTATAGTTCTCAATACTGTATTATAGACTTGAAAGTGGCTAAGAGAATATAACTTAAATGTTCTCACCATTAAAAAAAAAAAGGTAATTAATGAAAGGTGATGGAGGTATTAAGTAACTTTTTTGTGGTAATCACTTTATTTTTTTTTGTTTTCCTTTTAAATGTTTTATTTATTTTTGAGAGAGAGAGAGAGGAGGGAGGGAGAGAGAAAGAGATAATGTGAACAGGGGAGGGGGAGAGTGAGAGGGGAACAGAGGATCCAAAATGGGTTCTGTGCTGAGAGCAGACAGCCTGATGGGCTGTGAGATCATGACCTGAGCCAAATTTGGACACTTAACCGATTAAGCCACCCAGGTACCCCTTTGTGGTAATCATTTTACAATGTATACATGTACCAAATAATCATACTTTACATGTTAAACTTACACACTGTTATAGGTCAATTCTATCTCAATAAAGCTTGGTTAACCAAAAAAAAACTATTAAAAGTAGCTGATTTGTCATGAGCTACGAAGAGATCTGGGTGGGACGGCCACTTACTGTAACACATATCTTTTTATAAAAATTATTTTTAACATGATCACATATTACATTTTCAAAAAAAAACCCATTATATAAACATATAGTAGGCAAAGTAATATTTTGTATATGAGTGAAAAAATGCTTTAACTCAAACAATGACTACAATATTAAAGAAAAAAGTAGCATTTAAACATATGAGTAGAAATATTCTACTATTGCTGACTTTAAAAATAAAGTTTAACAAAAATTTTTTTCATTAGGTCAGTAACCCTCCAAAATATTGACTTAATCATTTTTTGAAAATACATTTCCTTAAATACCTAAGATTTAACTTCTCATGATTATCAGGTGAGTCTCCAACCAGTCACGGCTTTATTAATCTCCTCTTGACAGCAGTCCCCTAGGCTGATAATCACACTATTTCCTGTCTTTGTATATCCCAGATCTACCACCTACCAGGAGTCAGCCTCCAGTCATGTTTGAATATAGGGGCTCTTGCCAAAATAGGAGACTCATCCCCTACTTTCTTGGGTTCCCAACCATCTTGTGGTGCTGGACTGAGTGGCTGGCTTCCATTTTGATAAGACTGAATACTGAGAAAAAGAGACAAGCAATATGAGAAGAATGCTACCTAGTTGATATCATGGACTCATTACTCTTATGCAACCCAGTGTTGACGCCAATACACTCTGGTATATACCATGAAAAACAGGTAAAATAGTTACTTGGACCCAACAGATTCTTATTGAGCTCCCTGAATATGGGACCCATTTATCTTCCTACCTTATTTTCCCTTTCAGAGAGAACCAATCAGGGAGACAAATGAAACACTCAACTGTAGTTCATTCCTCTTAGGAACTTCAATACTGTATGTGGAACAGAGTTTCTAAATTTTTAAAGATCAGGCCAAATATAATATTTTGTAGGTTTAAGAGACTTCTAAATGGATGTGAAGCTCAAGAAGGGAGAAATAAAAGAGTAGGAATGTAGTGGCCACAAAGGTACAACAGTATATAAAAACTATCACATTTTACAAAAATAAAATGCAAATATTACCTAACATTGTGTTGAATCTCAAATGTTTTGAAAAATAATGAAATTGAAAATGTTTCAGAGGAAGAAACCATGGAAGAAAGCATAGAAACCAAAAGAACTTTCTTCTCCATTGCCCTCCTGGGGGAAACTGGAAACTTTAGATCTGGGAATCAAAAAGCTTCCAGGACCTTCTTCTACTAGCCCTGGTCCAATGACTTGCACTCCACAAAAAGTCAAAAGCTTTCCTTTCCTCTTAATGATCAGAGTTACATATTGCTCACTCAGTCCCCTGGAGGTGAGAGCATTGTTATCCCAGGACGAAGACAAAAATGGTCATACCTGAAAGGAAAACTGTATTATCTTCATCCATAATGGCTATGACCACATTATGATTTAGGCTTCCTGATTTGTGTGAAATAATGATTGTGTTCTCTTGCTTCTATCAGCATCTTTCTTAATTTGTTTCAATTCATGGGCAACAGAGAAACTATTCAGACTTGCTCTCAATAATATGAATCAATTCAATAGGCTGTCTTCAAATTAATTATTGATGCGTCTTTCATAAAGGCCCTCAGTCTACCACAGATTTTTTCAAGACAGGTATGCTCATTGCTGATACTCTTTCTTGCTTTCAAAGCTGTAAATCTGCTGTACAAGGCTACACTCATAATCACAAACAAGATGCTTTCACTATTTTCTGCCTTATTTATGATTTCCTAAAATGTTACCTACCATTCATCTAACTCTTGAAATTTTAGTTGGTTCAACACGAATTACATATTTTTGTGCCACCTATGCTGCCATTTTCAGAACAAAGTGGCTAGCTACTTTCTTCCTAGTATACTTTGAACTTACTGCTATTGTAGTTCTCATATGGTGTGTGTGTGTGTGTGTGTGTGTGTGTGTGTGTGTGTGTGTGTAGTATAGTATTTCCATACTTAAACCTTAAAATCTCAAGGAGAAAAGCTTCCAATCACTGTTAATTACACACAAGTGCTAAATCATGTCCTTGAGGAAATTACTAGTATTGGTTTGAATGGAAGGGAAAGTTACAAAACAGGTTAAATGTAACAAAAATATTTGAGTAAATTGTAATTACTGGAAACACTAAAAATTCATGTAATTTCATAAGAAAAACATAAATCTTTTTATATATAAGATGTACTGTAAGAATGAAGTTAGAGGGGCATCTGGGTGGCTCAGTCGGTTGGGCGTCCGGCTTTAGCTCAGGTCATGATCTCGCTGTCTGTGAGTTCAAGCCCCACGTTGGGCTCTGTGCCAACACCTCAGAGCCTGAAGTCTGCTTCAGATTCTGTGTCTCCATCCCTCTCTGCCCCTCCCCTCCTCACACTCTTTCTCTCTCTCAAAATAAAATAAAAACATTAAAAAAAGTTAAAACAAAAAGAATGAAGTTAGAGTCCAAACCTGACATTTTAGGTACCATTTGGTACGAGGTTCTTCAACTAGAATTCATGGCTCCATTGAGCGCCTCATGACAGTAGTCCCTTCAGGTGGTAATTGTTACCACCTCCAGTATTTGTGAATCCCAGACCCACCAGAAGTCAATCTTCCATAGTTGTTAAAAACAGTTCTTGACAAAATTGGTTTCTGGAGACCCACCCACTGCTTGCTTAGGAGGATCCCAAGGGACTGTTGGTGCTGCCCTGGGTGGCTCATTTCAATTTTGAAAGAACTGGGCATGGGAAGAAGAGACATGGAATGTCAGTCTATAGAATGTAGCACAAATTCAGTATAATTTTATAATCAAGAGTTCACTCTATCACAGTCTAACACATTTCATGAAAACTGAGGCAATGTTAAACCTAGCCCATCCTGTTCTTATTTGATTTATTTAAAGTGAGACCATTCTACCATTTCTACATCTTAATCTCATTCAAAAAAAAATTTCTACAATATATTCCCATTCAATTCTAAATTTTAAAAAGCAAAATGTAATGTTCTGGACACTTATGCCCCATGTTCTTGTATAACAAAAAAGCACAGCTGAGTGAAGGTCAAACTCGTACTCTCAAAATAGAAAGCTATATAAAATAATTCCCTATAAAATCAAATTCAAATTAAACCCCCAAAATAGCATCGTGGTAAACCTCAATTGCTTCAGAGACTGGAATAAGCTGAAAATATTTACAGACGCACACACAAAGTAATTTCCTTGTTCTTCAAGGCTCCCTGAGGGGAAAGAAATGGCATTCTCAGAACTGAGTTCCAAAGGGAGTCCAGCATATTCTGCTGCCCTGTGACCCATTTGTTGTTTTGCACTTCACAAAACATCAGAAGCCCTGTTCTCCTGTTAATGATCACATTCACTTATCCTCCCTTCTTTCCTCCACAGTTGAAAGGCTTTGTTTCCCCAGGGCTCAGGAAAGAAATGGTTGACTCCGGAAGGTAAAACTGCATTGTCACCATGGATAATTCTTAAATGATAATTTTGGCCTGGATTATTTGTTTATGCCCTTTGACATTGTTAATTAATAATCGTGTTTCCTCTGCCATTTCAAGAATTATTCTTTTATTTCATTTCAATTTACTCATTAGGCACACCGAAATATTCCCAGACCATCTGTCAAAAATATGGTTCAATTCAGAACACTTTGTTTTAAGTTAATTTTTTTCTTTTTTTAAGTGTTTCTTTATTTTGAGAAAGCGGGAGGGACAGGGGAGAGAGAGAGGAATCCCAAGCAGGTTCCATGCTCAGTGTGGATCCTGACAAGGGGCTCAATTCCACAACCCTGGGATCATGATCTGAGTCAAAATCAGGAGTCTCACTCAACCAACTGGGCCACCCAGGCACCCCCAGAACACTCTCGTAAAATACAGTGATAGGTTGCGTTTTTCCAGCAAGGTCATGGGACGTCATGTATTTTGAAGAAAATTCTATTCATCCTGAATCCTTTCCTCCCTTATAGATTTATGAAAACTTTGCTGCAAAATAACCTATTCAAAGTCAAATAATTACTTAGAAACTTCCTGCACTTTTAATCTTGTTTACGTGTTTTCAGAATGCATAGCCATTACTCATTTAGTCCTTGAGAGTTTAATCTGTTTTCAAAGCTAAGCACACATTTTTAAACTTCCCTGAAAAAGTCAATAACTGATATTATCAGACACAGTTGTTGCCAAATCTTTCTGCTATATACCACTATGACAGTTCTCATGCTTTTTACATTCTTTAATTTTTTACACATTAACTTTTTGTCATTAACTGAAATCTAGAGAAAAGAATGCTTTATTCAGCTTTAAAGTCTCTGCTACTAGGACAGTCTCTTAAATACAAGAGTTCAATAATATTTTAGAGAAAGCGCCTATATTAATAAAATAAAACATACAGGAGCTGATTTTAAATGTAACTTGAAGAAATTTATTTCTATGAATACTCTAAAATTAATATTTTATTTTGTTTTGATTTTTGCAAAGCCCATAAATGTTTAAGTTCCCTGTTTTCATCTAAGATGAATTTCAAGAATAAAATCTCATCTATAGCTAAGATTTTCCTTCCCTCTGGTAGGTGCTCTCCAATCAGATTCACAGCTTCCCTGATCTCTTCATGAGAGCAATTTCCTCACATGAAAATCACCATCACTTCCATTGTCTTTGTGGATCCCAGATCTCCCATCTACCAGTGCCAATCTCTCACCATGTTTGAGAACAAGAACCTTTGACAAAGTAATTTTCTGGAGACCTATCCATTGATTTCTCAGGGGACCCCAAAAGATCCAGTCCTAGACTGGTAACTGGTTTTGATTTTGATAGAATTGGACATAAGCATATAAAAGACGACGCAAACAATTTCAGTTAAAAGCGCAAATGTCATGTCTATACACAAAATATAACTAACGAATGACTCTGGTCACTACATACAGTTATGACACCAAATTTGATACTCTGGAAACTGTGTCAAGAGTTGAATAGTGAGAGATATTTTTGTTTGCAGGGGAAAAACTGAGTGATAGGTTTAGGGTATTTCTTTCATGAAAGTATGTAAAGTCAGTGTGACCAAATTAGAATTAGAAGAACTGTTTACAATATAGTAATATGAAAATTTAGGTCACCACAAAGAAAAACTTATATTTTTAATCATGGGATCTAGCCCATGAAGACATATGATGCCTCAAAATATTACATATTTACCTTATCTATAAATATTCAGATAGGAGCTAGTGGCTATTTCTTGGAGATAGGGAGAAAATATCACTACATTACAAAATCTGCTAAATTAGGAAAACTGGTAAAAATCCATATAACTTTAAAATTTAAAGATTTTTTTCAAATTCAATTTTATTTTTTACTTCAATGTTTAAATTTTAAATTGGTTTCAGTTTCTTGGCGGGTCAGTCATTATAAGTATTAAATCATTTTGATTGATTTTTCATGTGAATTGACTATGTTTTTTAATATGTAATTTTTTTAAAATACCAAAAAAATCCTTCCTAAATGAAGTTTTGAAAACCTTGAGATTCATACCCACTATCTTGCTATTTAAAAGATTAATAGGGGAGCCTGGGTGGCTGAGTTGGTTAAGCATCCATCTCTTGACTTTGGCTCAGGTCATGATCTCATGGTTCAAGAGTTTGAGTCCTGCATCGAGCTCTGCACTGACAGTTTGGAGCCTGCTTGGGAATCTGTCTTCCTCTCTCTCTGCTCCTCCCCGGCTAGTTCTCTACCTCTCTCTCAAATTAAAACAAAAAACAAAAAACAAACAAACAAAAAAAAAAACTTAAAGAAAAGTAGCTTAATAAATTTTCAAATCATTTAATAAAAACAAATTAGAGAATTCTTCAATGGGATTATATTTTCAAAGCTTGGTATCTACCAAATACCAGATTTACTATAAAACTTTGGTGTGAACACAGATCTGCCTCTTTACTATTTAACAAAATATAAACCTCTAATCAGTAAAGACTGAAGTTGAGAACTCATCAGTAGGTCTGTGAACTGGTTAGATACTGAGACAATTACATATTCCATGTACAAGGTTATGGATTTTAATTTTGAAACCCAACTGCCTAGTTCAATTCTTGGCTATACTACCTAAGATTGTAGTAGGGATTAAATAAGATTTGTAAAGTAGTTCTAAGAACAGTGTCTTGCACGCAATAAACACATATTAAGTGGTTTTTTGTTGTTTGTTTTTTGAAATACAAGTAGGAGCACCTGACTGGCCCAGTGGGTTGAACATCCGACTTTGGCTCAGGTCATGATCTCATGGCTTGTGAATGTGAGCCTCACATGGGGCTAGATGCTGTCAGCACAGAGCCTGCTTCAGATTTTCTGTCTACCTCCCTCTCTGCCCCATCCCCACTTTCACTCTCTCTCTCAAAAAAAATCTTTTAAAAAAATACAATTAAAAAATAAAAGTTCCTATTTGACACTAATGGAAAAAATGTTTAATGGAATTGGGGTCAGAGCAATTGTTTGGCTCATTTAGATCAGATTTCACGCTATCTTTATTTCACTTTATTAATTAGGAACAGTTAAATAGGAGATCTGAGTGAAAGGCAGCTATCGATTGGATGAGCAAGATGCCATAGATGTTTCTACCTGAATCAAAGGGTTAATTCTATCAAGCAATCTATGTGGTCCCCAAAATAATTATGATATTTCTTTAGAGAAAATTACATGGATTAGGTTTTTAAAGACTGAATTGCAGAAATTATTAAAACTCTTCAAATTAATTAGAATCTCCATACTTAACCATTCACTAGGCCAAAAATAAACTCTTTCCTCTTAAAACTGGCAGTTAGCATCTATCTAGTAGAGACAAACTGTTGGAAGAAAATGTATTTAATGCACAACCAACAGCAACACATTTTAATACATTTTAAAATATTTTAACTATAATTTTAAAGGCCATTTATGACATTATTTATGCTTATTGTAGAGAATTGGAAAATATAGGAAAAGTATAAAGAAGTAAAAATTTCACCCTAATGCTACTCCTCAGAAAAAATAAACTTTAACATTCAGTGGGTTTTTATGTAATTTTTTTCTTATGCTTATTTTTATGATTTCAGTTGAAATCATACTGTGTGCCCAATTTTCCATATGGCCTTTTTAATCTGAAACTATAATTATCTGGTTATTAATAATAATGATAAAAATTTCATAACTATTAAACTACTGTTTATCCTATGAAGCATTAAAATTTATCTATAATTTTCCTTAATGTAGCATTTAAATGGTCTTTTTTTTCTTTTTAAAATACTGCTGCAAAAAAATTATACACGTGTAGAAAATTTTCTACCTGTATTTTGGATCCTTTCCCCACAACAGGTCCCCAAAAGTAGACTATTTAAGGCTTGTGCTGTTTATTACAAATTTTAGTTGTGACTCAGCTAAATAGATTTCATGTCATATCATTAATATTTCATGTCATCTAACTAATAATTAGAACCTTAAAATACAGCTAATAGTTTTTACCATGTGATTTCACCTTTGAGATGTGAATTTTCTCTTCTTTCTACTTAAGAATTCAGCTTCTCAGGTTGGAAGTAGATATGTTCACAAGTATAATAAGACTTAATACCTGTTATTAAATTATGTAGGAGAATTATATATAATATTTCTACAAATTTCTATTAATTATTCACAGAAACCTAAAAGGAAGACTAAATCATGGCAGGATATGAAGAGACAGTGAAATGGATGATTTGGGTTCCCAAATGTTTTCATTCAAATATATTTGGATAGATTATGATACTGATAAGGAAGTCAATCATAATAAAGATAATGGGGAGGATAAACAGCATCATCTTTACCTTGATATTCATAATCAACAAAGCATTTCCTAAAAGAGCACTGTGCTCTCTTAACTCCAGTAACCAGCTTCGGCTCTGATTATATGAACAATTATATGAATGATTGCATCTACTTTGGACCTTAAATGGTATTTATTAAAGATTCATATTCAACAAAAATGGGAAATGAGAAGAGTAATACATTTTGATCATAAAAATATAACAATCTGGCTTCTGTTAAATCAGTCTGAAATCAGAGAATTCACTGATGAGAGGGTGACAGCCCTCACCATCCATTGCTAAGTGACCAATAAAACCTTTAGAAATGTGCTTCATTCTCATCTCAGATCCTTCCTCTGAAAGAAGAGTAAGAACTTGATGTGAAATCTACTGGTGAGACAACTACTTAACAATTTTCATTAGTTTATATTTAAATTAGGAGAAGTATAGACATCTCTAACGTGGTCAAACCTACAAGCTGTTTGGAGCAGAAATCAAAACTTCTAATTAGAAGTTTACAAAAAGGTAAAAGGCAAAACAAATTCCTTAAGAA
The DNA here is from genome assembly GCA_028646485.1 of Cryptoprocta ferox. Taxonomy (NCBI): domain Eukaryota; kingdom Metazoa; phylum Chordata; class Mammalia; order Carnivora; family Eupleridae; genus Cryptoprocta; species Cryptoprocta ferox. Next base: position 87,547,491 of record CM053571.1, on the reverse strand, counting down.
TTCAACAAATTGAGGAGGGAATTAAAATATTTATGAAACACAATTCATTTTAAAAATGAGGAGTACAGATGTTGCATAAGGCTACAAACTTGGAATGAGTATTTACAAACCTTAGAGATCTAAGGCACAGTATAGTGGATACGGACAATATTGTATCATAGTCATCAAACTTCTAAGAGACTGGAACTTAAACTCCAACCTCAAAAAAAAAAGAGGATAATTATGAAACATGATTGAGGTGCTAACTGTATTAACTTAAAATGTTGCGCACCTTAAATTTACACAATTATGTCAAATATATTTGTATAAAGTGGCATTTTTGAAAAAAGAAAAGAAAATGGAGAGTAATAATTCCATTAGTAGAGGAAGAAAGCAAGTGGTAGAGGGAGAAATAATATAGAAGTGGTGTAAGGAAAAAGATTCTTTGCCAGCCCCCTATTCAAGAGGGTAAGATTCAAATTCCATCCTTTGGAAATGAGTTTTGCTGCTGACTTGAAAATGTTCCTTAATGAATTCCTAAAATTGCAAGTGAAAACAACACTTCTATGTGAAACATACTGTGGCAAAGTCTTTTTGACAACTAACATTTGAATCCCAAGTAATGTCAAGCTGCTCTGTAAACTTTACATGTTGTCAAAGGTAAACACAAGAAGATTGCAAAAGATATATTTTTCTGAGCTCAAATTATGGTTCTAAATACCGTTTTTTTTTCCTGACTTGATGTAAGTGCAAAAGAAATTTCCATATTTCAAACTCCATTTAATTGTGCAATTGAGAAGTGTCCACCTCTACTTCAATTGGAAGTGATTAATGGGCAACGTAATGATATGCTGAAAGGCAAAAGATATCATCCAAATGATAAGTGTGCTACACTAAATTTGTATGCTTATGAGTTAATATCAATATTTGGTGTATCTATGTGAAAAGTAAATTTTCAAAGTTGAAATATATAAAATCTTAAAACACATTAGCATTAACAGATGAACATTCACCATTAATTTTGATGAGAATATTAACTTTGAACCCCAAATAAGCAAAAGGTTATCTCCCTTGCTCCAGAATTCCATTCTTCTCCTTAGTAGACATATACTATCAAAATATTTAATCAATTATTATTATATTATCTTTTGAATTTCATTAATAAAAAACTGGAAATTTATTTTTTATTTTTATATGAATATTTACACAATATCCTTGATTTCTTCTTATTCACCTCTCATATCCTGAATATGTACTATATCTGGACCTTCACAAAAGTTTTGTCAATCCCTAATATAAAATACTGTCATATTGTCATTATAGTGTGGTTCTCTTATTGAGTATATGCATTGGGGTGCCTGGCTGGCTCAGCCAGTAGAACATGTGACTCCTGATTTCTGGGTTGTGAGTTCAAGCCCCATGTTGGACATGGAGCCTACTTAAAAAAAAAAAAAAAAAAAAAAAAGGACTGTGCATTGATTCTAGTATTAAACATGAACATATTGCTAATCTAGTCATTGTCAAGAGATTGATAATTTCTAGTGATTATTTTCCTATGTTCTTTGTATTTCTATGAATGTTTTATGCAGAGAACAGGAGTTATATTTACAGCTATTTAAATCTTATTTAATAACTATTACTTTATTATTTTATTTTGATTTTTATTTAATGTTTATTTATTTTTGAGAAAGAGAGAGAAAGACAGAGTGCAAGCAGGGGAGGGGCAGAGAGAGACAGGGAGACACAGAATCTGAAACAGGCTCCAGGCTCTGAGCTGTCAGCACAGATCCCAATGCAGGGCTCAAACTCGGGGACAGCAAGACCATGGCCTGAGATGAGGTTGGACGCTTAACTGACTGAGCCACCCAGGCCCCCCAATATTTATTATTTTAAATAACAACATAATTAAATTATTTTTTCTGCTAACCAGTAAGTATATACAAATTTTTACATTAAAAATGAAGGCATAATATTGATACAGGATAGAATAGAGATGCAGAAGCCTAAACAACTAGAACAGTAGAGAATAAAATATTCTCGAAGAAAATATTGCAAGTTTTATGATACTTCCTGTATATATTGACCATGTTGTCCCATTGTCTTTTGTCCATTTTTCTATAGGTTTATTTGAACTTGGTTTCAGTTTGTATCCAACTGTTGACCTAGTCCATTGCATTACTCTTGGACCACAGGACAAATGAAATATCCAACAGTAGGAGGTCCCCAATACACTAGGCCTGGGAACTACTTGGCCTTTGTTCATGACATTTGCTCCCTAAGCCTGGTATGGCCTTCCCCTTCTAATACCATCTGATCTTTGAAGACAGCCCTAAGCCTGACAAAATTTGTTCTGTACACCAACAGCACTTCCTTCATACTACTCAGAGTAAACCACAGAGGTACCACCATCTGGATGTCTTCCCTCCCTGTCTACTCAGAAAATAGAAGCTTCTTGATAGCAGAGACTGTGCTTATTTATCTCTGAATCTTCAAAAGTTAACAGTACTTGAAACAAGAGGCATTAAATGTTCAAAAATCAGAAGAGATCACTTTGCTAATTTCAACAGCATTCCCTCACATTGTTAAGGGAGGCATTACAGAGAACCTTTAAATTCTTTAACAAACATTTGTAGTAAGGCATTTTAATTTTTTTTAATGTTTTATTTACTTTTGAGAGGGAGAGAGAGACACTATGTGAGCCAGAGGAGGGGTAGAGAGAGAGGGAAACACAGACTCTGAAGCAGGCTCCAGGCTCTGAGCTGTCAGCACAGAGTCCAAAGAGCGAGACTCAAACTCGTGAACTGTGAGATCATGACCTGAGCAGAAGTCAGACGCTTAACCGAATGAGCCACCCAGGTGCCCCTGTAAGTAAGGCATTTTATTAGTCAACTTTGGAAAAATCTCAGTTCTAATTTCAGATACTCTATTGTGTTCTCAAATCATGTGGTTTGGGTTTGGAAAACATAATTACTTTAGGACTGGCTAGTACCACCATGGGACTCATACAGACAAATAAAGATTTCCTGTGCTCCAATAATTTAGTTATAAAGAGCAGAAGACATGAGCAAAATTAGTTATTTTGCAAGGGAGAACCGGAATTCCATTAGGCAGTTAGGAAGACATAAGGCCATCACCAAAAATACAAGCGAAAAAAATTAAACAATTCCTAGTAAGTTAAATATTTAAGGAATAGATATATTGAACTTGCCATACAAATACTTATTTCCATGACCCACTGGGGTCCTAATCTTCACCCTTAATATATGATTCATGCTAAACTGGAGATTTAATAGGTACATTATCCTTCTGCCATCTACTCACATTCACCCTTTCACGCTCAATAAATACAGAGACACAAAAGTGTGCCAGACTTTACTGTTTAAGTAACTCAGTTCTGGGACTGTCTCAGTACCCTAGAAATTTAATTAATATCAGAATCACGAACACACTTCAGTCTTTATGGAGTAGGGGAAAATACTTAGAAGTGAAATATCAGCAAATAGGGCCAAGAGGCCTCCATGGCAGAAGCAATGTCATGTAAGGGTTAAGGTCAAAGGGTGCAGGATCTAACAGAGTTGGGTTCAATTCGTGCCTCCAATTCTTACACCCCCATTATCAGTTTCCTCACTTGTAAAATAGTAATAATAAATACTCCATATGTTTGCTGGGGAATCAAACGCAGTAATGGGACACAAAGTGTTCCAAAGCGCCCGACCCCCCAATAATTGGTATAATGCCAGCCTTCTCTGAGAGAATACTAGAAATGTTTCCACTGGCGGCCCCTGCCGGCCAAAGACGGGTCCCCCGTGTCCTGCTCCTACAGTCACCCGGGTAGAGCGCCCTCAAACAGGCCGCCCTTGCTCTGGGTTTCCAGGCCACACCGCGGAATCACTGGGCAAGACCGGCGATTACACAGCTACCTCGCCCACATCATTGCCACCCAATTTATCGGAACGCGGCCCTCCCATCCATCTCTCTCCCACAGCCCCGCCGACGGCTCAGAAAAGGGCTTTTACTCTAAAGCTAGGGCTTATCTCGTCCTGAGCAGCAGCAGGTGCTTCCCCGCGCCCCTGGCCGCATTGCCGGCTAACTCCCGGATCTCCACGGTCAGGGGTTAGGTAGAGCAGCACCACCAGGTATTAGAGCCGGGATGCTCACCCTCTCCATACAGCTAACTGTGCAACTGGCCATGGGCAGACGCCGCGAGCCTTGGCCCCGCCTTCGACTTCGCCCGCGCTTTTCCCCCTTTATTTAGCGTCTGCACTTGGTCACCTCCTACTCAAACGTCAGCAAAGAAAACATTCACAGTAGGCGGCACTCCGGCGCGCCACACCAGAACAGCACTTAGCACTTTCTGCGCCATCCCCCACTTCCGCGTTCTAAGGAGTCAGGCAACCGCGTGGCACTGGCCAGGAGCCGCCCCTCTGAAGCGTGGCTCTCCGATCCAATCGGAGGCAGAGCCAACTAGCCCTAATTTGCATAGAAGCCTATATATAGGCTCAGGGACAGCGTCCCCGTCTGCTTAGAAGCCGACCGCCGCATCTAAAATGTGGTGTTTCTGCGGTGGAGATGCCTCCTTCCTTCAAATGGAACCCAAACTCAAGTCAGGAGCCTAGTCTGTATGTGTACATTACTAGAGCGAGGTCTCCACCCGGCACCGCACTCTCCAGACTACGACCGATGCGAGCGGCGGTCGGCCCCCACTCCAAGCCCTACCGCTCACACCTCCCCTCCTAAGCCCAAATCCCGCCGCCTGCAGCCCGCCGCTAACTACACGCCGGGACAGGCACTTTCACAGCACAGGGCTGTGTGTCTAGGTCCCACATTCACACAGTAAATGCAAAGTGCTCGCTCTTTTCTTGACGTTCTGGGGGCCCTTACGAGGGCCTTTAGAAATCTGGATTTAAGCCGCAGGGACTGCTCAGCCGCCGAAGCCATACAAGGTGCGGCCCTGGCGTTTCAACGCGTACACCACATCCATGGCCGTGACTGTCTTGCGTTTGGCGTGCTCCGTGTAAGTCACTGCATCGCGGATCACGTTCTCTAGAAATACTTTAAGCACTCCTCGAGTCTCCTCATAGATGAGACCAGAAATGCGCTTGACACCCCCTCGGCGGGCCAGCCGACGGATGGCGGGCTTAGTAATACCCTGGATGTTGTCCCGTAAGACCTTCCGGTGGCGCTTGGCGCCTCCCTTTCCCAGCCCTTTGCCGCCTTTCCCGCGACCAGACATCCTTAAGTACGCAAAAACGTGAAACCCAAAGAGTAAGAAACTACTAGTTACGAGAACGTAAACCAAGCCTTATATTGTCTGGCAGCGGACCTGTTTGAAAACTTCAAGCAAGTGGGAGGAGCTCTAGGCGCCAAGTGATTTTCCGCCCCCCCTCCCGTAATGAGGGAGGAAACTGTAAGCAGAACGAGACTTTTATTGTTTTGCTTTCTTGGGAAAACTTTTTGTTATTTTTACTATAAAATTGAGGAAAGACTCAGTGGTATTCAACGCCTGAATAAAACTAGGCCAGATCTTATGCGCCCTTGTTTCCTCTCTCCTCCTCCTTCCCCTGTCCCCACTACCTCCATTCTCGCGCGGGATTTCTATTTATTTTTCAAAAGGAATGCTTGCTTTAACAATACAATTCCCAGACTAATATGAAAAATAAATAGTAGCCAGGAATGCATTATGTCTTGTTAGATTTCAAAGCAATTGACTTTACACCTCTTCATCTGTGGATCTTTTTAAGTCACTAGTGGGAGGCAGAGGAAATTTTTTTAATAGTTCTTTTTTCTCTTTTATGACGCCCGCAAAGGAAGAATTAAAATTCTTTCAAAAAATCTAATCTTACCCCCTCTAGTCCCTCTCCCAAACTTTTCCTTACCACTGCTTGTGTGCCATTTGCAGATAATGCTGCCTCTCCTGCCCCCTTCCCCAGCCCTGTGCACTTTTGCTTTTCAGCCAGATAACGATTTCTATGAATATCGTAAATTTCTTATTTCATTCCAACTCGAGGTTCACACATCTTGTACTTGAAAATTCGAAGTTCTTAAAATAATAGAGGCCACGGTCGTAGCTTTAAAGAGTGATTTGTACTGTAAATCGCTCATCAAGAGGCTCTCAATGGTTTTCTTAAGAGAATCCCTGAACAAAATGAAACTTTCAGTTAGTGTCACCACTCTAGGATACAGGACTCTGTCCTCTCAAACGGTTTTATTGCAGTAAAAGGCGGCAGTATTTAGAGGATGATTCATAACTGTTTCCCAGGCACTTAACATCTGGAGTAAGGAATACTGTAGTAAATTGTACTCCCTGTCACGAGTCTTAAAAGATAAGCCTTTCTAGAAGAAGCTTTATAGTAAATATTTCTATATGTCTAAATGCTTATGACTTACCCATCCTTACCCATCTGCATAACACAGAAAATACTTTTTATTGTTAATGATAAATTAAAAGAGCCCGCAGAATACTGTTTGTAGGGCTGCAAAAATCCTGGAGTCATATTGTAGTACATGATTTTAATCCTTGACAGAGAGAAAGAAAAGTCTATTGATCTTGAAGAGATCGGGATTGTTATAATGGTAAATTGGTTGATTAACTTATATTTTATTAAGACTAAAAAAATCAAGGTTAGAACATTTTCAAGTTAGAAATTCTCTTGCTAACAAGAATAAGAGGAAAAATAATTGTTAAAAATTTCCCTTGATATAGGCAAAAATTTAAGCAAAATTTATAAAACTCATATCAAAAACATGTTAATAAATGCATCAGAGATTTGTATGTCGATTTATTCAGTTTACCTAGCAGTTATTGGGCGCTTACTAACATATTTAATTTTCAAACACTTTGGGATACCTACAGGATTTGGACCAAGACAGTCTGGCTCCAGGATAACTGACTTAATCATAACAGTATACTGCTTCTCAACTTCAAAGACATTTATTGAGTGACTACTATGTATATATAAGTTAATCATTGTTCTAGGCAATAAAGACACATACAGAAATAGATAAAAATGTGATTTCATTGAAGTCAAATCTTTAGGATGGTGGGAGGAAATGTGTTTTACTTTTAAATGGATACTATAATCCACATAAAATGTTGCTTAGTTTAATGTGTTTAAAACAAATAGTATAATTGTATAATTGTTAAATTACATCAGTGAATTATTAAAGAACAGTTTCCTATTTAAAAAAAAAAAAAAAAACTTATTTTGTTCCAAATGCTATGGCTCTGCAATTTAGGTAAGGACAGTTGCTACTGTTCTTCCTTTAGTCTTTGCAGGACTTGAGCACTGCATGGGCAGCAGAGGGCTGGGAAAAGGAACTACCAAGTGTCACCAGAATGTCTTATGCAACCATATTTATCTCTGGGCTTCTCTTGAAGGAGACCCTCAGAGTCTCCATGGAGAACATGATCAGCAGTGCTGTGATGAATAAGGAGCAAGCCAGGGCCAAGATTTTGTGCTTCAGAAACTGAGCTGCTCCTGCGGCCTCTCCCTGGAATCCAGAGACTCTTTTCAGGCTCATAACCTCAAGACAAGAGATGTTAGATTTTGGCTACGCGAGTTTGTTACAGTCTCTGAAGAAAGCATTCACGTCTAGTCTAGCACTCTAGTTTCGCAGCCCCTAGAAGCCAAGGTTGGCAACCTGTGAATGGCAGAATTGCGCAGGGAGTCCAGTGTCATCTGGTCTGATAAGAAATTTCAGATGGCCGGGGCACCTGGGTGGCTCAGTCGGTTAAGCATTCAACTTCAGCTTAGGTCATGATCTCACGGTTTGTGGGTTGGCGCCCCGGATCCGGCTTTGTGCTGATAGCTAAGCCTAAAGCCTGTTTCAGACTCTGTGTCTCCCTCCCTCTGCCCCTCCTCTGCTCGCACACGGTCTCTCTCTCTCTCTTTAAAAAAATAAAATAAACATTAAAGAAAGAAAGAAAGAAAGAAAGAAAGAAAGAAAGAAAGAAACTAAGAAAGAAAAGAAAGAAATTTCAGATGGTCAGTTCAGTCTGAGACATCTTTTGGAGCCAGCTCTGTTGCTGTTGAGTAACAGCAGGAACATCTGGGTCTGCAGGAGACAAGACGCTTGTTTAAAGAAACGGCAGGCAGAGGGGAATTGTTGCCCACACGCGCGGGGTTTGGAGTCAGATAACTAGCTGGGTAGGATGCTGTATAAGGCGAGAAAATCCACCTACGGGCCACAGCAAAGTAGGGCTCACCCTGCGTCCTCAATTGCTTTAAGTATTTCTTGCTGGAGTGCTTCGTACTTGAAGACAGAGTAGCTCTTCCAGATTTTTCAGTTTCTAACCATGGTTCCTTAATTCTTAAGACGTTCTTTCCTGGGAGCAAACTTGGATGTTGAAATCTCAGGATCCAAAGAATTCAACGGAGCCACCGAACGCAGAGCGGTCCAGTCCTGCCTATTCATATGAGAGGTTATGTAAATGAGGACTAAGTGCTTGCTCTTTTGATTGGAGAGAGCTGGAGAAGGCGGTCCCTCCTTCAGGAGCTCTGGTTGGAAGCGGAGCCTGCCTGTCATTGGCCAATAGAGCCGAGGATGTTGCTGCACCCAATGAGAAGGCATTGCCTAGTGTCCCCCACTAAGACTTAAAGGCAGTTCCGGTTTGGTACTTCACATTCACTTACTCAGATCCGGATAGCTGTGTGTCTCTCTTCTCGCAGGAGTTTTCGGCGAGAGGAAAACATGTCTGGTCGCGGAAAGCAGGGCGGCAAAGTGCGGGCAAAGGCCAAATCTCGGTCCTCACGCGCGGGCCTCCAGTTCCCGGTCGGCCGAGTACACAGACTGCTGCGCAAAGGTAACTACGCGGAGCGAGTAGGCGCTGGGGCTCCCGTGTACCTGGCGGCGGTGTTGGAGTACCTGACGGCGGAGATCCTGGAGTTGGCTGGCAATGCCGCTCGTGATAACAAGAAGACCAGGATAATCCCTCGCCATTTGCAGCTCGCCATCCGCAACGACGAGGAGCTAAACAAGCTGCTGGGGAAAGTCACCATTGCTCAGGGCGGCGTCCTGCCCAACATCCAGGCCGTGCTGCTGCCCAAGAAGACGGAGAGTCAAAAGGCGAAGAGCAAGTGATCCTGATGCCACCACAGGGGAGCTGGCTTCCCCAGCAGAGGCTCTTTTCACAGCCGCCCGCAGTATTTTTCAATATACTCGATGTCATGGAAGGTTGGCGCGATTTAGTGGGGAGGTGGGTGGCGAGGGGCCCGCCAAGTCCAGGACCAATAAAGTCGGTGAAAATCGTGTGGTGGAGAGAGCTATGTAGTCTCGGGGACCTTCCGGATGACCCGGGGGGCAACCGGGAGACCTCTGGAGCATGTACTGGTGGGTTGCCTTTAGCCACTTTGTGAGCTACTTTGGTCCGCACCCTGGAGGTGTTTTGTGGGCGGATAAAGGAGACCAGGAGGGACGCACTGGCTTGGAAGTAGGCAGAGTTGGGCTTTCTCCCTATGCGCCTTTAATGCAAGAGAGAGGCAGAGTAGGGTGCGGTTGCGGCAGGGGGATTATTTTAAATCTTTCCCAGGGCCTTCACCCTTCTGTCTTGTCTGGGCTGTTCAGGAGGACCCAATTCTGAAGATGCAGTAGGGGCTAGCTGGTGGGTCTAGCAGAAGTTGGCTCACTGGCCATACTTTTCAAAAGGTGGAGTAACTTTCAGTCTTGGAAGAGGTTCTGATGACTGTGTCAACAGAGTTTTCTTAGCCTAATAGCTGTTGTGTTTTCATGTTTTGGATATCAGATATTTTTATATACCCACTTATGTTCACATTTCTTTAAAATGAAGGAAACATCCAGTAAGATGTGTAATACAGAAGCATGAGTCATGAGTAAATTTGTTCCCCTGACACGCCTGTTGCATAACAGTGCAGTGTCTTTAGTCATAAGTTACTTATGCTTAGGGGCTTTTAAAATGATTTTCTCATGATGGCCTTGTCGCCACCATATTATACTCCTTTGAAAATGTAATCAATTTGCTTTTGCTTCCTAACACCTAATAACCTGCTTGAAGTCTTTTAGGTTCCCCCACTGGCCTGGGGTAACGACCTTATTCCCACAGTCTTCTAGGGGTTGCATTGCTTAATTGTACAGCAGTGCTTTAAATAAACATGAAATGTATGAAAATGTAAGGGTAAATAAGTGACTTAAGTGCAAGAAGAAACACATTTCGGATCAGGAATCCACATTTGAAAGTTTAAACCCTAGCCATCCTATTCTGTCCTCACCTGACCCTTCCATCCCACCCTTTTCTGCAAGCTTCCTCCTGGCCCACGGGGCCCACAGTTAGGATCCCAATTCAGATTTCACATCTTTGGAATCCTCTTTCCTATGAGTCAGAGTTGCAGTCTTCCTTAAAAAAAAAAAAAAAAGTATTCATACTTGCTGGTGGGTGGCCCATTTTTCCCATGTGGACTTTCTTTATTTTTCCCCAATATTTATCACCTTTTCAGTATGCCATGCTCAGTACTAGATGATGGGAGTACAACTGTGTATGAGGACAACTGGATTTCCACTCTCTGGGAGCTCACTTCTGATTTCTTGGTAACTAAAGACAGGACAATGAACAAATAAATAAGTTAATATTGGAAAAAGAGTCCCCCCTTCAGCTATCAATACTTGTGTCTCTCTGCTGCCGGTGGAATGAATGTTGGGATTACTTCTCCGACATGGTCATCTTTGAGGAGTACAAAGATCAGGCTATACACACCTCTGTTACGAGGCAGATTATTGCCCTCTAATTCTCCAGAATAGATCCCAAGGGTAACATGGGCAGGTGCCAAGATGTCCACAGCTATTTACTCCACTCCCACCTTCCATCCAGAAGGCTTCTTCATGTGTAAAACAGTCATAATACCAATTTTAAGGACTGAGACAGTTCATTTACTATACATATGAGGCACATATTAGGTGCCAAATAAAAGAAGTATGATTTCCTGCAAGATCTCGGCTTATCCTTATAGGTTAGGGTATCACCGTAACAGGATTTGGTTTGGTTTGGTTTGGTTTTTTAGCGCACAACTGTTACAATAGTTCTCACAATTGTTACTATATATATATATATATGTATATATATATGTGTGTATATATATATATATGTATATATATATATATATATATAGTGTGTGTGTACATATCCAACACTGATTTTGGCATTTAAGTCTTAATTTCATAAAAGATTTGAGGCATCTGAAAGGCTATTACCAAAATGGTGACAAAACAAGAACAAGGGCCACCACGACATTTATAAGAAAAAAAGCTATTTTTCCTGTCCCTCTGAAGATTCACAAGAGTCTCACAGGAGTCTGTCTAACCCAGTTACATGAAGAGCAAAACAGGCAAGCTAGAAAGTACCATGATTGCCCCCTTCCCCGCACCCCTCCACTGCCCCAGGAATTCTGTTTCCCTCAGATACTTCCCTTACTGCAAGGTTTAGTCAGTCTCTACACCATTTCTGTCATCTATCTATCTATCTGTCTGTCTGTCTATCTATCTATCATTTATGAGAGAGCACACATACCTGTGCCTCAGAAGGGAAGGGGCAGAGGGAGAGAGAGAATCTTAGGCAGTCTCCACACCCAGCATGAGATCATGACATGAGCTGAAATCACGGGTCCAATGCTTAACAGACTGAGCACCTCAGATGCCCCTCACCATTTTTTTTTTTTTAGGGCTTTTTTAAACCTGAATAATTTATTGGCTGTTAAAAATGCATAGTTCCTGCAAGATCAATTCAGCTTGTGATCCTTGATGAACAAATAGTTCTTTCCAGTATATGATTGTTAATTGCAAAGCCCAGTATTTCTTCAAGCACTAGATGCATAGAAGATGACTTAGGACAGAACAGGTGGGACCTGAATTCTGAATTTTTAGTACATTTATAATCCATAGTTGTATTTATAGACACACATACCCTTTCCTGCCAAGATAAATCATTCATGTGGCAGGCTGTGACTTGGGTAGGATTTGTGCTTTGTTTTTCCTGTGGGACTAGTCTTGTTTTTGTTTCTCTGAGAACTGGTCTGTTTAGTTTCATCTGCCTGGAATCAAAAGGTTTAGTCTGTCCTGGTAATTGGTGATGACTGGCCTACTGTACACACTCTTCACAGATGCCCTTGAAAGGTCATATGCCATGGTGTTCAAGGACCCCATCTCTGTGGAACAAGACTCAAGTTCAAATCCACTCTGCTCCGTACTAGTTAGGTGATTTTGGAATTGTTACCCTATTTCTTTAAACCTCAGTTTTATTTATTAGCTGGGCATAATAGAGTTTATATTAGTGGATTTTGCAGAGGAGTCATTGACTTAATGTGAATGAGAGCACAAAGGTTTCTCAAGTAGAAACAAGCTCAGCGAATAGTAATTATTCTTTCTATATGCGACTGGATTTAGAGTGAGTTGCAATAATGGTGGGACCTATGGAAATAGAAAAACCGCATTCTAGCAATCCTGTGACTTTTCTGACAGCAAACCATAAAAACAAGTTCAGTGGCTGTTTTACTAATTACAAGACATCCACAACTCAACCTGTAACAGGAAAGAGAGTAATAAATAGTTACCGCTTGTTAACCATTCAGATTAAAATTGTAATTTGCATTCCTCCCCCCAGAACAACTTATTTTGGAATTAATGGCTTAAGAACACCCACGCAGATTAAAAATGGAAGCTGTTTGAACAACTTATTACATATATATCATGTCTTAAACCTATGATTGGTAACCAGCTGTTCAGAAAAATGATTATAATTTTAAAAAGATGATTACAGTATAACAGGCAACATGTAAAGAAAGGGAGATGCCCAGGGTGTTTTGGTAACAGGGAACAGAGGCACCTGTATCACTCAGCCTGGTGGGGAGAGTGGCACCTGACATAGGTCTAGGTGTGTGAGTTAGCCTGACATGATTGGGTGTTCCAGGCAGAGAGGCAGCACACACCAAGACAGGGGAGTCAAAAGACAATTGGACGTGAGAGAATCTAGGGAAGAAGATCTGGCTTGGAGACGAGAATTTGGGAGTCATACCTAAAAATGGTCAATGGCTACAATCATCCAGAGGGAATACGCATACACAGAATATATATATAGATGCATAAGTGACTGTACAGAAAAAAACCACAACTGAACAGGATGTGGGGATCTATGAGACCTAATCACCTATAAGAAGAGGAGACACTGAGGAGAAGGAAGGACATGGCCCAATGAGAGAGTCTGTCGAAGGATGGAGATTTCTCACAGTTTGGATCCCTAAACTCCTGGACACCTCTAATTTGCTTAGACTTTGCCATATAATTAGAAAATGTTCTTTAAAAGTTATTACGTTCTCCCACACAGGAAACATGGACAGGCTGACTCAGCTTACTAATGGCTTTGGAATGGAATGGAATGGATATGCATTTTTACCCTTATGCGTTTTCACTTTGCACAGACAGAAATTCAGGGTGTATCTGGTGACAATGAGAGCATTTATTTAAAAACATTTTTTAATGGTTAGTTATTTCTGAGAGAGAGAGAGAGAGAGAGAGACAGATCATGAGTGAGAGAGGGGCAGAGAGAGATGGAGACAAATAATCTGAAGCAGACTCCAGGCTCTGTGCTAACAGCACAGGCTGTTTGACGCGGGGCTCGAACCCACGAGCTGTGAGATCATGACCTGAGCCGAAGTTGGACAGAGAGCATTTGTTTAAAAATCTGGGAAGAATGTTGGCAAAGAACTCTTTAATAATATGTCCTTTATTATCATTCCATTTAGTTGCATAGTTTTTTTCACGTTTTAATTTTAATTGAAGTTTTACGTTTTAATCATAAAGAAGTTACAGAAACAATGGTACTTATTCATTGAACTAATTAGTTATTTAATTTATTTACTTTCTTAAGGAAATATATATTGCGTATAAATATAATTTGTAGAAACTTATAGTTATTCTTATATTTGCCATATAACATTTTCAGGTGTATAATGATTCGATATTTGTCTGTCACCACACATGGTAACAATTTTTTTCTTGTGATGAGAACTTTTAAGATTTACTCTTAGCAACTTTCAAAATATGCAATACAGTATTGTTAACTATAGTCATCATGCTATATATTTACATCTTCACGACTTAATTATTTTATAACTGGAGTTTTTACCTTTTGACTCTTTATGCATTTGGCCCAACCCCTTTCAACCCACCTGCTGCCTCTGCCAACCACCAATCTATGGTCTGTATCTATGAGCTTGGTGGTTTTATTTTTATTCTACATATATGTGAGATCATATGGTATTTGACTTTCAGTCTGACATATTTCACTTAGATAATACCCTCTAGGTCCATTCATGTTGTTGCAAATGACAAATTCTTATTCTTTTTTAATAGCTGAATAATATTCCTTTGTGTATGTGTGTGTGTGTGTGTGTGTATATACCACATTTTCTTTATCCTTTCATCTGTCTAGGGACACTTGAGTTTTTTTCTGTATCTCAGCTATTGTAAAAATACTGCACTGAACATAGGGGTGCATATATCTTTTTGAGTTAGTGTAATATAGGTATTTTCAAATGTTTGAAATGAGAAATTTGACCTGGAAAAATTAAATTTTTTTTAATCAGCTAATGTTTTGTTTCCCAAGAGAGGGAAATGGAGATAAGAGGAACAGAAAAAAAAAAAAAAAAGAGAAAAGAAAAAGAAAAGAAAGGAAGTCAACTGGCTTCAGGCAGATATGAAATTACTATTGTAAAGCTTTATTTTGTTTTCTGTACAAGGAGAGGAAAGAAAGTTTAGGTATTGAAAAACAGATTTTAACATATACATACATAAAAGAGAATGACCACACATTTAGATAGAAACTCAGGTCCTTGATAATTTTATTAAGCCATGGAATTAAAAAGCCAATACTGTTTAAATCAAGTTGGTAAGGAAGGAGGGATAAGTCCTGTATTGTTACCTTCTTTTTTTTTAAAGACAAATCAGACCAACCAATCTCCTCATGTGGGTTTATTTGTTTTCTGTTTTAAAGTACTTCTCCAATGAACTATCTTGTTCATTTCAAAAGCCCAAGTGGCAACTGCAACACTAAAATATCCCTGGTGAAATATTGTGTTTATTGGAGACAGAGGTGTACAAATTCCTGTTAAAATGAGAAAACATGAAGGAAGCAAGAGGTTGGCTTGGAAGATGTGCAGTTTTAGATTGTGACAACTAGGAAAAATAACATGGTTTATAAAAATGGGGTAATTTCTGGGGTCCCTGGGTGGCTCAGTCAGTTAAGTGTTCAATTTTGGCTCAGGTCAGGATCTCAAGATTCACAAGTTTGAACCCCGACTGGGGCTCTCTACTCTCAGTGCAGAGCCAAATTCGGATCCTGTCCCCAACACCTCCCCCCCCCCACACACACACATACCTCTGCCCCTCTCCCACTCGCTCTCTCCCTTTCTCTCAAAAATAAACAAACATTTGAAAAAAAGGGGAGTAATTTCTGATCCCCACAACTTGGCCACTGGCCCGTCATCACTGATCACAGATCCAGACAGACAAAACTAAATGGACCAGTCCTCAGAGACACAAAGACAGAACTCTATCTGATTTAGAAATGGTGATTGAAAGCCAAGTTTGTCCTAGGGTCGCTGGTCTGAAGAGACCTGAACGCTTCAGCCCTCGGGGGATAGCTCAGAAACAGACTTGTCAGGCTTGTGTCCACTCTTGCCCTGTGGGCTTCGCCTCTTAGGACAACACAAAATATCAATGCAAACTAATAAGCAATGAAATAAAAGCAGGGAACAAAAGACCAAAAACAATGTTATCAAAGAATACTAATGTGATAAGGCAATCAAAAAAAATTCCCAGAGCTCTTCTTCCAAGGGAAATAAAATTAACTCAACACGGAAGCTTCAACAAAATATAAGAACTCAGTTCAGCATGCACGTACTTCCCAGCTCTGAGCAGATGTCAGTCATCCAGAGAGAATCACAAGGGGTCTTACTGAACCGAGAGTCTTGTCCGAGCAATGGGAGCTTTAGCTGAATCTGTGTTTTTGTCTCTGCCCTCAAGCCAAACACTGCTAGGAGCACACCTGTAGTTGAACAAGTTGGGTTATTTTTTTACTACTCTTTGCAGCTTGAGAGACACACACTGTGGGGAAATGTGGGGTATCTCACTAAGAGGATGCCAGAAAGGATTTATTATAAGTTTTTGGTGTGCATTCACTGAGTCAGGAGGGGCTTCTCCCCGAATTGCGTGCTGTTGTGGGTAGAGGTAAGTCTATGATCTGGTAGCTTAATCCATGTATCTACTAAGGTGCAAGGAATAAAGTGAGGCTACTGCTGTAATTGGTGAATCTGGTGAATGCACATCAGCCTGTTTGGTCATTTTTGTGGTTCGGACTATACTTGTGGTTTTGTGTTCAGACACGATTACAGAGGAGTCTTGTTTTTGTTTTGATTTTTCACAGGCACGGAATGGCCTGGTCTGCTGTTGGTGTTCTATGACCTGGTTTATGGTGCACAGAACGCTATGGTGTGGCTCTCAGGCCAACCCCCCGCCAGCACCAAGGCCTGGCTGACAGTTCAGGCCCCTTACAAAGCTATCATGGGCTGCCTTCCCCTTTCTCAGTGGCTAAAGAAAAAATGTGACACCCAGAAAGGGGCTTGCTGAGCCGTGGAAGTGGCCAAGGGCATCTCCCGACAAATGTTGGCAGTGTCCAAGCACCATGCAAATGAGGGAGCTACCGTCTATGGGTATTTCAGTCCCACATCTGTATACCTCATACACCATCCTCTTGTTTTCATGTCATCAAGAAACTTTTTATCTTGAATTTGTGTGTGTCTTTGGATAGGGTAAGAATGTTCTGGTTTCTTTAACGTGATAATCTATGTAATGCTCATAATAAATGATATTTTAAATTTATATTATATATATATTGATATATATAATTTTTATATGTTTAAATGTAAATATTAAGTAAATGCCATAATCTCACTTTCCTCCCAATATCCTGCTCCCTGTTGCCCAGCCCAAATAGAAATCACTATGTTATTCTTTTTTTTTTAATTTTTTAAATGTTTATTTATTTTTGAGAGAGAGAGAGAGGGAGCGTGCATGAGAGGGGGAGGAGTAGAAAAAGAGAGGGAGACACAGAATCCAAAGCAGACTCCAGGCTCTGAGCTGTGGGCACAGAGCCCCATGCGGGGCTTGAACTCATGAACTGTGAGATCATGACCTGAGCCGAAGTTGGTCACTTAACGGACTGAGTCACCCAGGTGCCCCATCACTATGTTATTCTTATTTGAACTCATGTCAGAAAAAAAAAATTCAACCCAATAAAAATATAGACATTTATAAGCTTGCTAAGCCTCCATTTTCTCATGCATAAAAATGAGGTGTAATATCTATCCCTTATCATAAAGCAGTTAGTGACTAGTGTGTGTGTGGTAAGGGCTCAGTAAATTACGCTATTGTTATAATCATTACCTTATATTTTCTTTTTCTCTTTTTTTAAAGTGGTTTTGGGGTGTCTGGGTGGCTCAGTCAGTTAAGCGTCCAACTTCAGCTCAGGTCATGATCTCACCATCTGTGAGTTCGAGCCCCATGTCGGGCTCTGTGCTAACAGCTCAGAGCCTGGAGCCTGATAAGGATTCTGTGTCTCCCTCTCTCTCTGCCCCTCCCCTGCTTTTGCTCTGTCTCTCTTGCTCTCAAAAATAAATAAAACATAAAAAAAATTTTAAAGTGTTTTTATTTTACTTTTGAGAGAGAGAGAGACAGAGACAGAGACAGAGGAGGAGACAGGGAGAGACAGTGCAGAGCTGGGTGCGGGGCTCAAACTCACGAACCATGAGATCACAACCTGAGCTGAAGTCAGATGCTTAATCGACTGAGCCACTCAGGCACCCCTACCTCCTATTTTCTATGTGACTTTTCTCTTTCTCTTTTGTACTGCCCTCTCTCTCCGTCAGTATTTATGATCTCTATCCCCTAACTGCCCCCTGAGCTTCATACTTCCTCTGCCCATTTCAGGTGTCCATGGGGTTTTCTCAACCTGAGCCTGTTCCAAACTAGACCAGTTCCCTTCATTCTACTACCCCCTCCTTAGGTCTGAATTTCAACTCCCTTCATTGTGTACCCTGGGCAGGTTATCTAACCATTCTGGGCATCCTCAATGGACACATCTGTAAAATGAAGGAAATGACAGTAGCTATGTCACTTGGTTGTAGTAAGGATCAAATACATTGATGCACACAAGGCAGAGGGCCCGCTGAGAACGCCTGGCACACAGCAAATGTTCTGCAAGTGTTAGCTGCTAGTATCATCTGTTTCCTCCTCTTCAGCATCCATTACACCTTATAAATCAGTACGACACCCTTTATAAGTCCCCCGAATAATGTCACTGCCATACAACCAAAGCTCTCAGCTAGAGACGATGCTCTATTTCTCTTTCTGTCTCATCCCCTGGATCACCTGGACTATCCAGTCCTGTGCTTTTTGTCTCTGAACTAGACCTTCAGCTCCTCTCCTCCAAGCTTCTGTGTTAGTCTGGGCACTCTTCACCTTTTGCCTACGGTGGTCTCCACCTATGTCTCCCAGCTCTGGTGTTTCACCCTGCAGCCGGCCTGTCCCCTGCGTCACAGCCATGGTCTGTCCTGAAATGTAAATGCTATTCTGGCAAGCACACTGTAGCTACCATGTGCCGAACGCTACTCTCAGAGTTTTATGCTATTAACTCATTGGTTATCTGTGTTCAATGACTTCTCCCTCTTTCATATATTATTTATTTAATCAATACATCTTATATTCATTCGATAAATCAGGAGCTAAATCAGCCAGGATCCTGCCAGGAAACAAGATGGCATGGCCCAAATACGGTGATTTGAGAAAAGTGTAATAATGGAATTATTTACAGTGTTGTGAGTAGTGCGCAGGGAGGCCACATGGAAGGGGGGTTAGTGAGAGCGGGGCTCCACTACCACCCTTAGGCTTGATGGGGTGCAAGGAAGGGCTGCTCACCAGATATGGTAGAAGGTTGTGTGGAGGGGGCCTGCATGACAGGAAGAGCCAAGGGAATGGAATCCAAGACAGCCGCAGGGAGGCCTAAGGGAATCATTCCCATGACCTCACTTACCTCCCTTCCTCCAATATCCTGCTTCTCATTGGCCAGCCCAAATGAAAGCCGAAAGACAAAAAGCCCATTGATGCAGTCTCCACAGTTCAGTCTCCTGGGGCCATAGAACAGAGTGGAAACAGGTAAAGAGGGGCTCTGGAGGGCCAGACCTCTTAGTAATCCAAACGCGAAGTGAGCAGGCACCCGCTGCCAAAGGGGAAGAAGGTAACTGGACCTTGCCTGGCATGACAGAGGTCACCCCCTCACAAAACCCTTCTTATACCGAGCGTGCTCTTATACCGAGCCAAACGGAACAGATGAAATCCCTGTGTTCCTGAAGCTCCCACAAGAGTAGACCTTAAGTGAAGTCTATAAAACTTACAGATTCTAGCCTGTTCTGCCATTTTCTTTCATATATATTCCACTACTTCCAGTCTCTTCCAATAGCGTAGTTAGAAGCATGGGGGGAACTCACACCCATTCTACTTTGCTTCAGCCCCTTGAGTAGATCTAGCCCCATGTTTATTTTTTAAAATATTTTTTAATGTTTATTTATTACTGAAAGACAGAGAGAGACAGAGTGTGAGTGGGGGTAGGCAGAGACAGAGGGCGAAACACAGAATCTGAAGCAGGTTCCAGCCTCTGAGCTGTCAGTACAGAGCCTGACGCAGGGCTCAGACTCACGAACCACAAGATCATGACCTGAGTCGAAGTCGGACGCTTAACCGATTGAGCCACCCAGGAGCCCAGAACTAGCTCCACGTTTAATCTAACTGCAAAGAAGGCTGGAATTTGTAGAAGAGCCGTTGGAAGATTTTAGTGAGCGCCACTCTCTCTGCCAGAGTTTCTCAGAGTATTTTTTGCTTACCTCCTAGTTCTTAGCTTAGTTCTATTTAACAAACCTCTGACATGGACACTGCCAGTCAACCAGGGTTCTCTTGAGATTTTTTTAAGAACAAAAATGACCAAACAAGCGTTTTATCATGGGCAAGTGCACACAAGCTAACAGTGCCTAACAACCTGCCAGAAGGAGCTTGAGAAATACTCCCTGTTTTTGTCAAAGGAATTGGTGCTGATAATTTTGTAACTAGGTGGTGACAGTGGACATAAAGGAGACTGGATTTTCTTTGCACTCACAGGTGCCAGTTATGAACACCGCATCCAAACTTCAGCACTAGCTCTGAGAAAAGAGACAGAATTCCTTCAGTGATTTTTCCATTTTGGTAAGCATACTAGTCTCTCTCAGTAGAGGGCACTGGAATGGCTTTGCAGGAAGAAGGGGCAAATCTTGCTGGCTCAGGCTGCTGGTGATTGTGTGAGGTGGGGGAGTGTGACAGGCTGGCCACCTGCCTGCAGTGCGGGGTTCACACTATGAAGGCAGCATTGAGTAGTTGTGACAGAGACTGTATGGCTCATGAAGCCCAAAATATCTACCATCTGGCCCTTTACAGAAAGTTTGCTGATCCCTGCTCTAGTCTAATAGTGGAAAAGAATAAATACAAATACAAAATTAAAAAAACACACGAATTAATGCAAAGCATCTATTTAAGTAACTGAGATGTTCTACTAATTTTTCTCCAAAAAATGTGGTATGTTCATGCTAATCTTTACTTTTTTTAATGTTAACCATAACTTTTTTCATGAACATGTATTTTATGAATAAACTCTCAGTATAAATTATAGATTTTAAAATAGCTCCTCCTATGATCTGGGTAACTCAGCAATAAGAATGGTCATAGATGTTGGATTTGTACTCTGCCTGCATTTTGATTCCCTTATCACTCAAAAAAGCCAACAAATATTATTTGAAGGTGTGGAGTTTTTTGTTTGTTCTTCTTCTTCTTTTTTTTTTTCCCCCAGCAACCTTTATCAACTTCCAGAAAAAAGTCTGGCTTTCATAAAGATAGAATGGCCTTTTTCATTTGTGGGTAGTGTATTTTATAAAATCAGACAAGATTTCAGAGCTATATTAATATGTTTTTTCCCTCTCCCTGCCTGAACTTTGGCTGTTACCTTCTTTCTTTACCCTCATTCTCCATTTTCTTGGAGTCGGGGTTGCTGGGTGAGGTGATAATAATGGAGTTATTTTTCCTTGGATTCTAATTTTTCTTGAGATTCTATGGATACAAACACTATTACATTCTTTTTTTTAAAATTTTTTTAATGTTTATTTATTTTTGAGAGAGAGGCACACAGAGCATGAGTGGGGGAGGGGCAGAGAGAGAGGGAGACACAGAATCGGAAGCAGGGTCCAGGCTCCGAGCTGTCAGCACAGAGCCCGACGCGGGGTCTGAACCCACGAACCGTGAGATCATCACCTGAGCTGAAGTCGGACGCTTAACCGACTGAGCCACCCAGGCGCCCCTGTACAAATCTTTAAAAACCATTTTGGTTTTGTATCTCACAGCATTCTTAAAGTGTTAATTCTCCTAGTTATCAGTTACTTATCTCCTGTGAATGTGATAACGATTCTTACTAAATAGGGATTCATTGTGGTAAAGTGCAATACAAGACAACTTACTTTTGGGCTACAGAAGCCTAATGAGGGGAAATAATGTTTGAATACAGTAACAGATCAAAGAAAGACATGTATGTAGGAATCCATGGTCTTTGCAAACTAATTTTTTTTTTTTTAAAAACAAAATGTTTTTTCTATTTGGTTGCAACACTACTAAGGTAATCAGTTGATACTTAGTATTTTTAAACTTTCAGAGAAAACATTTCCACTTTTAAAAAGCTCTTTTAAAAGGGTAACGTAAGAAGATTATAAAGGTATGATGAATGGGTCTTTCACTGCCACATGGCATGTTGTAGCTGTCAGATAATTTTTTCCAAAATAAGTGTTGATTAGCACAGGTTAAATAAATTCTCCTAGAAATTAGCGTTGGCAAATACTGTACTCAAGGTATGGGACACAAGTGATTTAGACATTGATGTGTATCTCTCGAAATTTCCCTAAGGACCGTGAAGGCAGGAACCTCATCTGATTTTGTTGCCACTGTTCTCCCAGCATCTAGCTCACAGTGTGTGCCCACACTGTGAACAGTGTGAACACTTTGATTCTCACACCTCCCCAAGGCCTCCGATACCTCATTCCATCAATTACCCTTTCATTCTCCAACCTCTCCCTCTCTGCTATCTATTGACCCTCAGCAAAACTGAGCACGCTGATTAAGCAAAACCCCTCTGCTCAGCCAGTCGTCAGCCACCTGCCCTCTGTCGTACCCACTTTCCTTCACAGCCAAACTATAAGGCATTGTTAGAAATAAGAGAACTGTGGTAGGGAGAGTTATTCTGGTCTCACAGAAGTCCCAGCTCCGGACTTTGCTAAAAGTCCTTCATCCCAGGGATGCAAAGAACAGTAAAATTTCCCCACAGCTCATTTATACCGTCCTGAACCCAGGACTGGGTGTGTAGACGTTATCTGTAGCTCTGCTCACTGACAGCTTTGAACTTCACAAGTGCTGCTGTAGAGGCCTGTTCTCCAAATGGATTCTGACCAATGAACATTTCCATATATTAGACCTGCTGCAGTCGGAATGGAGGACAAAACCTGAGTGTGCAGTTCTATATGAGGTGACGACTGTGACATTTTCTGTGGCCTGAAGAATTACTTGAAGTAAAAGAATGTTTAAGAAATATTTAAAAAATGCCTCCCAACTATATATACAGTGGTATTTTATAAAGAGCACAAATTGGAATATACAAATTCAGAATTGAAACTAGACAGAACTTTGGGCGTCATCTAGGGCTTTATGCTGATTCTAGGCCACGGCTGAGTATTGTGATCTTTCACATTTTAAAGCCCCCAAAAAAGAGCAAAAAAAATTTCAAAATGACTTTAAGGGACAATTCATATATAAAGTGACCCTTTGAGAAGGAAATAGTAATATTTATCCATATTATCTGCTTAAAGATTTGTATCAAGCTTAGCAGTGATGGAACCAGTTTTTTGAAAACATGACATAAATTAAGATCCTGACACTGAGTGCCTACTCACAATCTACCCAGATTTTGAACTGCTAATTCCATTTTCTTGCAGATAAGGCTAACATACAAAATGTGTCAGACTATGCAACTGACATTTCAGAAAATTAAACTAGTGATATTAGGAAATGACTCTAAGATGATCTGTCAACAGCTCCCTTAATAAATGTGAAACAGAAACCTCTCAGAAAAAAGGATAAATTTTAAGCAAGAACATTAAAAATATTGCAGACCAAATACTGAAGAATAATTGTTTACACTTGGATTATAATATTGACTTGATGATGATTTAACCGTGTTCCAATCGTGTACCTCAATGATAAAAAGATTCCATTCACTTACTGGCCTGCACTGATTATATCAAAAACAAAAACCTCCAAATGATCCATAGACTGCCTTGACAGGATTTGCTTTAATCTGAAAGAGTAACTTCCAAGAAAAGTCACACACACAAAAGATCTCAGAATAGAAATCTAAGTATCCATCAAAGAAATCACCCTCAAAGAGTAACAGCCTTAATTGTGTTATTGTACTATCTTTTTAGGATTACCACCAATTTTCGATGACTCACATGAAACGTATTTAAGATCTAGTGGAAAGATTAGGGATGCTTAGCCTAAACGCAAGGCACACGTTGTCTCATTGCGCTTGTACGTGCATCTTTGTTCATGGAATATTCATTCACACTTCGGGCCACTGGGTAAGTGACACAAAACTCTTTAGCTTCAATTACAAATTCTCATTTGTAAAATGGGGAAAGTATCTGTGAACACCATTTCCCTGGATACTGGCTAGATGAATTAGTTACAAAATGGTATTGATGCAAATTAATTAAATTAAGCATTCTTATTCACTTTGGGTTTTTTTAATGTTTATTAATTTTTGAGAGTGAGCACGTGCACGAGCAGGGGAGGAGCAGAGAAGGGGATAGAGGACCTGAAGTGGGCTCTGCATGGACAATAGAGAGCCCGATGTGGGGCTTGAACCACAAGATCATGCATGACCTGAGCCAAAGTCAGACTTAGCTTAAACGACTGATCACCCAGGCGCCCCTCATTTTATGTGCCTTTTTAAATATTATTTTTGAGACACAAACACACACACACACACATATATATATATATATATATATATATATATATATATATATATAGAGAGAGAGAGAGAGAGAGAGAGAGAGAGAGAGAGAGAGAGAGAGAACAAGCAGGCGAGGGGCAAAGGACACAATCTGAAGCAGGCTCCAGGCTTCAAGCTGTCAGCACAGAGCCTGATGCCCATGGGGCTCGAACTCACAAACTGTGAGATCATGACCCGAGCTGAAGTTGGCTGCTAAACTGACTGAGCCACCCAGGCACCGCTTATGTGCTTTTAATAATAAAAGCTTATAAAACTGACAAATTAAATAAAGTAAAAGAAGCAACCTTATCTGGCTATCTAATGATTTAGAAATGGTTTAAAAGAAGCTTTTACCATCAGTGTCAGCTCACAAAGCTCTGGAAAAGTAAATATTCTTTGAGAAGACTCATCTTCCACATAATTAATAATCTTTTAATTTCGCCAAAGCCAATACAATAATCCTGAAAGTAATTCTCTTTTTTATCCCTTAAAATTTAAAACGTAGTTTTAACCATATTTTCAGTAAGATCTTCATTGTGTACCAGCTATGGGAGTTTCTTAAAACCCAAGTTTTAAATACTTTTCTGTGCGTAACACAGATATCATATTTATATATTATCAGTAACACAGAGGATGCCTTGGTGTAGAACATTTATTTATTTATTCCATGAAACACTCAAAGTTTAGGTCAGTGGGAAATAATTTTAATCAAGGAATTGTACAATTTCTTCCCACATATCTTGCTTTGTATTAGGAAATGACACTGCGATCCATTTCACTAAAATATTACAAAATATTTACAAGAAAATATTAACTCAAACACAAAAGGCAAGATGG
>CM053571.1:87447962-87522003 GCA_028646485.1 Cryptoprocta ferox | reverse complement strand
CCATAGGCTGAGGTCTTTTTAAGGATGGAGGGTGGCTGGGCACCAGGAAGTGGAATGTCCTGGATCAGAATGTTGGAAGGAGCATGTGGCATATCTGGCAAAGGAATACTCTCCACTTCCACATGCTGAGCATTCTGAAACAGAAAATTTTTCAATAGTATGATAAGAGCAATCCACAAACTAAACACTAAAAACTCACTATCTGCTGTTTTATAAATTGGATTTGCTTTCCACCTAAATATCAGGAAAAAACATCAGTATTTGTCAATATTTCCAAAATCTGTCAACGAATGGACAAAAAATCCTTATCACCTCTAAAAAAGACAAAACTCTGCTGTTTTCCTCCCCCCTATTATCAACTTATCCTTTTGGGTTATGGTTTGAAATAGCTGTTTATAGAAATCCAACTGTTAAAAGTATCTAGCACCAAAGCCACCCTTTTAAATGTTCTGGATGATAAACAGCACTTACCAATTAACTTAGAAATAGCATATACAGTGGAAGAGCTTGGGTTTCTAAAATTAAGTCTGCCTTCACTGAATTTCTGCCACACACTAGCTGTGTGACTAAGCAAAGTTACCTTAGTTTCCTTATCTATAAAATGGGACCTATACTACCTACTTCATAACAACCATACCATTTGCTTTTTTTCACATTTTTGAAACAAAATTCAGTGAAATGTATAAATTCTATGTTTTGACAAATGAATATAGTTCATACACCTCTGTCAATCCTTAACAATATCCCAAAGCAACCACTGTTATAAATTTTTTCATCCACAAATTAGTTTTGCCTGTTCTAGAATGTCATACAAATATAATAACTATGAAGTTCAACATGGTTTGAGACATATCCATTAAAAAATTTTTTTTAATCCCATGTGATTTTGAGGATCAGTAGATCATTCTTCTTTGTTGCTGAGTACATTCAATTTTATAAATATACTAGTTTGTTTATCCATTATCCTATTAATGGACATCTGGGCTACTTCTAGTTTTTGGCTATTATTGTGTTGGCAGACGGATTAATTTCTCTTGTGTAAATATGTAGCATTAGATTTGCTGGCTCATGGGGTAGGTGTATGTTTAGTTTGACAAGAAATTGCCAAGAAGGGGCGCCAGGGTGGCTCAGTCAGTTAAGTGTCAGACTTCAGCTCAGGTCGTGATCTCAGAGTTTGAGTTTGAGCCCCACACTGGGCTCTGTGCTGACAGCTCAGAACCTGGAGCCTGCTTTGGATTCTGTGTCTCTCTGTCTCTCTGTCTGCCCCTCCCTGGCTGTGCTCTCTCTCTCAAGAATAAACATTAAAAAAAAATTGTCAAGAGGAAGAAGTTTAATACAACCAATTCTCACACTGATAATTTTAAAAGCAAATCTAAAAACATTTTGTTTCTCTCTCTAAAGAAACTTGATTACCTTGACAGCATCAAAATATTGGCTAAGTTGAGCCCTCTTCTGTTCATATTCTACTTCTAGCTTTCTCAATTCTTTGTAAATATCTGGATTTTCTTTTTCATAGAGTCGTAGAATACGTTCAAAGGTTTCACGCAGCTTTTTACGCTTGTCTTTCAGCACCTTCTCATTTAGCTGTGGTTGCTGCACTGGGTTAAACTCTAAGAGAAAAGAGTAGATATTCAAATTAAACACAAAAAGTCATTTCCTTTAGGTATCAACTGACTACATCATTTACAATCTCCCTATATGCTAAAACTTTTAAAAGGAGTCTAGACCAGGTATACACTTCTAAATTTTATTAAAAAGTACAATACACATTTGCTGATATTCTACCTTTTTAAGATAGGCATTAATATTACTTTCTTTTGTAAAAACATCACTTAATTAATTTTCATCACTGTAATAAAAATCAAGTTTCATTCCCTTATGGTAACAACTTGCTATAGTGAGGCTTCAGTCAACCTGACTCTGTCTTTTAATTCTGAGACCCTGGGCATTTTACTTAAATTCTATGATCTTTAGCTTCTTCATCTGGAAAATAGGGATATCAACTACTTTACAACAAAGTTCTGATGACTAAATGGGATCACAAATAAAATATCCAGTGGTGTCTAGCTCACCCCTTAATTATTTTTATAGTGGACTGGTGTCTGGCTACCACACAATCCTCTCTCTTTCCATGTGTTCAACAAAGGGCTTCATATCAGGTCTTCTGCCCCAAGAGTTATTATCAGCACAAGACTCCCAGGCTTGCCTGGTCAATTATATCTGCCTCCTTCCACTACCCCTGCCAGTGACCAACTCAGAGATCAAATGGCACATGATCAAAACTGAAACCAGATCCTTCTGAGATTTTAACCTTGTGTCCCACTAATTCCAAACACATATTTCATGTTCCATCCCAAGAAGTTCATTGGCAATATACTGAATGAGGCTAACAAGAGTAGAGCAGACAGAATCTTAATAATGGTATTTGTGTTTTCTAGGAGAGCTTCCCTCTGGGATTTACCAGTTATGGGAGTCAATGTACATATTATTTCTGCCTAAACTAGATTGAAATAAGTTTTATAAACTGTGCAAGTTTTATAAATTGTAATTAGAGCCCTGATCAACAGTGTTCTCTTCTTTTTTTACAGATAGCAAGTTTAATTATCTTCTTTCCTAAATCATAGTAACCTTGGTGATTTATTCAGAAGATAGTCTTATATCACACACTATTCTTAGTGTGATTAATACAAGTGTTGAATGCCCGAGTTTTAATCCCAGCTTGCTACTTTCTAATAGCAGGACCTTGAGGAAACTATGTGCCTGAGTTTCCTTACCTATCAAATAGGTGTTGTAACACACCTACCCAAAAGCTGTTGTAAGGATTAAATAACATCTGGCAAAACATTGGTACACAGCAAGATAAGAGGTCAATAAACCTCAAATATGACTATTATCTCCTTTTAAAACCACATAACTCATTGAAGTCATTTTAAGAGGTAATGTCTTGACATCTTAGGGAGAGCAACTGTCCATAGTAATATTTAAAGCAGAGGCAACAAGCAGGATCAATTACAGCTGAACTGGGGAAGATCTGGGATCATGCAATCTGACCCAGAACTCTTGTCCAGGCTAAACGCATAAGCTTTGCCACACTATTTAACAAAACTTCTTAATACCATAACCTCACATAACTGGATTTTTTAAACCCATTTAATGTATTGTTGAGATCCACTGTACCTCTTTTACTTACTATCTGATTTTTGGCAAACCACTTAAACTGGGAACCTTTGCTAACAAAACGTGGAAAAATAATTTAATTATGCAATTAAAAAAAAGGTCCATCAACAGATAAATGGATAAAGATGTGGTATGTGTATGTATATATATATATGTGTATATATATATGTACGTATACACACACACACATATACACATACATATACACAATGAAGTACTCCATACACACAATGGAGTATTACACTTGGCAATCAAAAAGAATGAAATCTTGCCATTTGCAACAACGTGGATGGAACTAAAAATGTATCATGCTAAGAGAAATTAGAGAAAGACAAATATCCTATGACTTCACTCATATGTGGAATATAAGAGATACAAAACAGATGAACATAAGGGAAAGGAAGCAAAAATAATACAAAAATAGGGAGGGGGACAAAACACAGGAGGCTCTTAGAGAACAAACAGGTTTGCTGGGGGTCTGGGGGTTGTAGGTGGGGGGATGGGCTAAATGGGCAAGGGGTAGTTAAGGAAGACACTTGCTGGGATGAGCGGTGGGTGTGATATGTAGGGGATAAATCACTGGATTCTACTCCTGAATTCATTAGTGCACTATATGCTAACTAACTTGGATGTAAATTAAAAAAAAATAAAAAATAAATTAAAAAATGGTAGAAGGAGCCAGAAAAATAAATCCCATTTGTGGGTTGGGATAAAATTTCCACTGGCAGCATCACACAGACCATTCTCAAACAACTTTGATGCAAGGAAAGATAAGTTATTTGTGTGATTTCGGTTATAAAAAAAAATTGTGACACTGAAGATGCACAGGAAGAAACTGAGTAAGATTACTCAAAGAAATGTGAAAAAAGGGAGAAATCCTAATATGATATTCTATAAAACTAGATTTTAAGTATTTGATGACTTCTGCTACCTTACTAAGTGGGTCAAGTGTCTCTGATCTCATTGGGAAAAATGAGAAACTGATAAATTCAAGGTGAGGTAATATTTAGATTTATATGGTAGTTACCAACATTAAAAACCAAAACACACAAAAACCTCCAGATTTCAAACACCAGAATTCAGTCTTCTCTGGAAAAAATTAACTGGTCAAAATAGGCTTTCATAACCTCAATAACAATTAGTTCAAGCTCAATAATGGCATTCATCTTACTCTAGATAAGATCTTCAGTGTGCAAATTGCTCCCCACCACTCCATTTTGTCTTCCTGACACTAAAACTAAGCCTGTCAAATGTAATCATGTTTTTTTTTCTCACGGCTGTGCTGCTCTACTCATTACCTGCTTGCCTGCCTCTATGTATAAGACCGTTATCCCTGCTATGAAATCTAGCCTTTTTATAAATTCTTACCCATTTCATCCAGTTTCTCCATGTCCCGGATAATCTGTTTGGGATCTTTCATCTTTAAAACTGCAGCTCGCACCATCATGCGCTGTTTTTTGTTCTTAGAGAAACAAAAGAGCACTAGGTCAAGAAACTGGACACTCAGGAGTTTTTATTTCAATTTGCATCAAGAATCTATTTAGAATGAAGCTGAATTTCTCCTTGGTTTCTGATCTTTTTTCAACCACCATACCCAAAGCTATGTAATTTTTTGCTCTCAAAAATATTTCAACTGTAGACAAAAAGATAAACATTATTTACTATGTGTGTTTTCTCAGGCAAGTACTTCCTTTAATTTTGTGAGATTTTTAGCAATTACTTAAAAAAACCTTAGTTTAAGATTAATTCTAAAATTATATATTAGAGAATAATTTTGCAGATTTGATTGATACTAAACAATGAAATAAGAAAACCTAATTAAATACTGTTAAAAATCTGCATTCTCTCAATGTGTTAAGGCATGATACTAAAAAGTAAATACTTTCTTATTCTGGGTAAACACTTTGCCACAAACTCAACAACTACAAAATGAAAAAAAAGAACCCACAAAACAATTTAGAATCATATTTATTTCCATTCACTAATTCAGTAACTTTTCACAGAGCAGTATGCTTTAATAGCAAAAAGAAATTCCTTTCAAAGATATTTATTTAACTCACTGGGAAAGATAATCAAATAGACAGTGTTACAATAACTCATCATAAGCTTAGCTGCAAAGTTTTTTCAGTTCAGTTTCCAAATATGGTATTCTGGCTTAGTAAATTTTATGGTTTGTTATAAGCAGCATGACATATCTTTTCTGACAAATAATTGCAAATGTTGTTTTGAAATCCACTAAACCCAAACAGTAAGATGTGCCAAACACCACTTATTGGCTCATAGGATGCTTCTGAAATCATACCTTCTTTAATTCTCTCTTTCGGGCTTCTTTTCCTTTAGAGAGAGAGAAAATATAAAACTTTCAAATATTGAACACTAACATTTTCTCCAACTTCATACAGATTAATTCTTATTGTGGGAGGCTATCCTATGCATGCAGAATATTTAGCAGCATCTGTGGCCTCTACCCACTAGATGCCAATAGCACCCTTTAATTATGTGAACCAAAAATGTCCTGAGCGCTTTTGTTTTAAGCTTCTTAAAAAATTACTATGAATCTGAAAGAAAAAGATGTCATAAAATATTAAACAAAAGTTTACAGAACTAATTAGTTCAAAATTTCACATATAAGAAGAAAATTTTAAGCCAATTTTACTTTGCAAGTCAATCAAATTAAAAATGTGGGTACTGGGTGGCTCAGTAGGTTAAGCCACTGACTCTTGGTTTCGGTTCAGACCGTGATCTTGCGGTTCCTGGGTTCAAGCCCAATGTCAGGCTCTGCGCTGACAGTGCAGAGCTTGTCGGGGATTCTCTCCCTCTCTGCCTCTCCCCCTGATCATGCGCACACTCTCTCAAAATAAAGAAATAAACTTAAAAAAAATGGGTGCTAATTTTTTTTTGCATGTTTAAAGTTTTCATCAAGTGCCCACAAGAACACTGGATAACTTTATACAACTGACTCCTAGCACAGCTGATTTTATAATTAAGGCATAATAGATTCTCTAGTGTTTGCAATTTTATTACTCCTCTTCTTTATCATTCCATACTAATGGACACTTACGGGCTTGGTCTGTAGGGTTCATAAATTTTCCACTCTTGGTGGATGATGTAGATCTCCGTCCCATGTTGACAACTTGTATGATTTACTTATTCATTAAAAAAAAAAACCCTGCAAAGACAAAGAAATAAGCTTAATTTTTCTCTATTTACAAAATTTCTTCCATTTTACGTTAAAAATTTCTACCAATCTCTTGAAAAGAAACATTCCTTTGATTATTAACTTTTTAATATGGATCACAGACCAACTCTGTCAACTAAAAAAAATCAGAATATGCTTCGACAATATGGGACAAGTCATACATACGAAAAATCGTTAGTCCTTTTTCTACACCCTCCCTTTGTTTATATTTAGGGTGAAAGAGGAATCAAAAGAGAATGGAGATAATGATGTGGGTTCAAACAACAGAGCTCCCCCTTGCCCCTCTCCATGGTTCTTCTTGGCCATGTATTCCCAACATCTTTAAGATAATAAAAACTCATTAATTTAAGGCTATTTAATTCAGATTTCCTTCTAAATCAGATAGAATTCTTGACTCTTAAGAGCTTAAGACATAACTAAAGGCGCTAATAATAAAAATAAAAGTATTATATGAAGGAGTGTCCAAAAATGTCAAGAGACACATTTTTCTACTAGTACCCACTTGATTCCTGATTTCTGTTTGAGGGGAAATATTTTGCAAGTCAAGGCTTTTCTTAATCTGAGACATTATATTACTTCTTTCTTTTGTTCCAATCAAGCTTTAACTTGTTAACGCTCACCCTTCCCAATAATAAAGTGGACAAATTTACTTCCTTTTGAAAGTAGACTTTTAAAGAGTGGGAAAGGGAAGATCATGAGGCAAAATTTTTAGTAGGCTGTACAATTAATTTTACCTCTCCTTCTTCCTTGTATGAAGATTTTGTCAGAAAAGTTCATTAGTTAATGCCTCTTTCAGCAAGTGTTCAAATGCCTTGATTTCCGCTAAACGGTTCAGAGCTGTTCGAGTGGCAACTAATTTACCCTGCGCAGGATTTCCTTCACAGAAAAAACTGGGAGTCTGGGAGAAGGGAGGTGGAAACAAGCAAAATTAAAAGAAATACAGGCTCTCCTATCTTTGATGGCCTGTATCTTTTTTGCTGTTCTTTCTCAATTACCCTCAACCTCATGTTTTGACCCTCCTCTCCCACAACTGTAACAAAGAACAGATACAAATTACAGAGAATTTCTACAGAAGACAATGGAGCCTTAGTCTGCACAAATTACTTTTTGTTTAAAAGCAGAAACGACAGGCAAACTGGGTCACATAACCGTGGGGAAACCGAAGAGGCTGCGGTGGGACGGAGCCCAGTTCACCAAGGGAAGCAACAGCAACAGCAGCAGCAACTGCCGAAACCATAGCGACGGTTGACCCTGACTCGAGGTACAAGACGTCAAATCTAATGCAGCCGGTCAACGCGCACAGGCGGGCGTGGGGCGGCGCTGACTGACTCGGGTACAATGGCTGCTTAGACGCTGGAAACCCCACCGCCCTTGGCTCCAAGATCCCCCGGTCCGCGACCCGGGAGACCCCAACCGCGGGGAGGAAGAGCGGGGCTGAGGGGCCTGGTGTCCCCGAGGCAACCGCGCGGGCGCGGAGACGGGTCGGGAAAGAGAAAGGAACGGAGTGGAACAATCCTGCACACTCACACTTCTGCTGGACTCCTGGGGCTGCAAGAGGCGGGGATGGGACGATTCTCGACCTCTTTTACCTCTTAGGGGCCTTCACCTCTGCCTCCCGGTCAGCAACCCAGCCACCGCCATCTTGAAACCTCGCGCCCCTCCGCCATCCTTACGTCACTTCCTAACCCTAAGGCCGAAGATCTTAGCGTTTCTCCGGTCTGGTACCATAGAGAGGAATCAAGAACTCCAGGACTAGAGTCTCTTCCGCTCCAAATTAATACCGAATTGGTTGATTGTCTGGCAAGAGCCCGCCCCCATTGCGCAGAACCACGTTAATTGACACTTCTTTAAACCAACAGAAATAAGAGAAACGAAACAAGTGGGATAGGTGATTGGCTGATGAGAAGACTACTTTTCCTCTCGGACCGAGACTTTCTGACTTAATTTCCTGGAGCTCCGTTACGCTGCGTGAGAGTGGACGGTTCCAGTTAGAGGGCTGTTTTGCTCAGTTACTGTCGGCTGGAGTTGTGTTAGATTTTGGATTTTGGATATTTTTGTGATGTAAGCGCATGCGATCTCTTTTGCTTTTGTCTGTTTGAAAACGGATCCCCAAATAACACTTGGTACTGTGTTTATTGCTCTTTGCTAGCGTCATGTCCGTCTGGAAGTTTATAGGCACACAGTACATTTTGTAGACCTGAACAAATTAGTGCCCATGTTAGGGTTCCCGGTTGTTCATCTACAGTAAATTAATCTACAGTAATCTACAATAAGTTTTTTGAGGAGGAAATGTGGAGATACATGTGCATTCAGTTTTAAATCTACAAGTGGCCAGGTTGATTTATATTGGCTCCTTTTCCTTTTGGTCTTTTCACCAGCTAGAAGTCCTTTATGATGTCACTATACCTATATACGGATTATCACTTAGGTTTAGTCTTTCGTCCTTCCCTATCTGCTGTTTGTCTAAGACTCCTCCCTTTTTCCCTTTAAAGGTAAGCTTAAATATTTAAAAATTTAAAAAGACACCCTTGGTTATTTCTGATCTTAATGTTCCTTACACGAAAATATGTTAGGTATAGTTAGTTCTTACTATCAATTCTTATAAATACACCAAAATATTGAAGGAGATACTAGTTTTAGCAGCAGAATATTTAAATGTGCACTTAACCATTTAAGATTGGTTCCTTACCTTTGTCTTAGAAAATTTCCCGATTTGGTTTTCCACCGAATTTTGAGTCCCAGAAAGAGCATTTACAAGGTCTTGTAGTTTAGAACTTGTAAGTTGGGTAATAAAAAAAAATAAGATTTAATTTTGAATGTGAAGAGATTTAGTTTGCAACTAAGCTTAAGAAGCAGTGACAGAAGAGAAAGAAAATGAGTACATTTGAAAAATTAAAGTGTTTCATCTAGCTTTTTAATTTTGGGGATATCCTGGCTTTTAAAATCTCAAGACATTTCTTGTATGCGAAATAAATTATAACAAACACATTCTTGCATCAACAACTTATTAATGATTTTGTAAGTAGAACCTAAGAGTCTTAATGGGTAGTTATTAGTTGGCAAAAAACACTTGTGTCTGCAGAAATTGAGAAATTAACTGAACCATTAGTCCTTCTTAGCCTCTGGATTTTTCTGAAATCAGGTAATTAATGAAATGGGCCACCTAAAGTTTTATGTAGCAGGGACAGCTTCCATTCTGACAGTATTGAAAATGAAATTTCATATTTCTGAAAACTCAGGGTAATAAAAATTATGACTCTCTCTTAAATAACAAAGTGACAAATTCTTGAAAGAGTAACAGCTTCCTCCCCTGCATCCTAAGTGCAAGTTTCTTTTCAAATGTTCCAGAGTGTTCATTCACAGGAGGGATATTTAATCATCACACCACAGTTGCTTAGGGTTGGTTGCAATAATAGAAACAGAGCCTTTATCTTTTTCATTTTAACTTTTATCTTTTTAAAAAACCATCCAGGTATAGTGTGTAATTAGTACAAGTTACAGAACCATTGTGTTCTTTCATGATTGAATTGTTGCAAACCGTATTTCTGTCTCTTCCAGTTTATTGGATTTAAACTGGTGGTCAAAATTATGTCATTCAAAGGTCACAGTTTGAGTCTAGGCAGCAGTTACTAAGTACATCGCCTTAGAACTAACTAAATGATGTCTGAAGCTAGTAGTAGAAAGGAAAGTCGCCCCATTCCATGTAAATTTTAAGGATTTGGGAAATTAGAAAAGGAAAAGGTAACCGTTACACCTGTTCTTCTACAATAGCATTTAACCTAATGTTGTAAGAAGGTATCCTGGGATATAATTTTACTTCACAGGGTCTAGCATTGATTTGGGCATTCATTGTTGATACAAAACTCTAGAGTCTTCTAGTTTTAGCATCTCTAAACCATCTTTCTATGTTAACTGTATTTATGTCCATGTTGGAAACTTAAAGAAAATAAACCTAATCAAAGAAGCAAAACACTGTACTTGAGAAGCAGAAGTGGCAGTTTATTTCATTTGGTGTTTCACTGTGTTGGTGACTTCAGTAATGGCATGATGGTATTTTTCTGAGGCTGACTTGAATTCCACCAGATGCTGCTCATAACTTTTAATGGCTGCTTGAAGTTGTGTTTTCTCCACTGCTCCCAGGATAGCACGGAAGATCATATCTATGCCAAGGCCAAGAACAGCAACTCCTATACTACCAAGGAGAGAAGCTCCAATTTGAGCTAACACGGTGACCAACTTGTTAATTATGCCAGTTGTGACATTTGAGCCCACAAGTTTCACAGCCACTGCACTGGCTGCAGAAGTAGCTTCTCCCAGGATGACTGAAATGACCTTTTGTACTATTGCAATTTTCTCTGTTTCCCTTTCTTTAATATCCTGAAGTTTTCTGTAAAGGGTTGGCTCTAGTTTATCTTTTAGTGCTTCATCAACTTTTTGCAATTCTTTTTGGATTTTCATCATGGCTTGGATGATGATATCACAGTTTTCCTTGATGGTCCCATCTCGTTGCATCTCAATAGAGGCCAGGCTGCACCCCAAGTGCATGTTTAAAACCCCAATCAGCTTATTGGTGGCATGGAAGCTATCAGATAAGCAGTCAAGAAGCTGCTGGTGAAGACGGTTGACTTCTTGCCTTCTCCTTGGGTTATCTGGGTAGAGGAAGTCACTCTGAGCCATAGTTCAAATAATCTCTGAAAAAGAAAGTAGTAAATCTTCACTAAAATTTTTGAAAAATATCTGTTGTCTGCATACAATTGCCCAGGAAGTCATTTACTTTATGAATAGAAAAACAGCACTGTGCTAAGGAATTCCTCAGAAAATTCAACAGGTTCTTCGAAACAATTACTCTTAGGGAACTTAGAGTCAGTGTACAGAAATGTGGGTAACAGAATGCGACCTATTGATGCATTAATTAAGATACTAGCTTTTTGTGGTGGAGAGAAATCCTAGATAGGAAACATTTGTGTTTATCAAGTATCTGATTATTAACAAATGTGATTATTTCTAAGTAATATTTAATAATGTTTGACATAGGCTGTAGTTAGCTCTTGATTACCAGTGCTCCTTAATTTTCCCAAACCCTAGTCACCACATTGACTAGACCTACCAGATTGATTTCTTTAATATTTGGGAGTTAAGTTAGTAAGGCCAGAAGAATATTAAGATCTCTGAGTTTACAGGGCTAATAATATCTAATTTTGTTTTTTTACTGTTACCTTAATTTATACTATTCAAGTCACTCTGTATGTCCTTACAGGCAATTATTTGGTCTCTAAACCTAGGGGATATCCAAAAGCAACACAGATGTAACATTAGAATCTTTACACAGAATTTTCATGATAAGAGCATATATTCAAAATTCTTAAAAGTTTTTTTTAATCTTTATTTTTGAGAAGGAGGAGAGAGACAGAGTGCAAGTAGGGGAGGAACAGAGAGAGAGGGAGACACAGAATCTGAAGCAGGCTCCAGGCTCTGAGCTGTCAGAACAGAGCCCGACACAGGGCTTGAACTCATGAACCTTGAGCTGAAGTTGGATGCTTAACCGACTGAGCCACCCAGGTGCCCCTATTCAAAATTCTTTAGATTAAAATCTTCCTTGGGGAGAAAGTAGGCATGGTGCAGGTGACAGTGCAGTTATGACTACCTCTGTAGTGTCCATTTGCTAAGCTTATAAATTAAACTATTTAGACTTGTCTATAATGCACTTGGGCACTATTAGGATTAGCTAGAGGGGTGCGTGGGTGGCTCAGTCAGTTAAGCATCTTATTCTTCATTTCGGCTCAGGTCATGGATCTCACAATTTGTGATATTGAGCCCCTTGTGGGACTCCATGCTGACAGCATGGGGCCTGCTTGGGATTCTCTCTCTCCCTCTCTCTGCCCCTTTCTTTCTCTCTTTCTCTTTCTCTCAAAAATAAAAATAGCTAGAGTTAGCCTCAGAAAGAAGATAATGCCATTTCACGAAAGTAGTAAGGAATAAGTAGCAAGAACACACCATCAAATGAGTAAAATATGTCTGGTAGGAGCCTCCTTGTGTTTGTACTTCTGGCTCAGAGTACTGTGTAGAGAAAAAAGGAAAAAGCATGTTCTGTGTTTATTTGGGTGAAAACGTTTGAGCCCTGTAAGAACAATGTTACTCTATAGGCATACCTTGAATAGGCTTACTAGGTGCTTGGCAGTTCTATTTTAAATTTAATATTCTCTTGGGAGAAAAGAGAAAATGAAATCTGGGGTCTGGCACATTCTGTCTTGAGTAAACAACATCCTGAGGAATTCAGGCCTTATCTATTCTGGGACCATGGCTCTTGGCCTAGATATGAGGAACCTCACAAGCATGGAATGAAGGAATGAAGATACTTTTTTCTCAAGAAAATTAACATGAAAATAACCTACTCTCCAAGTCTTAAAGATATAATTTGGAAATGGAAAGGGGCACACTTTTTAAAAATGGATTGGGTAGGGGGGCGCCTGGGTGGCTCAGTCGATGAAGCGTCCAACTTCGGCTCAAGTCATGATCTCACTGTTCGTGGGTTCGAGCCCCATATTGGGCTCTGTGCTGACAGCTAGCTCAGAGCCTGGAGCCTGTCTTCGGATTCTGTGTCTCCCTCTCTCTCTGACTCTCCCCTGCTCACGCTCTCTCTCTCTCTCTCTCTCTCTAAAAAATAAATGAAACATTAAAAAAATTTTTACAAAAAAAATGGATTGGGAACATAATCATTCATGCTGTTAAATTTAGAAAAAATGCCTCGGTACCCCTGATAGCATAAACTTTATGATGGTCAGAAATTCATTTTTTTAAAAAGTCAATTGATTTGAGAGAGCAAGAACATAAGCAGGGGAGGAGCAGAGAGAAAGGAGAAAGAATCCCAAGCAGGCTCCATGGTGTCAACACAGAGCTGGATGCAGGGCTTGAACCCACAAACCTTGAGATCATGACCTGAGCCTAAATCAAGAGTCAGACATTCAACCAACAGAGCCATCCAGGTGCCCCAGTCAGAAATTCATTTTTATATTTGATTCAGATCCAGCGCGCGCGCGCGCGCACACACACACACACACACACACACACACACACTAAACAAATTTCCACAAAACTGTACTTAGAAAGTATCTCAAGTCCATTTAAGGAAATTGCTGAGGGTTTATTAAATATTCCCCAAACTGACCATTGGGTTGCAAACTGCACTTCAATAACCACGAATCTGGACTTTGATTTCTCCTTTCTAGAAAATTTCCATTAAACTTGTTTCTTTTCTTTTTCTTTTCTTTTCTTTTCTTTTTTTTTTTTTTTTGGCTCCTGGTTTTCAGATATTATCATGAAGTGAAAACTCCAGTTTCTTACCTTCAATTCAGAAGATCATCGACTACATTCCTATTCAGATATTTAGGTGAGAGGAGTCTTTCTTACCCTGAAGAAGAATAAAATATCCCTAGCAGCTATCGTATGCCATTATCTGAAGGCATAGCTTCCAGAAAAGGTGTGTGGTCCTATGTACATAAAGATAGACAGGAGAGATGAGTCTTCCTTCTGGGTGGGAGGGCGAATGCTTCCAAATGGTCAGTTTCTTCCCAGTTAATTCATTGTGTTAGCACAACTTGATGAATTAATCATAAAATAACAACTAGGATGTTGTTTACCTGAAGAAAATATGTACCAGATCCCACAAAGATACAGAGGATGCCATTTTCTCTTTCTTTTCTCCCAAGAGTTTAAACAAAATCAAACAAAACTAAATAGGGGAGGTTTCCTATTTTTTTCAGGAAAAGTAATGATGGGAATCCCCCCCCCCAGTATTAAAACATTATAAAAACACTCAGTATTGTACAGCTAAAAGAATGGATGGACTCATGGAACAAAATAGTTCTGAAAACAGACCTTTCTATACATTTAATATATAATAAACATAGAATCTCAAGTTGAGAGTAATTGAAATTATTATTCTATAAATGTTCCTGGCATAATGGACTAGTTTGGGGGGGTTAAAAATTAATTTAAGAAAGTTAATGTAATATATGTAAAAAATGATAAAATAGCTAGAAGAAAATGGATAATTTTCAGATGTCCATATGGAGGAAGACTTTATAAGCTTAAAGCCAAAGGAAAAAGGTCGCACAAAAATTTGACTAACAAGGATGACCATGTAAAAAAAAAAACCTAAAAGCAAACTGGGAAAAATGCAAGAAAAATAAAGTATGAATTTCCAAAGAGTGTTGTCATCAATAAGAAAAACAGTGGTAATCTAATAGCTAAATGAGCAAACAACTTTGAACAGGACAGTGAAAGAATAGTGGCTAATTAATTGATAAAAAAAAACTTAAATCTTACCTGAAAGACACAGTACTTTTTCAATTATATTTTCTTTCTTTTATATACCCAAGCCCTTACACATGCACTTTTATACTCTTCCTCCCAGTTTCCAGATATCAAGCTATAATTTTGTGCCAGTTACAAGTTTGAATAAGAGACACCATGACATGCTCAGAATTGTTTCTCAAACCTAATGAAAAAGGACTTTTATTTTTCTGAGTTGGGCTTACCTTTCTAGCTCCTTTTCTCTTGGGGAAGGGCATTGAAAAGGTTCCTCCAGTACTGAATACAGTTCAAGATTATTTTCATCCCAGCAGTGAGATAAACACTAGAGAATTAGGTGGAGGAGAGGTAGAGTTTTAAGGTGAAATTAATGAATTATTTTTGGACAGGTGAAATTTGAAGAGGCTGGTGAAGAAAGCAGTTTAATAATTCAGTAGCAATTTACCTAATGGACTAGTACTTTACTACGTATAAGGAAGCATGCTAGGCTTTAGAAAGCACAGAAAAATGAAAAGTACGTGGTCCTTGCTTTTATGGCATTTCTAATCTAGTTAGGTAGTTAAGACATTTAAAAGTACATGTTGACCTGAAAGTAACATGTCATTTGAATTTATAGGGTTGGTGCTTGACTTGTGTACATTCAAATTTTATTTTATTTTATTTTATTTATTTATTTTGTTTTTAATTTAATTTTATTATTTTATTTTATTTTTTTACTAGTTTCTACAAATTATTTATTATTAAAATTTTTTTTGTTCTAAATATAGTTTATTGTCAAGTTGGTAACATACAATGTATACAGTGTGCTCTTGTTTCTGGAGTAGATTCCCATGATTCATCACTTACATGCAACACCAGTGCTCATCCCCACAAGTGCCCTCCTCAATGCCCATCACGTACTTTCCCCTCTGGCCCCCCATCAACCCTCAGTTTGTTCTCTTTATTTAAGAGCCTCTTGTAGTTTGCCTCCCTCTCTGTCTGAAACTATTTTTTTCCCCTTCCCTTCCCCCATGGTCTTCTGTTAAGTTTTTCAAATTCCACAAATGAGTGAAAACATAGGATATCTGTCTTTCTCTGACTTATTTCACTTAGCATAATATCCTCCAGTTCCATCCACGTTGTTGCAAATGGTAGGGTTTCATTCTTTCTCATTGCCAAGTAGTATTCCATTGTATATATAAATAAACCACATTTTCTTTATCATAGTCAAAAATTTTAATATAATTTATTATCAAATTGGTTTTCATACAACACCCAGTGCTCATCCCAACAAGTGCCCTCCTCAATGGCCATCGCCCACTTTCCTCCTTCCCCACCTCCATTAACCCTCAGTTTGTTCTCTGTATTTAAGAATCTCTTATGGTTTGCCTCCATCACATTCAAATTTTAAACAGCCCACAGGTTAATATACATTAACACTAGGGCCACATGGAAACATTCGGTCATCTAGGGAAGGTTAACAAGTGGTACACTTTCAAACTGTTACTCTTAAATAAGTGCTTGATATTTAGAGGAGAGGTTATATACCACATGGAAAAACAGTTGGCCATGTGCAGCATTTCTACTATTGCCCATGACAAGTTAACTTCAACCCTCAAGTTGCCTCCTTCACTCAGCAAAACAAAAGCCTTGCAATTAGTTGGAGCCACCGTTCTTGAAGATCATAGTTGTTACTTACACATGCCTCAAGTGATGTCTTACCAACAATACAATGTACATACCTAAGAAGAGTTCTGGGCCATATATTTTTCCTTATCTTTGTTACAATTTCAGGGATAACCTTTTATTTATTTATTTATTTTTATTTATTATTTTTTTTAATGTTTATTTTTGAGACAGAGAGAGCGGACAAGTGGGGGAGAGGCAGAGAGAGAGGGAGACGGAGGATCTGAAGTGGCTTTGCACTGACAGCAGAGAGCCCGATGTAGGGCTCAAACTCATGAATCATGAGATCATGACCAGAGCCGAAGTGGGACACTCAACCGACTGAGCCATCCAGGCACCCCAGGGATGACCTTTTAAATATTTACTTTAAAATTCAATGTTTAAAAATCATTTCAAAGTCATTTTATAAAAGACAGTTAAAGATTGGCACCTACAGGTAGCTAAGTGGTATACTTCATCCAGGTCTTACTACCTGCACCTTTTGTGTGGTAAATGTGATTTTCACATGATTTGTTATCAAATGGGAGTGCTCCCTGTCAGGGAAAAAAATTCCCCTTATGCAATTACCATCCACTTCTGAACAGCAGAGTTTGTATTGTTATTTGAGTTATTTTATTGCTGTGGTTCATGAAATAGGTTCCAAAGATTCCTGGGGCAGCCTGATGGAGAATTGCTGGCCAGCAGGCGGAGCTCTTGGTCTCCGGCAGGCCTGTTTTTCCAGAGCCTTTGCCGAAGCAGCTGTGGTATCTAGTTGCCATATTTGGACTGTGGGTGCATAACATTTTACTTGATGACAGAGTTCTGTTGCTGAAAGGAAGTTTGGAAATCACAGTGTTTTTGTCTTGGGAAACTGGAATGTAAACAAAGGTTAGTTTCGATGGATTCTTACTGAAATTAACCTTGTCAATTCTGTTGAAATGAGAAGTCAACATCCGAGATCGAAGAGCATATAAATGGTAGAAATATACTGATGGTTGTATTTGCAAGTTAAGATTTATTTACTGATACCATACAGTTGTTTTCGTTTTTTTCAGGGAAGGAACCACCTCACAAACCACCTTACAAAGTGAAAATGTGTTGATTATCACATGTTCAAATAAAAAATTCTCAGGCTACTTTTGTGAATAACACTAGCTGAATGTCAAGTGCCACAGAAATTTAAAGAGGGAAATTATATCGTGGTGATTAGAGGAACCTTCATGGAGAAATACATGTGATATGTGTTTTGATAGATGCTAAAATTATAACATAAAGAAATTAAAAGTAAGAGATTTGATAAAGAAGTATTTCAAAATATAAAGTCAATAGCACTGATATATAAACACTTTAAAATAGAGGAAGAAAAACACCCATAAACCCACCATCTTAATTTTTTGGATTATTCCTTTCTAAAGTTTGTTTAAAGGTGCAAGTAGTTTAACAAAGTTGCAATAACAGTGTAAATAAAATTTTAATCTTATATTAATTTACCTAAATACTTTCCTTTACTTCTAGTTTTATAATCATTATATAAAATATTCTGTAAGATATCTATCATAATTTAACAAATACCCAATTATTTCCCTATCATAATATTCTAATGGACATTTTAAAGCATAGGTTTTTTTCCCTTTTCAATTATCTGGATTAGTTCCTCAGGATAAATTTCCAGAAGAATTCTATAATCCATGAGGAATAAAGTTTTTCTTGCTTTTGATAACTATTGCCAATTGCATTACAAAAACTTTTATACTACCATCAAAAATAAATTTTTACAGCAGGACACTGTGTATGTTTCAAAGTTAAAGATGGTTCTGTTAGATATTGTTAATTTGGGGAGCACACAGTTAAATTTCAAAAAGAGTTTTTGCTTTTGTAGAAGGACATAGTGAATATGTTAATGATAAAATGATATGCTTCATCTCTGAGATTTGCTTCCAAATAATCTGGAAGGGAGAGTGGAGTAGGGTTACAGAAGATATAAAATCAACCTTGTTTTGATAATTTTTGAAGCTAGGTTATGGGTAAATGGGATTTTATTTATTTATTTATTATCTCCACTCTGTGTATGTTTGAACTTTTCCCATAATAACAATGAAAGAAAGAAAGAAAAAAAATAACATCTCAGCCTCTAGTGTTTAGTCATTAGTGCTCTCTGAGGTTTTACATTTCTCCAGGCTATTACTTTTCCTCATTACCTATATTGGGTCATGCAAGGTTCACTTATTTGGGACCGTGGGAAGAGGGTATGGGTGAAGCCAGAAGCTTTTCAGGAGAAAATAA
The DNA here is from genome assembly GCA_028646485.1 of Cryptoprocta ferox. NCBI lineage: Eukaryota > Metazoa > Chordata > Mammalia > Carnivora > Eupleridae > Cryptoprocta > Cryptoprocta ferox. The sequence goes on along the minus strand of CM053571.1, from coordinate 87,503,390 downwards.
CAGCTACTAACTAGTTCTGAGCCTCCTTCTATAAATCAAAACCATAGCCTTTAATTAAGAAAACAAAATTCGGGGTGTCTGGGTGGCTCAGTCCGTTAAGTATCCGACTTTGGCTCAGGTCATGATCTCGCAGTTCGTGAGTTTGAGCCCCGCCTCAGGCTCTGTGCTGATAGCTCAGAGCCTGGAGCCTGCTTCAGATTCTGTGTCTCCCTCTCTCTCTGCCCCTCCTCAGCTCATGCTCTGTTTCTCTCTTTCAAAAATAAACATTTAAAAAATTAAAACAAAAACAAAAATAAGAAGCTGATCATGGTGTGATGACACTCTTTTGGACGTGAGTTCTTCTAAAAAATATTTCTGACTAGGGAGCAGAATATCAAGGATTTATCAAATGCTCAAGTGAGAATCCTCTACTTATATGCCTGAAGGAATTGAAAAAATTAGAGACAATGTTTCTTGCCCTCAAGAAGACAACAGTCAATTTGGAGACACACAGCAAATGCCAATGATATTTAAATGTAATATAATTTAAGAAGGACCACAAGCAGTATAAATTAATTGGTAGGAGATTGTAATTTCTTCTTTCACAGACACTGAGTGCTTATATTGATGTTAAAGACATAAAAGGAAATGTTACAGTCCATGTAAGCAGTGCACATTCACATAGGTATCATTTCTTCTTTAATCCTTTCTAATAGTGGTGTCTTTACTGTTTTATCTCCCCCTCCGGTTTAATCAGTCATATGAGCTGTTACTTTTTTTTTTTAATCTGGTGTCTTCAGAAAAATAATCACAAGGAAGCTGCCATCAGATCCACTCAAAACAAAGTTGTTATATGACTATATTACATTTATGGCTAGGATTCAAGACTGACATGTTATTTCAGGTACCCTTTAATCCGGAGAAACAAATATCATATCAATATGAGTAGAAATATCCATATTGCTTACCTTACTGTGTTTCTGAGTTCAGTAGCCCCAGCAGTTGTTTAGGAGTATTGCTGAAGGGCTTTTTCGTCTGGTTTCATCTGGATGTTTCCATGGAATGTGATGACTTATAGCCTTTGCTAGTCTCTGCTGGGTCCCTCTGCCTGTCTGGTTTATAGACTATTTCTGCATTCTTAGTTCTCAGAATTCTTCTATTTCCTATATTAATATAAAATTAGTGTATGTTAAGTAATATCCTTAGAAAGACGAATAAACTAGTGAAACATTTAATTTTCTGTTCTTGAATGGGCTTCATTGTTGAAGTGCTGTGCAACTGAGCTAATTCCATTCAGCAGAGAAGTTGGCTCTTTGATTGCAGCTCTCAGATTCTGGGATTCTGTCTTGTCAGCTGTTCCAGACATTAAGTTTCCTTTAGCTTCTGTTGCATTTATACCACCATCTGTTGCTGGTGGCTTTGGGTTCTCAAGAGGTGTAAATCCAGATACCTGCAGCCAAATGTGATTTGTGTGTGTGCTCTTATTCCCTGGGTAGAAGTTCTGCTCTTTCTCACTGTCTCTCATTGTGTCAGTGAATGTCTTGACAATAGAAAAGCCTGAAAGACCAACTTGACTCCTTTCCCTTAAAGCTTAAATCACGGGGTGGCTCGGTGGCTCAGTCTGTTAAGCATCTGACTCTTTTTAAAAAAACTTATTAATGTTTATTTATATTTGAGAGAGAGAGTGAGGGAGAGATTGAGAGAGACAGAGCAGGGGAAGGGCAAAGAGAGACAGAGACAGAATCTGAAGCAGGCTCCAGGCTCTGAGCTGTCAGCACAGAGCCCATGAAATCATGATCTGAGCTGAAATTGGATGCTTAACCAATTGACATGGTCATGATCTCACGGTGGCGAGAGCTTGAGCTCTGCATAGGGCTCTTAGCTAACCTCAGAACCTGCTTAAGATTCTCTCTCTTCCTCTCCCTGTGCCCCTCCCCCACTCGTGTGTGTGTCTGTGTGTGTGTGTGTGTGTGTGTGAGTGTAAGCGCGCGTGCTTAGAATTGGACAGTCTTACTAGCTGCGTAGCCCTGGGAAAGTCACTTAATCTAATTTTTTCATTGGTGTGATTTGAGTATTAGTTTGTAATTTATGGATTTTCATATATATTGAGTGAGATAATGCATGTATAATATGGCAAAAACTTACTAAATGGGAGCTATTCTTCTTACATTAACACTAATTTCTGTTATCGAGTGGGTAGAGGATATAGAACCAAGTCCAACTAGAAGATGTGTAAAATGTAAAGGTGCTACTCTATAGTTTTAAAGAAGGATTAAGTGGGGTGTTATTTTACTTTTGTCCCAGTGGGTCATTTTGCACTTGACATACCCTAGGGCTTACCATGTGCAGGCATGGGGAAAAAAAGAGAAGAAAGATGTGTAGACCATGTATTGGAAGTAAGTATGTATGGATAAGTAGGATTTCAATAGGTGTGGAGGGGGAGGGGATAGGAGGAGATAATGCAGGTGGAGGGGCTAACAAAATGTTGTATAGCATTTTCAGGGAACAAAATTAATCCACTAGGCTGGTGGAACAAGATGTATATGAGAGCCGTGAAGGGAAGGCAAGTAGTGGAAAATTGAAAACAGTTTGTAGATGACCTTAAATGCCATCCCAGAAGACTGTATTTTATTCTCTAGGCAATACTGAATTATTGAAGGTTTTTTATTATGAGATAATATGAAGAGGTTTGGACTTCAGGAAGATTACTTTATATAAAGTGCATTGGTGGATATAGCCAATAATGCACCTCCAATGCCTAAGGTAACTGGACAAAACATATGTAGCTGAAACACCTATTGTAAGACAGTAGGGTGTAGGGAGTAAATGTCTAGTTTAAGAAGGACAGCTATAGCTTCAGACAATTTTTCTAACTTATAACATGGGCTTAGTGCTGCCAGTTAATCTCATGTTTTTCAATCATCAATAGAATTCCTGATTTCTACCTTTCAATTTCTAAATTTAGCAGTTGATACACTTCTTGAAAATACATTATGGTGGGTCAAACAAACCACATCTGCTGGTTGGATTTTGCCTATGGATTGCTACTTTGTGACTCCTGGGCTGGTGTTCACAATCCTGTCTTTTTGTATCTCCTCTGGAATTCTACTTGTGAATGTTGGTTACAGACATCAACACTCCTCTCTGTAGCAGAAGAGGAGTTGTAATGAAGCTACAGGAACATTTGGAGGCAAGACAGACTCTGATGGAGTTTGCATCAGATGGCCTTGATCTTCTTTAGAGGGTGGCACTCTGCCTCCTTGGTCTGCTGTTATCCATCTCTCAGAGCTGTCTGATAGTTACTTTATATATTCTGTCCAGGAGTTTTAGTTGTATTCAATAGGAAAGATTGGATGGAGTATGCTTGCTCTATCTTAATCGGGACCAGAGCCCCTCTATGTAATTTGTAAGCTTTATACCGTCTTCTACACTAGATTGGATAGTTAGTTATTGAGGACAATATCTGAGGATAATGTTACTCCATATATCAGCACATCCAATTGTGGATCCAGCACATATTATTCAATATGTGACTTAAGTTCATTGAAACACCCCTACTTTATATATTTATATATAAAATGTATATATATATATAAATTATTTTTGCTGTTATTTTTATTAAAACACAGGATCATTTCTGCTTTATAGCTTGGGTAGCTTTCCTACCCTTGACAGGAGTTACATCCACATTTAGATTATACTTTCAGTCTCTCTATGGTTGACAAATACAATTTTACTTTTCAAATGGATTACTGCTTTGTTTTACAGCGCTGAAACATTTTTGTTGGAGAAATGTCTTCAGAATCAGAAAAGGAAAGAGAGAGACTGGTTCAAACTGCCCAAATGTTGTTCTTTCATATGCAAGATCTTGCTTCCTTCACTAACACACTTGTTGAATTGTTTAACTGCAGTATGAATACTCAGATCAACCACATGACTGTGAAAGAAGATGGTAATATTAAGGATGTCTTTGAACAAATGTTCAGAATTTTTAAGGAGATGCAATCTGTGCTGGAGGCAAAATCTGACCAAATGCAAAAGGAACCTTTGTGTGGCATGATTGCAACAGCTGTTTGTTCCATGGGTGAGAAGAGCACCAATGTAAAGAAGTTGCATCAGTCAGCTAAAGAAGTGTTCAAAAATGTCCACACACCGATCATTGTCTCTGTGCTGAATAGTAGTAACATCCTGGGGGGGTTAGAATCTTCTGTCTCGCTCTTGATGAAATATCCCATCATGAATCTTCGGTTAAGTGACCTCTATAGAAAAGACAGCAAAGAGCAATCAGATACCACCACATCTGAGAAAAGCACAGGTCCAGGGCCACCCCAAATCACTATAATAGACACCTTGAAGAAGTTGCAGGATGTGCTAACAACTGAGCAAGCCAAGAATACCATCAAGTCCACTGCAGATCAGCTAGAGCAAGTTGTCAAAACTTTGCTACCAATCATAGAGGTCCTCCAAAAAGTCATAAGCACTGTGAAAACCAAGACGCCTGTGCCTAAGAAGGACAATGACCAGTAGGCGTGCTTATTTCTGTCAGAGAATCAGTTCGAGTCCTGTGAAATTTTCGAGTATGTTCTAAGACCTTTGATGCCAGAAATATGTTATGTTCAGACATAAGTGCCAAGAGAAGTCACCCAACAGACATTTACCTCAAATTTTGCTTTCTTCAAATAAAAATAATCAAAGCAAGCCTGCTTGAAGTGGCAGTTACTAAAAAGAACATTTTGTTCAGAAAATCAAGGTAATGTATTATGTTTGAGGATGTTTCTAAATGTTACATGTCATCTTAAAACATAGTTAAAATAACCCCAAACTAATTTACACCCTTAGTCATTCTATTTCTAGATACTGCAGTGCAAAATCCAGGTAAATGTCAACATTATCATTAGATAATCTGGCAGAAACTACTGTTCAGGCATGAGACACATAAAATAAACTGCATTTCTGTCCATTATATACCAATCTCTGAAACATCAGTGCCTTAACTCTTATAAGCCATCACTAAATAATTTTGGTATGGTTTATCCAAATCATAGCACAAGCAGGGGAGGGACAGAGAGAGAGGGAGACACAGAATCCGAAGCAGGCTTCAGGCTCTCAGCTGTCAGCACAGAGCCCGATGCGGGGCTGGAACCCACGAACTATGAGATCATGCCCCCAGCCGAAGATCATGACCTGATCATGATGCTTAATCTACTGAGCCACGCAGGTGCCCCCAGAAGTAAATAAGAACAATGAAGGAAGAGTAGTAGTTTTCTTGCTTACTTGAATAAGACCAGAGCAAATGATTTATTCTTGTCTGTTTCCTACTGAGGTTTTGTGATTAGAAACTTTGAGGTTGAAAAATGGAGGTGCTCCAACCTTTCACAGAGACTGAAACACTTGTAGAAGTCGGATTTCTGAGATGTGCTTGTATGGGGGAAGAAAGGTCAGACAAGTCCCTTTGCCTACCAGAAATTCTTTGGCGCTCATTCAATGGGAATGAGCGTATGCTTTCAACATTGCCCTATTCTACATGAACCTAATAGGAACTTCATTGAGAATAAGAAAACCAATTAGTAACTTTAGTTTTTTTTATGTTTTATTTATTTTTGAGAGCAAGAGAAACAGAGCAAGAGTGGCGGGGGACGGGGAGAGCAGAGAAAGAGGGAGACACAGAGTCTGAAAACAAGCTCCAGGCTCTGAGCTGTTAGCACAGAGCCCGACGTGGGGCTCGAACTCACAGACCATGAGATCATGACCTGAGCTGAAGTTGGACTCTTAACCAACTGAGCCACCCAGGCACCCCAGTAACTTTAGTTCTTTATTGGAATTTTTCTTCTGAGAATACCTAAGTTTTTTCCTCATGTAAACATTTTCTCATCTAAAGTTTTAAGTCCCATTTTCTTCTTTAAAGAGAAAACATATTTCCCTATACTTAAAAAAAGTCTGCAGCATAAGAAACTTAAAGGGAAAGAAATGGTGAGCATTTGATGGAGGGGGGGAAGATGGCACTCTATGTAGTTTTTAGCATGCAACGCAGGCTACTTTTGACCCTTTCCAGCATTTAGAGGGCTTGAAAAAAAGGATGAGTTTCAGTACATGGAATCTTCATTTTCTTTCAGGTCTAAAGCTGAAACCTTGTTTGTTTGCAATAGGTACCCGTTAATAGCTGTCTTATATTGAGGACATTCTTGAGTTGATCCATTTGCTACCCTGTCTTCAAAAATACACATATATAAATGGTAGGAGGGAGGCGTGGCTCTCACTTTGTTACTTTTTCTGAAACTGTGTGTCTTCAGGTTTTCACCTGCTATCTCTTGGTCTTAAGACTGTGTCCCAGGATATTACAACAGCAGGGGGAGTCACATGGAAATGAATGGGACAAGGGCCAAGAAAAGTCCTGGGCAGAGTCTCTCTGTGAAATGACTGGAAGAATGACAAGTGGCAGTTCTAGGGAAGTCCTCACCACATGTCAATGGGAATGACAGCTAGTGTCACCTCTTGATATCAGAGATGGGCGATGCATACATCAGGAAGACTGGTTTTCAGATGCTGGTGGCCCCTGTGAGGCTGGCCATCACTGATAGTGCCTCTCGCAGACATTTCCCCACCACCCAGGACCACTAATCTACCCTTTCTGATGACTTCTTGTCGGCGGCCACTTCCCAGCCTGTGGAGATATTGGGAGGGTGAGGCCTCACTCTTCTCAAACCTATTACTATTGTTTAATGTTTCTTTCAAATTCTATGTTTTGGGTTCCTCTCATTTTTTATCAATACCTCCAGGTTTTGAAAAGCAACATGGGGAAGACTCACTAGCTTCTACCTCATCTCTAGTTTCAGTCTTCCTCACAGGTCATAAGCACAGTGTGACCTAACTAAATGAAAGCCTAAGTGGGGAGGTAAAAATGAACTGCCATCAAGCAAAACAAAATACAACACATGGACATTTTTTAAAAATTATTTTAAAATAATTTTTTATTTTAAATAAAATCTCTGAGAGAGACAGAGTGTGAGCGGGGAGGGGCAGAGAGAGAGGGAAACACAGAATCTGAAGCAGGCTCCGGGCTCTGAGCTGTCAGCACAGAGCCTGATGTGGGGTTCGAACACACAAACTGTGAGATCATGACCTGAGCCGAAGTCGGAGGCTTAACTGACCGAGCCACCCAGGTGCCCCAACACATGGGCATTTACTACAAGAAAATAAAGGAAAGGAAGGAAGGAAGGAAAAAAGGAAAGAAGGAAGGGAGGGAGGGACGGAGGGATGGAGGGAGGGAGGCAGGGAGTCTTGTAATATTTGTAAAACCTTTTTTTCCTCACATTTTCTCACTTGCCAACGTTTGGTACGTGTTGGCATCTCTGAAAGCATCTAGTTCAATGCATGTTTGTTGAGTTTTACCAAATCAAGATCTGGTTCATAAAGTATAGTTCAATTTGATTCTGATCACTAGACAACTCAGGTCAAGAATCCTGTCTCCCCAGGCAAACCAAACTCTACAGATATTTTCTTTCACTGGATTTATTATTTTTTAAAGAACAAACAAAGAAATTCACGACAATCAGAAAAGCATGTTAGAACACTAAATTATAAAGATAAAAATAAAATCATAAATGAGGCCGGAGTACTTTTTGTGTGCACAAAAAGGAGAGAAGCATGTTTTATTTTAATAAAAATTACTATAGGAGATAAATACTATGCAACCTTATAACACGCGGTCTTTTAACAATCCACGTGAATTTGTGCACAATCGAGAGTCCATTTTATCTTCAAAGGTACCCCAGAATAAAAAAGGAGCAGAAATTACAGTGAAATTCTTGAAAGTGGTCTCCTAAAACTTCATGAATTTAGACTTTGAATTGATTTAAATCAACGGTCCACTCCACAGTTTTCTTGCACCAAAACTGTGGGCCATAGGGAGAGATGGAGGGAATGTAAACTATGGGCATTCATCCTTAACCCACAAATCTACATAATTCAAGGGAATAACTTCTATCTCTGGAGATTTGTTCTATAAAGCTGCAGCAGGAGGCTATTTCCTTAGAGATCATAATCCCATAAATCACAAGCCTGGAGGGCTTCCGAAACCCAGGCTCTCAGTTGCTGATTCCATGGATTGGGATCAGGCCCTAGAGCTCACATTTCTAACAAATTCTTAAGGGACACTGATGCTGCAGGTGCTGGAGCCATGTGTTAAGAGTCACATATTTAGAATGTCTTCTTCAGAAAACTGATTTCTCATGGAGATCCAGTGCATTAGGCTGCCTTTTTAGCTTGACTGGATGGCTCTTTCCTCTCTGGTCCACATTACAGGTTCACTCTGCCAGACCTATTTCCTGACCCTTACATACACTGATCATTCCTATATCCTCCGTCTCTTTTCTACTCAGGTCTCTCCACCCATCTGAACCCCTCTCTCAAGCCTCATCTCTGATAGAAAGCTGTATCCAACCACAGGCCAGAGGATCTTACTTTTCTCTAAACTCCAAGCACTTATTTGTACGCGTGATGACACGAAGCACTTGACACATATCTACACTTACTGTCTTCTTCTTCTAACCCCTTGCTCCAATCCCAGTGTCCCAAGGCCTTGCTCAAATGCTGCCTCCTCCCTGCAGCCTTTCTGGCTTCCCCTCTTGACTTACAAGGAATTTCTCTTTTGAACTTTCATGAACAAAAGCCTTGATTTCCCCCTTTTCTTTTGGTATTTCCTCTGTGACTTGTGTTCTTAATTTCTCCCAAGAGACTGTGAACTCATGGAAGATCTGGCCTATGATATTCAACTTTTAATCCCCAAAGTGTTTTGTACATAGTATGGCAATAAGTGTATTTATGTGGCACAGGAAAAAAAATATATATGCAAGATGTTGGAAGGCTTTTCTACTGCTTCACTAAGGCTCACAGCAAAGCTTGTTCCCAGAGTCAGGCCCGCAGACTCTACTCAGTAGCCACTAACCTGCCAAGGTCCCTGGGCAATAAATCAGGAGAATTGTGTTTATGGAAATTTTATTGCTTTATTAGGTACAGAAGCCAATGTAAGCTAGGTGACAGAGATGCGCTTGGCCCTATTCTCAAAATCCCATGTAAAGAATGATAGTATGAGATGCCTGAATTTTCTACCAGGTGGTTTTATGCGGCTAATTCCCTGAGTCTCTTCTCTCATGGCACAATCCTTTTAGAAAGTCTTCCTGGGGTCAGCTGAGCTGACTTCACTTTTGTTGTTTCTTACCCAAATCTCAGAGGGGCTAAGTAGCATGGACTTTCAAAATTCAAAGGCATAGAGCTAACCCTCACCTTCACTCCATTTAGCCCAATACAAGGTATTTGGAAATCAGCTAAAACAAGCCCATTGTCCCACTCATATTGTATACTACTGAGGTGAGTTGGAGAACATTCCCAACTGTGAAGTTCAATTATTTATACTTCCTTTTACTTAATTATTGTCACATACTGAGGACTCAATATATCTTTGATATGCGCTCAGTTATCATCCAACTTTTTTCTCCTATATCTTCTCCTCTATCTCCACACACATCTACCTACATTCCTAATAAATGTACTTAAATTTTTGATACTGACTTAAAATTCAATTTGCCATAAAATCCTCTGTAAATTAATATATGAATTTAAATTCTACCTTCTGTAATATTTTAAAAACACATGCAGCATCCCATTACTGGCAGTGAATGGGATTTCACTAACATCTTTTATTAACTTTCCTTTTTATTTCTCAAGTTTATTCATATTTCCTCCTATCTGAGACTATACTGGTTTGGTCCTGAATGTTGATAAAAATCTCACACTTTAGTTATGTCTCTGGGATTCAAAGCTTTTCCATCTAATGAAGAATTTGTTCTCTGCTTTCGAACTCAAGCTTCTCTGGTTTGTTTCTATTTAGGGTTGCTAAATAAAAATAATGTAAAATCCTTATATTCATATCTCCTTTAATTGCTTTAGGTAGGATATTTAATCCAAATTATTTATGCAAATATAGTATTTATTGATTTATGTAATAAATAAAAGCCCAAGAGTCCAGTTTCAGGCACAATTGGATCTAGAGGCTCATTTACTCTCATCAAAACAGTTTCTTTTCATTTCTCAATTCTTCCTTCATTGTGTTTGCTCCATTCTCAAGGAGATAGAGTCTCCCCTTGGTAGGAAGATAGCTGCTTAGTAGCTCCAGGCTTGTACTTGCTCTGCTTTCATTTATCTCCACTCAAAAAAAAAAAAAAAAAAAAAAAAAAGGGACCTCCCCCCACTCCCAATCCCAATGCCAAAAAAGTACCATGATTGTATCTCACTCACTCTGATTGGGCCCTTTTCTATTTCAGTATGACTCTCTGTGCCCATGGAGAAGAAATATACGGAGTTACAGGTCCTCTCACAGGCAGTGGGCTGTGTCAGCTCTGTGTCAGTAAGTAGATGGCTGGGCAGAGTCATTCCCCAAGGGTATAGGTGCCCTGGCTGTCATCAAGCAAAAGGGCTCAGAGAAAGCAAAATCACAAGGTTTCTTCATACTCTACTTTTGGAAGAGATGATGATGCTGGTCAAGAAGGAGAGAGAAGCAATAACCATGGGATCTGGGTTGTACTTTTTGCTGGAAGCTGTAAAAACAAACACAAAGTTAGAGATGTTTTAGGAGGCAGAGACTTTTTTTAAACTACCTCATTTCTTCTTTGATTCCCTTTTTTTTAACTTAGAAAATTCCTAATAAAAATATTTGAAGTTGGCTACTTAAAAAAATATTCTCTTAGATATTTTCTAACAGAAGTCAGCTTGTTTATTTTGCATATGATGAAACAGGCACCAATAGGGGCTCCTGGGTGGCTCAGTCAGTTGAGTGTCTGACTTTGGCTCAGGTCATGATCTCGGGATTCGTGAGTTTGAGCCCCACATTGGGCTCTGTGCTAACAGCTCAGAGCCTGGAGCTTGCTTCGGATTCTGCATTTCCCTCTCTCTCCCACTTCTCTGTCTCTCTCTCTATCAAAAACAAACAAACAAACAAACAAACAAAAAAGAAACAGGCACCAAGAAGTTCAGAGATTTACTCCAGGTTACCCAGCTCGTAGGTATTTGAGACCTCCTGATTTGCCATCTTTATTATCATCAGCAGCACTCTCACCATCACCATTACCTCCATCTAATTACCATCAGCTTCATCATCATTATGAAATCTCACATTGATTAAGCAACCCATTCTGTGCTATGATCTATTTTAGGCACTTGCTATAGATGAACTCATTTAATCCTCACAGGAAATCTGTGAAGTATTTATTCTCATTATCACCATTTTTCAGTTGATAAAATGGAGACACAAAATGTGGAGAAATTTCCCAAGCATTACACATCTAGTGTGCAGTGTAGGCAAGCATTCAAATTTGGGCAGTCTGGCTCCACTCTTTTTAACCACCATATTGCTTCTCCATATGTTGCATGTCCATTTTTTAATTACAAAGTGGGCCGAAAGTATTCACACAATCTTGCTTGATGTGGTGTGTGTGTGTGTGTGTGTGTATGCATGCGTGTATGTGTACTGCCTACACACACATGCTCTTCACAGGAAGTATGGGGAAGGTTAGCCAGTTAGGTGTGGCTCCTGGAAACAAGACTGGAATACAAGAAACTATGTCAGGTATCACTACTAATTGGGAATTTAATGGGATGAGGATATAGAATGAGATGGAAGATGGAAACCTTTAAAAAATGCTCTAAATAAAGAGTGGAATCTCCTTTTTAACCAGACTTCACTGATTATTTAGGGTAGAAAAGATATTTGGGGTAGGAACACACTCAGCTCTGTGATTGCCTCGATACTTGAACATCTCATTTGATAGGATGACCTGATGATGGAGACATATGTTTCCACTACTTTCACATAATAATGCATAAAATCCTTTGAGTTTCCTGGAATTTCTTGGAATTCTATATATATCGAACAATATTTAAAACCCCTGTTTTCACCAATAAGAGTAGACAAGGAAAGTTAGTAGTGTGTACAGAGTGCTAAGCTTTTGCCAAACTTTGTGTTAAAATTATATTATCTGAATTCTTACAGGGACCTTGGAGCCATTAATACCACTGTAGCAGGTTACTCATTAGAGTAATACTTTTTGTTTTGTTTTTTCTTCAGTGAGGCTGAGATCACAAGCACCTCTGACCCTGCCCTTTCTCACTTTTTAATGAGATAAGATTCTACTGAAGAGTTATCAGAAAATATTGATCGATGGTGAACCAATATAGCAGGTAGAAATTATGGTTATTGGAAGGGATTAACTTTGGTGTTGAAGCTTTGCCCTTAGCTGACCTTTACCATGGTAGTCACTTTCATTGGGCCTCAGTTTCCTCATCTGTAAAATGAGAGCATCTCGAGGTTTTTGGAAATACGTGGATCACTGCCACTCACTTTGCTTCACGGCTATTATAATGAAGTTCAAAGAAGAGACAGACATACAGATATCACTATTTTGTAATCATACTCATCCTTCAAGCCCCCTTCATCTGTTAAGCCCTCTTCATAATAACCAGGATATTAAAAAATCTTGCTTTAATTTTATTTTGTCAGCTTAAAGTAACTTTTCTTTCCTCTCTTCTTCTGTTTTCTTTATCTTTCTTACAGTCATTAAATTTCTACCTCACAATTTATTACTTTTTTTACACAGACAATATCTTTACTTAGGAGAATAAATGAAAAACATCTGTGAATTAAATTCAACGCAATCTACAAAACTTTCATTTAAGGACACCACATTAAATTGACTTTTGTATTTGTTTTTACTTTTCTTCTAGACTATTCAATGCTTTGTATTCCCTCTGTACCCTAGTAGAGTATTTTTCAAATTGGAGTTTGCAATCCATTAATGCCTTGTCATGACCATCACTCTTTAATAATGTAATAAAATGGGTTAGAATAAAAAACACTCGAGTTAAACGGCATGCAAAATGGTGAATGATTGTCTTGTTATATGTGCGTGTGTATATTTGTAATTTACATGTATGCGAGGTGACTTCTATAATCTAGTCACAGTCACAGAGGATTGAGACTAACGGTAGGTTCTTAATAATATTAAAAAAATTTTTTTAACGTTTATTTATTATTGAGAGGCAGAGAGAGACAGAGCATGAGCATGGGAGAATCAGAGGGAGGGGGAGACACAGAATCTGAAGCAGACTCCAGGCTCTGAGCTGTCAGCACAGAGTCAGACACTGGGCTTGAACCCACAAACTGCAAGATCATGACCTGAGCCAATGTTGGACACTTAACTGACTGAGCCACCCACGTGCCCCAATTCCTAGTAATATTTTTGAACAGACAAATAAATCTCCTGAGAACACTCTATAGAGAAAACTATCATGGGCTTTTTGTCATTAAACATGGGAAAGGGTCCTACTTTTGTCATTTATAAGCTGAATGATCTCACACAAATCATTTAACCTCTCTAAACCTCAGTATTTCCAGCAGTACAGTGAGGTTAGTAACCCAATATACAGGGTAGTTGTAAGAATTAAACAGATAATTTGTGTGAAAACCTTTTGTAAATGAAATTACTACATAAATATCATTTTTACTGGTGTCTTATAACATGAATTTGGTCCTCTGTACCTTAAGGCATACAGCCTGGGGAGAAACACATGAGTTTTATACCTTTTATTTCACGAACTCTGAATCTGTGAATTATATCACATTGTTCAGAAAGAAAAAGTCCATCCCTTGAAAAAAAACAGAAAAAGCTAAAACTGACATGCAGTGTATCTAGGTGATCTGATATTTGGAGTCGAATGCTATCTGTAGCTTGTTTCTGTCAAAATGCAGAGATTAATGAGTGTCACTATTTTAGAGAGTTCTCTAGGAAAAAGTTGGTACTCAAAGAATGGTAAGCATTGTTTCTTCCACCTCTTCTTTTGTTTTATTTTTAACTGTCAATGTCACTGAAGCCCACATTTGTTCCGTTAAACTATTATTCCACTTTCATGTGCAAAGCACTTTGCGGAGTTTTTCAATTGTGTTTGAGAGTGTGGATACCAAGTACTACTATAACATTCCCTCTTGCCCCCATTTGATGAATAAAGAAACAGGCTTACAGGCTGTCATTGACACAAGGCCACGTAGCTACTAACATATGTCCAGCCATTCCTGGCTCCAAAGTCTCTTCTCTTTCCACCATACTGTGGTCTCTTAGATTCATTCAATTGCTCATTCTTTCATGCATTCAGGTGAGATAGACACTCTCCTTCAAGATGTGATACCAAAAATAGGGAAAACTAATTTCAGATAAAGCCCAGAGTAAAAGAATACAGGAAACATGAAGTTAATAAAATAAATAATATCTAACAGTAGTAGTAGCTGAAAGTTTGGAGTACTTACTAGCCGTGTCGGGTATCGTCCTAAGAGCTCTTACGTGCATAAGTCATTTTATACTCACTAGAATCTTACAAGGTAGGCTTTTATTAAAATTTCCCTCGAAATTAAAATTTCTTTACATTTCTACATGTAAAGAAATGGAAGCACAGAGGAACTAAGCCATTTGCCCATGTCCTCACTGCTAGTAACTGGCAAAGTTAACATGTAAAACCACGCTTACTACAAACAATTGACTGTACTTTTTCTAGAAACATGCTTAAGAATTTTGATTATGTGAAACATTTTAACAAATAAATCCTTCCTTGTGAATCCAACGATATAGAAAAGAGTATGTATTTGTGTGTGTACAGATTTTTGGCAAGGATTATTTTCTTGAACAAAGCAACATTTAAGGACAAATAACTAACATAACACATTTTGAATGTTTCAGTGAGCATGAAAACATCTGTTTCTATGGTAACCAGTATAGGTCGTTTGAGGGGTGAGAGAAGAATCAGAAGGGAGGGCTGTTAGTTTAAAATGTCTTAAACAATTTTGCTTTTTCAAATGGACTCGCTTAAATTTATTATGTTACCAATTTGACCTTTTGACTCTCTGAAGGCGACAGATTCCTGGGTACTCTTTGAACTTGGGAGCTGTAGTTATAAGTTAACAGAACCAATTTTGAAATAAATTGAAGGACTGAAGAAGCTATGCTCTCTAATCTACTGTCTTTTCATTGGGAGAATTACGGTGTCTTGCTGACCAATTTTAAAGGTCTTCATGTTGTCTTTCAAATATGTTGTCTGTCAGATTAAGAGGGAACAGGTGAGGAAACAAGTCACTGGGTGAGAGGGACTTGTTGAGACATAAAATAGCTTGTGGCTTCTGCTCAGGAGAAAAATTGAAAGGATAAGAAACAGTCACTGGAGAGGATTCCAGTTTCATGAGGAATTAGATATCAGTAGAATACCATCTGTGAATCCCTAGATGACTGAGGTTGATGGTGAACAATAGCAGTTATCTAGAAAAACAGGTCTAGAGCGAGTCCCCTGATCCTACTCCCTTCCAGTGAAGGACTCCCAGAAAAGAAAAACACACCACCACCTTCCTCTTCCTGTTGTTCATGTATGGATCAATCCAATACTGCTCCAAGACTTTGGGATAAGTACAGTGTTACTTGTTAGTTAACAGAAATGACTTAAGGAAAGTTTCAGAAATAGTTTACTCATTGAGAAAACAAACAAATACCACTGCAGTGAATGGCTGCAAGCATCGTAAAATTAATCAAACTCTTTTTGTAGTCAGTAGAAAGAGGTGGATATTGGTTGTGTTTGTCTCAATATTATGTAGTCTTTTTGTACTCAACTAAAACGTCTATGCTAACAACTAGCCAATGGCAGCCTTGAGGCTTCCCTCAGTTGGCTTCCCTAAGGGGTTCAAGGAAGACAGGACCAGAGGATAGAGCAGCCTTCTCTGCAACTTTCAGTCAGAGCCAAAGGAGTCAAAGGAAGAATGGCATCACAGCAGCTTGAGCTTATTCCTCTCCCTCTTTCAATCTCCTAAGTATTTTTGTAGTTGTGCTAGCTGGGAAGAGACTCCAACTCCAGCTCTTGGCCTACCATGCAATGTCTATGCCCAAAACATCACCCTCTACGACCAGTGGTCATTTCATTCCACCATTTACAAACTCTTCCCAAGACTGCACAGTTGGCAAATTTCTAGGAAAATTTTAGATATAATATATAGATATAATATATAGATTTTAGATATAATATATAGATATAATATATAGATATAATATATAGTTAGATATAATATAACTCACATTGCAAGCGACCACATTCCAGATCATTTATATTGTGGATATAGCTCCTTATTTTTTGACTAGGGGTTGAGATTTCTAGAATATTTTCTTGGGCCAGTAAGTACTGAAACTGTTTTTAGTCAATTGAGTTATCTGGTTATCTGATCCAAGGCCCAGGTCACGTAGAGGCATTGAAAGAGAATGCTTCATTTATTCACTTACATATTCAACAAATACAGATTAAGCACCTCTATGTGCCAGGAGACTAAAATTAACATTGGTTAACGTTTATTTACCATTTACTATATGCTAGGGAATATAGAAATACTTCAGTATTTTATTTTATTTTCACAAGAGCCCTGGGGGGGGGGAGGGTCTGTTATTATTCTCCTTACATAGCTGAAGAAACATAGGGAGTTTAAGCAACTGGACTGAGAACACAGCTAAAACATGGTACCAGTTTATAGGAATTTATACAGAGTGGATCTGGGGTCAAAGTGTCTGGATTCCATGCCAAGTTCTTAAATACTATGTAGTCATATCCCTGCCCACAAAAAGCTTACAGAGACTATGAGACTATTGATTCCCTTAAGTACAATTTGTGATTTCAAATATCCAGTCAAGACCAACCAAGCTTCCAGAATCTAGTGATATGCATGGCTCCTCCAGCTAAGCCTTAACTCAAAGTTGTGCTTGAGTAGCTTCCTCACAGAAAAGCAGAGATCATTAATTTGGTGTGGAGGGTCTTGAAATACTTTTTCTTTGAGACTTACAGAGAAGAGAATGTGAGTAATAGTTTCTATTATGTACTTCTATTTCTCAGTTTCCTGAAAGCTACAAACATCATGAAATTAATACAATTTTTTTTGTAATAAGTTGAGATAGGTGGATATGGATTGTGTCAGTGTCCTACAATGTTTTATTTAATATAGTTTATTGTGCTCATCAGCCTACTAGAAAATTTTCCTCTCTCAACTTCATCATGATGAGGATGAAGCAATAATGTAGTGTAGTGTCAAGTGTAGTTCCAAAGAATCCTTGGAAATTGGCTATGAATGTTCTCATTTATTATCAAAATCTCACTGTTTTCTTCATACTCCAGTGTTTCATATTCTCCTCTGCAAACACTCATCTCTTGGTTCTGTGGAACAGATACTCATTTCACACATATTGCTGCCTGCCACATTTCCAAGGAGAAGCAGGAGGAGAAGAAAGTATTGATAGGTCACCTCTCCCCTGGTCTGTGTTTGCAGATGGCCCAGAGTGAGCAGGCCCAAGACCTCAGTGTGGATGACAGTTTCAGGCTCTTTGTAACACTGCAGCCCCAAAATGTTGAGAAATGCTGACAGTCTGAATTACTAACAATACCAATAATGATGGAATAGAGAAAGATTCAGGGATATTTCAAAGGTAGACACTGCAGTTGTGTGAGTGAGAAGGAGTGCACATGTGGATAAGGAAAGTCTTCCTTCTGAATCAAACAGGGCACAGCACTTGCCACAAAACTACCCTTTTGTGCACTGACTGTGGCTGGCAACATACAGGGATGGAAAAAAGTCAGCCACATATTTTTCTAAAAAAGGTCTTATATATATATATCACATATATATATCACATATATATAGATCATATATATATATATATTTGTTTTGTGATGTCTCCAATTGCTTATACTTCAGTTCATTTTTTCATGATATCATCAGAACTCTAGCTACTGTTCTAATCAATGTTCCACTCCTTAAAAACTTCCAATGACTTCCCATTACCTATAGCGTGAAGTCTGAAAAGTCCTTGGCATAAAATACAAGAGTTTTAATGGTCTGGCTCATCTGAATCTTCGCAGTCCAATCAATTCCGTATTCCCTTTCTAGTCTTCCTATGTCCTACACTTCCTACATTCCAGCTATCCAGAATCATGGAAACTCCCTAAAGACACTGGCTATTTGAAATCTCTGTGATTCAGCGTATGCTGTTTTCTGCTTGAAATGACTTTTCCTCTCTTCTTTCACTGACAACCCCCCATTTCCTACTTCAAGTCCCCAGTGGTCCTCTATGGTGAAGCCTTTCTCACTTTCTCCAGAGATAATGAGTAGCTTCCTGCACTGGGAAGCCACAGCCATTGCTCAAACATCTGGTGTGTTGCTTAGTGCTTTTGAATGTGGACAGTTGTTTATATTTCCCTTTCTCATTAGACTAAAAATCTCCCTAGGATAGTGATCTGGCTTTATTCATTTCATATTGCCTGGGGACTCCCATCCCCATCTATTAAGATGGTTAATAGATAAGGTTGAATGAATAAATCATGCTGCCTGCTTTACTTTTAGCACTACTTATTCCTGTAATGACCACGACAAAAAAAAAGAGTTTGAGGGAGAAGGTAAAAATGCTATATTTTGTGTGCTATGTTTTTCAGTAGAGGTTTACTCTTTGTGTCTAGAATGCTCCACTGCAGAAACACATTTTTCCCCCCTAGAGGTAGTTGAGGAGAAAGGAGAGGAGGGAAACCAAGAAAGAAGGCAGATTATCTCTAATCTGTCACTTCCACCATTCCTGAGGGAAACCAAGAAAGAAGGCAGGTTATCTCTAATCTGTCAGTTCCACCATTCCTGAAGGCCAGTTTCCATGGTTCTGGCCTTTCCCTCAACAAGCGTACCCAGAAAAAAATAACCTTTATAAAAGAACAGTGGTCCGTGATCCTGATTAGAGTGGATTCAATTTAGATCAATAATATAATACCTTTTAGCAGCTGACAGTTATATGTGCTCTGGTTCCCAGCTGACTGCAATTGCAACCAATTTCCTCTTGGGTGGTAGCTCATATTTACGACTTTGAACAACTCATAGGGAGGGAGCAGGACCTCCTTCTTGAAGGAGATTTCTTCTATAGGTGCACCCAGACAGGTGAATATGGTAAATAGAGTTTGTTTTTCAGACTTCTGTGCCTCTTTTTTTAGGAGGGATGTTGAAAGGAATTGGCCAAATCGGATGGTGGCACCTCTGTAGGCTTCCAAATTGATACCCTTCATCTCATGATGCACCTCATAACACAATGAGTTATTCTTCCCAACTCTCTCTTTCCTTAGCAGCTGGATTGCTGAGGTCAAGTAATAGTGTAGGTATTTGAAATGGAATGAATGCTTGTACTGATGTGGAGTCCTAGCAGCACTTGCCATGGCTCTGATGAAGTCTGTGCGAATGCTGTTGTTTGATGTATAAACCAAGATGGCCACAGCATGTAAAATATTAATGTTCTTGGGGAGATCTTTTGCTTGGTTCAACCAGGTTAAGTGGGCATTATTCCAGACCCTGAAGTAATTTCTATATGTTTCTAGTTCTTTTCTGAAATAATCCCCTTGATTTAGCTTCTCCATGACCTGTTGGCTGCAGCCTTGGTACTGGTCATCAAAGGAATTTGGTGCCAAGTCAAAGCTGATGTTAATGGCAACCTATAAGAAAAGAAAAACTTTGATTTTAACTGTTCATATCAGATGGTAGATGTGGTGGCTGACTTGCTATACTCCATAAAGGCAAGTCTTTGCCTCAAAACTTATTTGCTGAAGTAAGTTTCACTCATAATCATTCCACACTATCCCAGTACTTCCTGCATCAGTGACCTGTGCTAGAGATTAAATTTGGTTTGATAAATATTACTAAAAGCTCAAAAAGACCTCGTCTCCTTAGGGAGGCAATGACCCTTCTTGTATAACCAAAAAGAGTATTTTTGTACAGGGAGTACTTTGAAGATAAAAATTGTAATCTTAAAGTTTATGTACACCTTCTGTTTCCCCTATTGACTCCCTTCACATTCTCTCATGGGTGTTAAGAAATCAGTCTCTCTGTGAATACCTAAAACCTATAGTAAGTCCTTGAACTTTAAGAAAAACCTTCAGTGATGAGTAATGTTGGGTTCTCCCAAGTATATAACAGCCCTTTCTTATGACTAACTGAAAAAATTGAGGGGAAAAAAAGCATACATGAAGGTTAAAATATCATCTTTACCACTGAACTGTTGGGGCACACATCTTTAGGTCTAATGGAATGTAGATTTGTTAAGAGTAAACCTCAGAATAAGGCCGACTTGCCCACTTAGCTGCAGACAGTATTGGACTCTGGCCCTGCCCAAACTAAGATTCTGGTCATGGAGGAACACAGAGCTCATGCCCTTTGCCATCAGGCTAACTGCCAGGAAGAAGAACAGAGTCAAACTCAGAATACCCAGTTATTAATCCTGATGTCACCAATCAACTAAATTTGCCCAGCTCCAGGGGAGTAGTACAGTGGTCAGGAGTGTGCCTAGGACAGTTCCTCCTCTTGGAAGACAGGGATGGGAAAAAGACATTTTCGCCTGGGTAGTCCATTGAATGTTACTTATTAATATCTAGCCCGTATTAAACTGAGGTTAGAGATTTGAATACAAATTCTTTAAGCATCATCAGTCCATTTTTTTAGAGCCCCATTTTCAATTATCCAAATTCTAAGATGTTTGCTGCTTGGCAAAGAAACTATGCTTTTCTAATAGACAGAACTCATTATATTAGGAGATAAGATTTCATCTAGTGTCAAAGATGTTGCAGCTAACACTCAAAAACATACCATTTGGTGTTTTTATTGTTATTTATGATGCGAAGATGTCTAGTAGTGTGTAAAATGGAATAGATTTTTAAGACTGCTTAATGATTTTAACCAATAACTCTTTATGGAAGGTTTACAGGTAGTTCTACAGAATCTATTTAAGTCAAAAGAAGCCAAAATCAATATCATGTTCTGTTCAATCTTGTAAGCTCTAAAAACTTTAATATAGTACTCTATCTCAAATATGTACTCTGTTACCTCTTAACGTTAGGTGATTTTTCCTTATACAGAACTTTAAACTATAATATTTCTTTTGACTTGATCCATATGACACAGTCTAAAGTCAAATAGGCTATTTCACATCACTTGTCCTACAGAAGCAGTGTTTTACTTACATTTTATGGAGAATCAAGAGAATAACACTATGCCCCTAGCTTCCATAATGCCAAGTTTATAAACTCTAAAGAATTCCGCAATTTTTGATCACTGTTTTCAACCCCCTTCGCTAGCATTATTTGTTAAAATGTCTGAAAGAAATTAGATCCCAAGTGACTAAAGGTCATTTAAAGGTTGTCACCAGGAAAGTGTCCCTTTGGAGCACTGACCATAAAGAAGTCTCCGCTTCAGTTGTGCCCTACCTCCGAACTCCTGGTGGGTGTCTGCAGGGCAGAGAACAGCATCAGGAGAGGAAGCCGCCCTGGAAGGAGCCAGATTCTCATCACAGCGGCCGTCATAGTAGTTGGGAAAAGAATCCTCCTGCATCTGTTGGTCAATGCATGGTATTTGTTTGTGTTAAAAGTACTTCTTTGCTCTTGCAGCTTCATCCTGAAATGAGTGCTCTGTGTTCTCCTTTGGGATTCTCTCTGCGTGAGTCTCAGCAAGAATCTTCCCTGTTTGCGTCATGTTGATGACTACCAACCAGCAGCTTTTCCGAGGGAAGAGATCAACTCCAACTTATTTGCAGAGCTGATATTTCTGTGAAATAGCCAGATCTGTGCACCAAATAAGGGATTCTAAAGTGAACTTGATAAGTTTCCAATTAAAAAAAAAAATCCCTTATCTAGTCTTGTGTGGGGGGAATTCCAAAGGCCTGTTAAAGGTCAGGCTCAGCAGCTCAACCTTAACTTTCTCAAGGAAGACAGGAAAAGGCACGAGCTGCACAGTGTCTGGGGCCAAGCGACATTATCTTGAGGTGCAGGGTTTCATTGCGTGTGATATGATTGGCTCACACAGGTTGCTGGAAAGACGCCACCTCAAGGTGGGCCTGTGTCAGGCACATTTGGTGCTGCTGATAGGCAAGCCCTGGTTGGAAGGGGCTGATAAGGAGCAGCACACCTTTTAGGGTTACTGTCAAAAAGAAGACTCTCACTGCTGCTTTTCCATGGTACCCTTGAAACTCTTTAATCCAGAAACTATACCTGTTGGGGTCACAGCTCTTCTCTGTTTTCTCTTCTGAAGGCATCACATCCTGTATCCACACTATTTCAGTCTATAGTGAATCCTAATGACTACGGTCAGAAGACAGCCTCTGAACAGCTGACCTCAATCACAAGTAGGGTCCAGTGTGCTAAGTTCAGGCTGCAGAGGTATTGTTAGACACTCTCTCTCAAGCACTTCCCTTTGTAGTTTGAACATCTTTCCTCTATTCCCAATTATTGTGGTGATTGTTTTTCTTGCAAATCTTTCCCATTAATGCTTCCCATTTTTATTATTTAACTGTGAAGAGAGACTAAGTCTTGTTCTTAGACATTCTGGTATTTTTGGGGGGTACCTGTGTGGCTCAGTCAGTTAAGTGTCTGACTTTGGGTCAGGTTATGATCTCATATTTCATGAGTTCGAGCCCCGTGTCGGTCTCTGTACTGACAGCTCAGAGCCTGGTGCCTGCTTTGGATTCTATGTCTCCCTTCTCTCTCTGCCCTTCTTCTTCCACTCACTCTCTGTCTCTCTCCCTCTCAAAAATAAATAAACGTTAAAATAACATTAAATTATGGGATTTTTTTTCAGCACCCTAAAATAGTTTGTAATCTAAATTTTCTGGTGATCACATCAGTTCTATCTCATGAGAAAAGTTCAGAGTATTCAGACAAGTATAAAAGAGGATACAAAATTACCCATAACCTATCACCTGAACAAGGGTACCATTGAGATTTAAATTTTGCTATTATACACACACACACACACACACACACACACACACATTTAGGACTGAATTAATATAGTATGCAATTTTTTATACTGTTTTTTCTCTTAACATTTTTAATGTAAGCACATCTCCATATGGTTTAATAATTATTGAAAACATGATTTTTTTTTTTACAGCTGCACACTACTCCACCAGAGGTGCTACCATGCGATGAAATATGGAGGGGACCCATGGATCTGTCTCAGAAATAGATTGATCAGTGAATGGAACATAATAGTACCTACCTCATTGAATGCTTTGATCTGTTTTTAATTCTTAAAACAGCTTCTGGCCCTGAGAAATCAATCAATCAAACAATTAAGTAAAAAATTTAAATAAATAAATAAATAAATACAATTATCATTATTTGTACCAAGGTTTATTGAATAAATTTCTTATATTTAGCTTGCTTTCAACTTCATGCTATTACAAGTAATGATTTGTGAGCCTGTTTCAGACATAAATCTTTGCATGCTTCTCTTCTTGTAACTTTAAGATGCAATTCTGGAGATGTGACCATAGATCATTGAAATGCATATTATTTGGACTTAATGGAAAACATGATAAAATACATATCCCTTTAAGACTTTAAAATTCTTAAGATTCTTCATTATCAACTATTAATCTGGGAGATTGAGGTGTGATGAAGAGCACTAGAGTATGAAAACTCGGATTGTGGGCTTAATTCTACAGCTGGCTGGCTGGCTCAAGAATAAGGAAGCTGGCTTAGTGGGTTAAGCGTCAGGCTCTTAATTTCGGCTCAGGTCATGATCTCAGGTTCATGAGATCAAGCCTTGCGTAGGGCTCTGCACTGACAGGTTCTGTGCTGACAGCATAGAGCCTGCCTGGGATTCTCTTTCTCATTCTCTCTGTCCCTCCCCACTTCCCCCAAATAAACAAGCAATAAAAAAAAGAAGACGTTTGCTGAGCTTCAGTTTCCTAACTTTATAGAGTTGTCAAAAGTAAATAATAGTTACCTTTTATTGGGAGTATACTGTGTTTCAAGACCCTTTTTTAAGTATATTATCTCAAGCTACAAGACAACTGTGAGGAGATAGTTTCACTTCCACATCACAGGTGCATTTCCTGAGGCTGTGTGAGGTTAAATAGACTATCAGTGATCTCAGGTTCTTTCCTCTCATCCCATTGGCTTCCTGTCTTCAAAAACTTTAAAGGAGTCCAAGCGTCCTTTTATTTCTATTGTCTGTAAAAGTTTGCTAATTTACCTAATGTGACTTCCACTTCCAGAATAATACCACTAGGGGGAAGCAGGAAACTTTGTAACCTTTTTATCCAACTCCTTTGTCCAGAATTTAAAGGAGGGAGAAGAGAGAAAGAAAGGGAAAGAAGGGATGGAAGGAGAGACAGAGACAGAACCAGACAGACAGAGGGAGGGAGGGATGGAGGAAAGGAAGAGGGAATTCTGACTATAAAATGGAATAGGGAAAGACAAGAGGTCTGATGTGTGTGTGTACATTTTTGTAATAAAATGAAAACAATATTTTCTGATATATTTTTAATCTTTATTTTGAGAGAGAGAGAGAGAGAGGATGAATGAATGAATGAATGAACGAACAAGGGAGGGACAGAGAAAGAGAGAAAGAGAATCTCAAGCAGGCTCTGTGACGTCAGTTCAGAGTCCAGTGAGGAGCTTGATCTCATGGACCATTTTTGCAGGATTCTTTACCTCAATACCTGGGGTTTGTCATCTCCCCGGTTTGAAGAACGAAAAAGTAGAATGTGAAAATGTGAGAAGTGAAATTGTGCAGCAGGCAAAAGTTTATTGGAGTATAAGATTAGAAAGTAAGAATAGTATGAAAGCTCTCTTTGCAGAGAGGGGGCATTTGAAAGTGAATATCCTCCACGATAGGCAAGGGTCTTTGTTTTAGAAGGTTCCAGTGGGTCCCTCCCCCCCATCCTTTCCCCCTTGTTTCTTCTCAGGTTCTACGCTTATTGGCTTGCTAACTCTAGGTCCTGGGTTGTCCATTCCTGATTGGCTCGATTCCATTGTGTGAGGAGTCAGACTGGGGTCATACTGTCCCTTGTATAACATAAGTTTTATGGTTTACTTCTTTTAGTTAGGTATTTTGACTGTCAAATTCCTGAAGGGAACCTGAGAGGGGAGGAGCTGGTGTCTGTTACATTCTTAACATGAACCTTAGGCCTAAGGGAGTTTTCTGTGGTCAAATGCTCCCAGCATTGTTCCAAATTATGTGGTTTTTTTTCCACCCAGGGAACTCAGGTCCTAACGTTTCCCTTCCTGCCTATTTTATCCTATCTTTTCCCTATCATCCCATGAGATCATAACCTGAGCTGAAACCACGAGTCAGATGCTTAACCAACTGAGCCACCTAGGTGACCCTTTCTGACAATGTGTAGAGTCATTGAAAATCCCCTTTTGCCTTGAGGGCTATTTTATGAAAGTTTGCATGTGATAATATGTTAATTTAGAGCTGGGGGTTCACTCAGTTATCATTTCCTTGATACTCAATTCTTCTAAATGCAATCTATTTCTGCTCTCTTGGTGGGTAAAAGGGATATGGGCTTTGAAATTGCACATAACTGTTGATATTTTGCCTTTATGTCTTCCTAGTTTTTGTGAATTTGAACAAGCTGTTAGTTCTCAGTCTCATTTTCTTCACGTGTAAAAATGGAGATGATATTGTTACGGAATCTGGTCTGGATCACCTGGCAGAAGAACCAAGTGGCACTCAAAGATCTTGGAAGGCAGGAGGTTTATTTTACATCAGTGGGCTCAGAGGAGATCATTCTCCAGAGGTCTGAGCCCCAAGAATCAGCACAGGAGACAATATATAGTCTGTTCTGGTGGCAAGAGGGGTGGGAAGGAAAATCCGGAATGGGAGTCTTCGGGCAGGGCCTGGAATTCCCCTATCAGTCTTGTTAGCCATCTGATAACAGATTTTTCCCTATCAATATCACTCATATAGGGCCGTGATGACAGTGAAATTGAGATACTCTATAAAATATCACAGAATAGATCTGTGAGCCATATTGCCTTGGAAGCAGATTAATTAGTGAATAGAGAGGCACTTTGGTTCAATTCCTAGTTCTATTATGTCCTTAATAGTTGACCTTGGGCAAAGTATTTTACATCTCTGCTCCTCAGTTTCCTGTTTCCTGGTGCCACTGACAGCAGCTTCTCAAGGCCTGTTGGCTCCACTTATGCTCTACTAAGATTTGTGAAGACCCACAACTCATAGGGTATCCAACAAAGTGAAAGTTAATTTTTATGATTTTTTTCCAAATACGCAACTGTTTAAGAAAAGGTTTTGCCGGTTTTCTAGAATACATTCTAAACATTCTAGACTAGAATTTTTTTCTAAACTAGAATAGTTTTCTAAAGCTACTAAAGCTACTTTTGGAGCATAGGTTGAAGTAGTCGCTACAGGGTCTTGTCCAGGGGGAACTGTATCTTTTGCCACCAATCTAAAAGTTTTGAAATGACCCTTAGTACTTCCTGTTTGGATCTTATTAAACACTTCTGGACCTGTGTCAATTTAATGGGAGTATTTTATGGCCAGAAATCCTTGTTTTCCAAAGGAGGGTAGTTTGATAGACACCCCCAAATTTGGTAATTCAGGATGGTTTTAACATCTTATTCTCTTTTACCCTCACTACCCTTACAGAAGTGAGCAAACATTTGTTTCATATTTTTATAACTTTTATTTAGATAAAAATTTTAACTTACAGAAACATTTCAAGCCTGTACAAGGAACATGCATATGTCCAAGAATTCCCACATACCCTATCCACATTAGATAGCAAACATGTTTATATTTTTAGATTTTCCCCCGCATGACCTATCATTCTCTTACTTTTTTCTAAACCACCTGAGAATTAGTTGTAGACATCATCCCCCTGTGAAAAGATAAACTGAGACTTATTAAAAATTTTAAGGATGTATTTGAGCAAAAACAGATTCAAATTAGGCAGCACCAGACCGGAAGTGATTAGGAGAGCTCCACCAATAGGATCCAGGGGCAAGATTTTTATGGAGAAAGGTGGAAGCAAAGCAAGGACATTATTCGATTGGCTATAGTGTAAACATTTGCCTCATTTGGGAAAGCCTAGTTGGCTGTTTGTGATTGGTTGTCTTTAGGTTCTGATTTCTTAACCTTGAGGTCTTTACATGCTTAGGTTTTGGTTTGCTTGCATAGGCTATTAAGGTATAAGAACGATCTCAGTCAAATGACCTCCTTGTTTAATTAATTTAACACACTTTACACTTCTATACCTAAGAATTTATTTCCTGAAGACAAGGACTTTTTTTTTTTTTTTTTTTTTACCTAACCACAATACAATTACCAATGATGAGGTTTTTTTTTTAGGGTGGTAGGGGGGTTCGTGGGGTCTCGACCCAATGACCCAGGAAGAATTCTTAAAGTCATCTTTGGTGCAAAAAGCTGATTTTATTGAAGCATAGGGACAGGACCTGTGAGCAGGAAGAGCTGTCCCGGCCCACAGCAAGAGACTGGATACATATTATGGGGTTGAGGGAGGTAAAGTCCCAGGGAAGTTTCCAGTGAGATTTTCATATGCTAAAGAAGACTCACTGGATACTGGAGGCCTAGCTATTGTCAAGCTAAGGTTGTTTTTCCCTCTAGCAAAGTATTAACATTTAGATAGTAGGGAATTTCTGGAGAAACTTTGCTCTGCCTGCCTCAATTATTTGTCAATGGGCTGCAGGTTATAAGGAAATTTAGTTCTATCTGCCATTTCCTTCTGCCTTTGTTTCCCACATCACTATGGAGGGCTGATGGAAATTTAGGTGCTACAGGACTAGGATATCTATCAGTTAACCCTTTGTTTTTCTCCTTTCCTTTGTTCTTGGGCAGCCTGGAGTGCTCAAGGAATATCACACATATCCCACCTGGTTTGGGGGAGGGGGTAGGGGGTGGGGGGGGTTGCAGTCTGTCAGCATGCCTTATGCTCCCTCATCAACCAATATCAAGAAATTTATACAATACTATTATCTTACATAGTCCAGAAACAATCTCATCAACTCTTCCTATAATTTCCTTTCCGGCTATTCTCCAGGATCACCCTTTGCATTTAATTCTCTAGTGTCTTTAGTCTCTTTAAACTGAAACATTTTCCTCAGTATTTTTATTGCTTTTGGACCTTGATGTTTTTGAAAATTATAGGCCAGTTATTTTGTAGATGTCTCTCCATTGAGGCTTCTCTCTTATTTCCTGATGATTAGTTTCAGGTCATGCGGTTTTGGCAGGGAAATCACAGAAGAGATGTGCTATCTCAGGAGGCACTAACATCCATTATTTCAATATATTTGTAATAATAGTTGTTAGATCAATTGCTTCATTATGAAACATGTTATCTAACCTTTCTCATTTCCACTTATTTTTTTTTAAGTATAGGACTTTAGTGTTGGGAAAGCTTTGTTTTCATCATCTTCTACCCACTGTGAATGTCCCCCTGAACATTCTTACAGAATAACTTATGTTGTGTGTGTTCTCATAATACTGAGATTTATAGTAAATATATATTTGCTCTTGTCCATGGTTTGTGGCACACACCTCCTAGAACCTTTGTAATTTCTTAAGCACTAAGAGCTATAGGGGCATCTTTTCCAGTTTCTGAAATAGTTCCAGAGCCAAAAGGGTGAAAGTGGTGTCTTTTGCTATTCCAAACAAGCCCCTTTACCACACCTGAGGTTATGTTACTGAAGTGGTGTTTTAAAGGCCCTAAGGAGGTTCTGGTTTGAGATGGCCACATAGGAAGACTCTGAACTCACCTCCTTCGGGGAACACACCAAATTACACTTATTAATAGAACAATTCCTCCTGAAGAACTGAGGGCTGACTAAACAGCTACTGAGCAACCCAAGATAGAGAGAATGGCAATGGAACTGCAAGAGAGACAGAGACACAGTAACAAAGGGAACCCCTACCCTTGAGGCTGCAAACACAGAGTGGGGAGGGATAGTACTGAAGGTCTGTCCTCTTTTCTCTGTCCTTGGGCATAGGAAAAAAAAAACATGGTTTGAAAGGGCAACTAGCATATAAAAGAGACAACATTAGAACCCTGCCAAATGGTGGAGGAGCTTTGGGAAAACGTTCTGGGTCAGAGGGACACAGTTTACCTTCTCATGCACCTAGACCAGGGCAGGGTCTGGACACTGACACAGACAGGTGCGGTTGTCTCAGTGAGACTGAGACTTAGTTGAGCCCAGGATTCACAAGCCCACATCAGCACTAGTCACACTGGGGCACAGAAAAAGGAGCTGAGTTTTAAAAGGGCCCAGGATGGGGCACCTAGGTGGCTCAGTCAGTTAAACATCCAACTCTTGATCTCAGCTCAGGTCTTGATCTCAGAGTCATGAGTTCAAGCCCCACATAAAGCTCCATGCTGGGTGTGAAGTCTATTTAAAAAAAGAGAGGTGGGGGGGATGCTCCTGAGTGGGTCAGTAGGTTGGGCAACCGACTTCACTCAGGTCATGATCTGACAGTTTGTGAATTTGAGCCCCATGTTGGGCTCTGTGCTGACAGCTCAGAGCCTGGAGCTAGCTTTGGATTCTGTGTCTCCCTCTCTCTCCCCACTCACATTTTGTCTCTCTCCTTCAAAAATAAATAAACATTAAAAAAAAGGGACAAGAAGATGTGGGAATGCTCTCCCCATGACTGCAGCAGAGTCTGGACATCATAAGGCATGAGTTGGGATGGCATAATTGATGGGTCTAGATGCATAACTGGTGGGTTGGATTGGCACAGAAAGCTTATGACCTCAGCAAGCCCAGGGTCCACAAGCCCACACCCACCTTAGCCATGCTGGG
The DNA here is from genome assembly GCA_028646485.1 of Cryptoprocta ferox. Taxonomy (NCBI): domain Eukaryota; kingdom Metazoa; phylum Chordata; class Mammalia; order Carnivora; family Eupleridae; genus Cryptoprocta; species Cryptoprocta ferox. Next base: position 87,473,714 of record CM053571.1, on the reverse strand, counting down.
ACACAGAACTGCAGGAACATTCTCTCTCCCTCCACTTTAAAAGCACAGACTGTAGGAAGGTCTGAACACCATAAGGTGAAGATTTGGTTACCATAAAGGGTAGGTTCAGAATCCATAGTTGGAGGGTCCTGATGCGCTAATGAGCAGGTCTAGACACCATAACTGGTGGGTCCAGTCATCACAGGGAGCTTGTAACCTCAGCAAGTGTAGGGTCCTAAAGCCCACACTACCCCCAGTCACAGTGAGACACAGAGAAAAAAAAAAAGCCGAGGTTTAAAAGGGCTGAGAAATTGTGGGAAATTTCTCTCCCCATCCACCTAAAAAGCCCATATTAGAGAAGAGACCAGCTCATAGAGAGCTTGTGACTTCAGTGAGACCAGGGTCCATAAGCCCATACCGGTCACCCTGTGGTGTTGGGACACAGAAAACAGGTCATGATTTTGTGGGCTTTTAAAATTTTTTAAATTTTTATTTTTACTTAACATATATATTTTTTACTTTAAAATTTTGTCTTGTGTTTTTATTTTTATTTTTTTGGTTTTGTTATTTTCTTTCTTCTTTTTTCTTCTTTTTTTCTATTATTATTAATTATTATTTTTATTATTTGCTTTATTCTTTCTGTAAAAAGTCATGGTTTAAAGGAGTCTGCACACTGAAAACCATAAACTATTGATAAAAGAAATTAAAGATGATACAAGCAAATGGAAAGATATTCCATGCTCATGAATGGGAAAATTAATGTTGCCAAAATGTCCATATTACTTAAAGCAATCTACAGATTCAATGCAATCCCTATCAGAATATCAACAGCATTTTCCACAAAACTAGAACAAATAATACTAAAATTTTTATGGAATCACAGAAGACCCCATATAGCCAAACCAATTCTGAGAAAGAAGAACAAAGCTGGAGGTCTCACAATTAGATTTCAAGATACACTACAAAACTGTAGTAGTCAAAACAAGAGGTACTGGCAAAAAACCAGACACATATCAATGAAACAGAATAGACATCCCAGAAATAAACCCACATTTATATGGCCAATTAGCCTATGACAAAAGAGATAAGAATATACAGTTGGGAAAAGACAATCTTTTCAATAAATGGTGCTGGGAAAACATGACAGCTCCATGTGAAAGAATAAAACTAAACTACTTTCTAACTTCATACACAAAAATAAACTCAAAATGGATTAAAGACCTAACTATGATACCTGAAAGCATAAAATTCCTAGAAGAAAACACAGAGAGCAATTTCTCTGACATCAGCCATAGCAACATTTTTCTAGCTATATCTCCTAAGACAAGGGAAACAAAAGCAAAAATAAACTATTGGGACTACATAAAAAACAACAACAACAACAACAACAACAACAACAACAACAACAACACAAAGCTTTTGCCCAGCAAAGGAAACCATCAACAAAAGGACAGACTACTAAATGGGGGAAGATATTTGTTTTGTTTTTAATTTTTTAAATGTTTTATTTATTTTTGAGAAAGAGAGAGAGAGACAGAGTGAGCAGGGGAGGGTCAGAGAGAGAGGGAGACACAGAATCTGAAGACAGGCTCCAGGCTCTGAGCTGTCAGCACAGAGCCTGATGCGGGGCTTGAACCCACTAACTGTGAGATCATGACCTGAGCTGAAGTTGGACACTTAACTGACTGAGCCACCCGGGTGCCCCTAATATTTGAAAATGATATATCTGATAAGGGGTTGATATCCAAAATATATAAGGAATTATATAGTTCAATGCCAAACAAAACAAAACAAAACAAAACAAAAAACCAAACTAATAATCCAAATAAAAATGGCCAGAGGACCTGAATAGACATCTTTCCAAAGGAGACATCCAGATGTCCAATAGACACATGAAAAGATACTCAACATCATTGATCATCAGGGAAGTGCAAATCAAAACCACAATGAGATATCACCTCACATCTGTCAGAATAACTAAAATCAAGAAGACAAGAAACAAGTGTTGGCAAGGATGTGGAGAAAAAAGACCTCTTGTGCACTACTGGTTGGAATGTAAATTTTTACAGCCACTGTGGAAAATAGTATGGAGATTCCTCAAAAAATTAAAAATAGAAATTCCATATGACCTAATAATTCCACTACGGGGTATTTACCCAGGAAAAATGAAAACACTAACTTGAAAAGATATATGCACCCCTCTGTTTTTTTTTTTTTTTTTTGCAGCATTGTTTATAATAGACAAGACATGGAAGCAATCCAAGTATCCATCAATAGATGAATGGATAGGGAAAATGCCCATATATATATAATGGAATATTACACAGCCATAAAAGGATGAGATTGTGCCGTTAGAGACAACATGGATGAACCTAGAAGGTATTATGCTAAGTGAAATGAGTCAGACTGAGAAAGACAAATATTATATGATTCCACTCATAAATGGGATCTTACAAAAATAAATAAACAAAAACAGAATCAGAACTATAAATACAGAGAACAAGCTTATGGTTACCAGAGGGGTGGGGATAGGGAGGTGAGCAAAATGGATGAAGGAGAGAAGGAGACACAGGGCTCTACTTATGGAATGAGTAAGTCACAGGAATAAAAAGCAGAGGATAAGGAATATAGTTAATGGTATTGTAATAGTGTAAAGGACAGATGATAGCTATACTTGGGGTGAACATAATATAATGTATAAACTTGTCAAATCATTAAGTTGTACATTTGAAATTAATGTAACATTGTGTGTCTATACTCAAAACAATAAATCCAAAGGGTGTCTGGGTGGCTTAATCAGTTAAACATCTGACTCTGGCTCAGGTCATGATTCATGAGTTTGAGCCCCACATCAGGCTCTGTGCTGACAGCTGGGAGGCTGCAGCCTGCTTTGGATTCTGTGTCTCCCTCTCACTCTATCCCTCCTCTGCTAATGCTCTCTCTCTCTTTCTCTCTCTCTCTCTGTCTCACACACAAAAATAAATAAACATTAAAAAAAATAAATACAATATAATAAATAAATACAGTAAAGTTGAAAAAACCTTTTAGATCCAAGTATCTCTTATGTAACTGGCATTTGGGGAAATTAATATCTCAAGGAATCTTAAACATAGACTTACTGTGACTGTATAAAATAATGTATGATCTTGCATTTTTCAGAGGAGGTGGTCCATAACTTATATTAGAATCTCAAGTTATTTGTAACCATAAATATTAAAGACAATTTTTAAATATGTCATTTTTAAACAAAATTATTTATATGCCATTTTAAAAAAGCCCCTAAGGATGGTGGCCAGAGGAACCAACCAATGTTAGAAGGTTGAAACTTTCAGTGCCACTACCTCTGGGGAGTGGAGGTGGCTGAAAGTTGAATCAATCACCAATGGCCAATGATATATCAATCATGCCTATGTAAAGAAGCCTCCAGAAAAATCCATCAGGCTAGAACTTGGAGAGCTTCTAGGTTGGTGCACACACCCACATTCCAGGATGGTGGCACACCCACTTCCGTGGAGACAGAAGCTCCTGCACTTAGGACCCTTCTGGATCTTGCTTTACGTACTTCTTCATCTCGCTTATCTCTAGCCTTTATAATAAACTGGCTAATTTAAGGAAGTGTTTTCTGAGTTCTGTGAGCCATTCTAGCACATTAATTGAACCCAAGGAAGGGATCATGGGAACCTCTGATTTATTGCAATTTGGTTAGAAGCACAGGTGATAAACTGGACTTGTGATTGGCATCTAAAGTGGGGGCAGGCAGTCTAGAAGGACTGAATGAACACTTCATATGTGGAGTCTGATGTTATCTCCGAGTAGATTGTAAGATTCAGGTGGATTGAGTGAATTGTAGGACACCCAGCTGCTGTTGCAGAATTGCTCAATGTGTGAAAATCCCATCCCACACATCTGGTGTCAAAAGTGAAGTGGCATTGTAGGTGAGTATTGAGAGTAAGGAGACATATAGGAGCATTTGCCTTGATAGCCCCCATACAATAGCTGGCACTCAATAAGTGTTTGTTGAATGAATGAATGAATGAATGCTTGCAAACTTTCAGTAACTGGACTGTTTCCACACCCTAGGAAGTTGACATTTGCATTTGAAATGGGAAATGGAAGAGCTGACATTTCCAACAATCTTCTAGCCATTTGTTCAAGTTCATTTCTCTAAAGAAACACGGGGGAATAAAAAATGAATAAATACAAAGAAAGTAAACAAGGAAGAACGGCAGAAGGAATCAAGAAATAAATGAAAGAAAAAGTGGCTGAAGGAAAACAGAAAGAAAAGGAAAGGAAGAAAAGAAAAAAGATAACCTAAAAATTATCAAGACATTTTATTAAGTTACTGCAATCTTACCCACTTTTTTCTTTGTTGGTACACATGTATACCCTGACTGGGGCAATATTGTCTTTGAGGATGAAGCAACGAATGGAAGCAGATGGGAAGGCTAGGAAACTTAGAGCTGGAAGAGAAGGTAGAAATGACTAGGGGCTAGACAGACAAGACAGAATTCCTTCAGGAGGCTCTGAGGCCCAAGCTCACAGGCAAGACAAAGGTCCAAGGACTATGGCTGGGTCTGTCCATAGCTCTGGGAGCATAACTGGCAGCAGAAGATTCATCATAACTCTGGGAGCACCCCAACACTTGGGTAGAACAGAGTGAGAATACCAAGCAAGGGAGTAGCCATCCATTCATGTATTTGCTTATAACATATTTACTGAGCTCTGTCTGAGATCCTGGGGATTCAGCAAAAAACAACCAGAAATGTCCTAGCTCTAAAGGAACTTAGATTTATGCAATTTTGAAGATCAGCTCATAGCTAACAGGGCCTTAAAACACTTAGGAGAAAATTCAGGCAAAAGCCTCCATCTTTCAAAAGGGTTCTCTCTCTCTCTCTCTCTCTCTCTCCCTCTCTCTCTCTCTCTATCATCTGTCATTCTTTCTATCATATTATACATATATATGTAATATATATATTATACTAGTCAGATTAATTAATTAATTAATTAATCCTATTCCTGAGGGGATTAGAACTGAAGCATAGCCCCCAAATGAGCAGTTTTTAGTAGAGAATGGAAGTTATAAAATTTTGAAGACATAGTCAGGATTGAGGGTAGTAGAAGTTAGTTACATTTCTAGGGAGAGGTCTGTAATCACAGATTAATCCTGAGAGCAAGTTCTTATATGGAAGAATAGCAAATGAGAGGACCTTCATCCAACACCAAGACCCAGGCCCTGGGTCTCTCTGAGATGCCCATATGAGTCTGGGTATATGACAGTCTGGAAATGAACAGGACTGAGTTTTCAGAGATGGACTGAGTGGGATCCCCTGTGGGAAACTGAGGCTGGCAGAAATGGGAGGAAGCAAGGTAGGAGCAGTATTATGACATGAACAGCCCTGCAGTGTCACTCTAGGGTGATGGCTGGCATCTCTACTTGAGGGGTTTAAAAAGTATATGTGAGAGGCACCTGTGTGGCTCAGTGGATTAAGCCTCCGACTTCGACTCAGGTCATGATCTCGCAGTTCGTGGGTTTGAACCCCACATCAGGCCCTTTGCTGACAGCTCAGAGCCTGGAGCCTGCTTCTGATTCTGTGTCTCCATCTCTCTCTGCCCCTCCCCAACTCGCACTCTGTCTCTCAAAACTGAATACATATTAAAAAATTCTTTTTAAAAAAGTGTATGTGAGCGTGTGTGTGTACAAATATATGTAATAATATAATATTTTGGATGGAAGTATTCTTCATGATAAAGAGTTTTCTACTGAACTATGTTCCTTCACTTTCTGCCTTTTCCTCGTTTTGGCACATGTTTTGATTGAAGACCTGCTTCTTTCTCATGTACCAGGAGGAGCTTGTTAGGTATTGACCAAAGTTTCCAACCAACAGCTATGAATCTGTGCTCCATGGATTAGTAGCTGTAAATTCAGTTCCACATTTATGTTGACTCCTAGACACTGGTAAAATTAAGGTACTTCTGTTTTGGTATAATAGTTTTATATTCAATAATATTTTCTTTGCACATTTTCATTTTGTTCATTAAGGAAAAAGGAACTGGAAGGCTTTTTACCAGGTTTACATTTGCATCCTGTGTGTGTGGTCAGTCCCTTCCTTGTATTTCCTGCATGATGTGTCTCTACCACTGAGATCAGAAAAGTATCATTCAGGGAGGATGAACCTTACTTTTCTCCTGATGCTCATAGTGAATAAATACTTCTTGTGGCTCAGAACTTTGCCTCTGGAAGTATCCTTTTAACCCATTACTCCACCAAAGGTATGGCTTTTGTCCTGTCTCCTGCTTCTCTGGGTTCATAAGCCACTCCCTAGAATATAATTAACTTTGAGTACCTTTAGTCCTGAGTGTATCTTGGAAACTTTGTAGTTTCTGTCTTCTAGTAAAAATTGATGGCCTTTCTTCTCCACCCAGGTATTGCCTCTCTGGGATGAAAAATGAATTCTGGGTTCACTGTTCACTGATGTTTCTTGATAGTTGGGCAAAGTGAAATATATTTTAATGGATGGTGGTGAAGATAGAGAATAATCCATGCTACAGCCATTTTTTTCTCCTAGGTTCTGTGAATATCTGAAATCAAAACCATTTATCAATTTAAATATTAATTTCCTTTGAAAAACTCTTATCTTCTACCTGAAAAATTAATATTTCAGTCATAAATATAGTATTAGTCTTATTCTATAAAATTTATTACCCTGGCCTTATGCTAACAGAAATTTTGCTCTCCCCTTGCTCTGAGACATGTTACAAATCTTATATTAATTAATAATGACTGGTACAAACAAATCACTTTTCTCTAATCATTAGCTTTTTTCCCCCCCACTAACAAGAGGAGAAAATGTTTCAGTCTACTTTATCCCAAATGTAATAACATTTCAAATAGCACATAGTATTACATCAGTTTCATCTATTCCCAATTTATTCACTGTTGTTTTGAATAATCTCTGATAGTCGTGGCCAAATCCCTCCTTACCCATTCTTTTCCAAACTTGACGATCCTATTTTGTTCTTTCAAGTTTTCTTTTTCCAGACTCAACATTCTGACTGAACTCTTCCTTACACACTATCATCCTGGCCATCTTCCTGTTTCAATTCCAGTAACTCAATGACCCTTGTGAAATGTGGCAACAGGACACCACATATGTGTCTAATTAATGGGACTGAAGCTTCTTTTGTTCTGAACACTCTCTGCTGTTGCAATCTAAGGTGAAGCAGCTGTTGGGGGATTATATCATTTTTTTTGAATCACTGAATTTCCACCTGTTAGAAATTATAAGTTATTTGCACATGAACTTCTGTTAAGTCAGATATCATCAATACTATGCACCTGTAAATTTGAAGTAGATTTAGCAAGCTTTTAGGATGTTACATTTTTGCATACTTAACCTCTTTATTTTAACCTGTCAGTGACTTCATGAATCCTCATTCTGATATGAAGTGTTATAGCAATAACTTGTTTAATTTCATGCAAAAATTAGAATACTATTTTTTTATATCTTCATCAAAACATTAATTAAAATATTAAAAATAGCGCAGGACTAAGTAGAGATTCTTGGGTATGATAATAAGTGTTTCTTTTAGGTTGAAATTATGCATATAATTAATTAATTAATTAATTTGAAATTATGCATTTTAAAGTTCTCTTTAGTTATACATCATTCGTTGATCAACTAGGTTTGAACACATCTAATTCTGCTAACATCTTAACCAGGTTCACAATTTATCAAGTGAAATCAAAAGATATTTTAGTTTAGCACGCAAATGTTTAAAAAAATCTTTAAAAAATGTTAGACACATGAAAAGATGCTCAATATTGCTCTTCATCAGGGAAATAACAAATCAAAACCACACTGAGATAACACCTCACACCAGTCAGAGTGGCTAAAGTTAACAACTCAGGAAACAAAAGATGTTGGTGAGGATGTGGAGAAAGGGGAACCCTCTTATACTGTTGGTGGGAATGCAAACTGGTGCAGCTACTCTGGAAAATAGTGTGGAGTTTCCTCAAAAAGTAAAAATAGAACTACCCTACAACCCAGCAACAGCACTAGTAGGAATTTATCCAAAAGATAGAGGAGTGTTGATTCATAGGGGCACATGTACCCCAATGTTTATAGCAGCACTATCACCAATAACCAAATTATGGAAAGAGCCCAATGTCCATCAACTGATGAATGGACAAAAAAGATGTGGTATATATATACAACAGAATACTACTTGGCAATGAAAAATAATGGAATCTTGCCATTTGCAACAATGTGGATGGAACTGGAGGGTATTATGCTTGGTGAAATAAGTCAGAGAAAGACAGATATCATATGTTCTCACTCATATGTGGAATTTGAGAAACTTAATAGAAGACCACGTGGGAAGGGAAGGGGAAAATAGTTACAAACAGAGAAGGAGTCAAATCATAAGAGACTCTTAAATACAGAGAACAAACTGAGGGCTGTTGGAGGTGGGGGGTTGTGAGGGTGGGGAACATGGGTGATGAGCATTGAGGCGGACACTTGTGGGGATGAACACTAGGTGTCGTATGCATGTGATGAATCATGGGAATCTACTCCAGAAGCCAGGAGCACACTGTATACTCTTTATGTTAGCTAACTTGACAATAATTATATAACAAAAAAATGCTATTAGGTGGGTTTGTATTCTCCATTTAGCAATAATTTACACCTTTTGCTCTTAGACTAGTTTAATAGCATATGCTATCTACCTACCTGAACTCTTCTTACCTGAGTCATTCCACTTAGGATGTAGAAACCTTAAGAGACTATCACTCTCACCCTGAAAATGAGGGAAAAAGCCAGATAATTTATAAAATCATAAATTTCCTGGAATCCACGTAAGAACCAAGGTCACATGACAAGCAGGTCAACTGAATTTCAAAGGGTAACAGACCCCCTGAGGAGATACAGGACACATAAGTTGCTTCATCTTTGTTGAAATAGAAGAGAAAGAGACAACTGCCATAAAAGTAGGGAAAAAGTAAGCTGCCAAAATTTTAACAATTTCTTAAAGGTTAAGTGTGGACTAGCAAAATGATTTGGAATCTTCTGGAGCTCCAGGCTGAAAGAGAAGAGACACTAATTCTCAAGATCAGAGAGATTCCTCTTTGGTGATGAAAATAGGTTCACAGCTTCTCTCATTTAAAGCAAAGGCCATTTGCCCTTGAGGGAGGGGCAGGGAAACCCATCTGGCTCAGGAGACGGACATGGTAGAAAGCAAAGGTCTACTTCCACTGGGAAGCGTCAGGCAACTGTCCATGCAAGATCCCTTATAGATACAAGGCAGAGTTTGGCTGTCATGATGAGGGGGAAGTTAGGGGAGATAAAGGGAGTGCTGAGAGTTCCATCCCAGAGGCCAGGCCAAGAGTCCTTCCTAAGTTTGGGGCTATAGCAGGAGGGCAGAGAACCCTTCCCCTGCTCCACAAGGAGCCTAGCAGCAAGAAATAAGAAACAGCCAACTACTGCAGGGGGAGGAGCAGATCAGACAGAGATGATCTCCTACCCCTAGTAGTGCAAGTGCACAGGACCTGCTGAAAACTGAGAGAAGAATAGAAACACTGAGAAAATCCATTAGGCACCTCAGACTCCACACCAGGCACAAGTTAACAGCAGCCGACCACTGGGGGGAGTTTGAAGTCTGTGGTGCACGGAAGGCAGCTAGAGCAAAATAAAATCCAACACAGCTCAACTACTGATGAGGTTGACTTAGTTCCCAACACTAATAGCCTGATAAGATGAGTGTCTATTCAGGGCAAAATACCACTGACTTTGACTTTATTGTTTTCTACACACGGCATCGAGCCTTCAACCACAAATTATGACACACACAAAAAACCAAGAAAAACAATCTCTGGAGATAAATCCATAGAGCCAAACATACAGATGGTCTGGGATCTAGATGTTAGAACTATTAGGGACTTTAACTATGATCAATACGTTAGAAACATAATGGAAGTTGGTCAAATCCTTTCCTAAAATCTAGATATAATATGTTCCAACCCTCTGTTTTTAAAATTTTTTAATGTTTATTTATTTTTGAGAGAGACAGAGACAGAGTGCAAGCTGGGGAGGGACAGAGAGAGAGGTAGACACAGAATCTGAAGCAGGCTCCAGGCTCAGAGGTGTCAGCATAGGACTCAGCGTGGGACTCAAACTCATGGACTGCAAGATCATGACCTAAGCTAAAGTCAGCCACAGGCTGAGTCATACAGGCACCGTTACATGTTCCAACCCTCTTAATTCAGCTGTCATTTTAAGAGTTTCTGCCTTTAATTGTATTCGTTTTCTCTTTGAATTTTTGGAAACCTACTTCATAAGAACCTGGCCTATCATGTTTACTAACTTAAATTTTTTCATGCTAATCATCTTGTTTGTTTTACTTAATTTTCTAATTTTCCTTAGCATTCAGTAGAGGTGCTCCTCAAATATTCTATACGTATCTTTAAAAAAATGTGTTGCTTTGATTGGATTATCACCTCTTCTGTCTTTTCTTCTCTGTGCTTTCCAAATCACTTGACATATCTCATGGTTTTCATGTTCTTTGGCTTCCTATGTCACATGTTTGCTTAATCCACTCTCAAGTCTTCCTGAACCTTTTCTAGGCTCTTAATCTTTGTTATATTTACCCTCTGGTTGCTACTAATATATGCATTTTGGAGCTATTACTATGGGTCACATCAATATAACAATTATAGTTCTATCCTTTTATATATTTAAATTGTTCCAGAATTTTACATCATTTTATTGCTAAAATTTAGGGTCCATGATGTTGAGTAGAGAGAGGAACTTTTGTTTTAGGTAAGCTTTTTGAACTTCCCAAGTAAGTCCAAGCAATCTCTAGGTTCCCCAATATATTTAGCAGCTATTTGTATTAGGAGCTAACTATATTTTTGAAGGAAATGGGTAGTGTTTAAGAGTTTACTGTCTTTGGGGCAGCTGGGTGGCTCAATTGTTTAAGTGTCTGACTTTGGCTTAGGTCATAGTCTCGAGGTCTGTGAGTTCAAGCCCTGCAGTGGACTCTGTGCTGACAGCTTAGAACCTGAAACCTGCTTCAGATTCTTCCTCTTTCTCTCTGTCCCTTCCCCACTTGCACTCTGTGTCTCTCTCTCTCTCAAAAAATAAACATTACAAAAAAAGAGTTCACTGTCTTTGTCTTCTCATCTCAGTGGATTTCTATTCAATACGTTGTTATTGTTGTTCTTAAAGGCTTTTTTTTTTTTTTTTGCATTTACAAATATGATTCTGCTGGTCTACAGCCCATTGGTAAGTTGTATACTTTGTGTTTCTAATGGCCAGAATGACTATGCTGACTCTTCTCTCTCTGGAATAGTGATGAATCATTCTTGTTTCTTCATCCTCTTCCATTTTTAGTATGGTCTACCCACTTGTTTCTACTAATAACTCAGGGCTTGTGGGGCTATCATCCTTAGACAATTATCAGCCAGATTCAATATGCAGTTCAGATCAGACAAATACTTAAGTAGCATTTTCATAGTGTAAAGCTCATGAGGGCAGAAATTAAATCTTTTGTTCATTATTCTATCACCTATGCTTATAATAGTGCCTGTCACCTGGATAGGCCGTCAGTAAATTTTGGTGAATACATTTTATTTTATTTTTTTTTTGGTAATTGTGAATGAATCTGTGCTTGCCAAATACTATACTAAGCATTTTCTAATATATTCTTCATTATGTCAACAATTTTGTGAGGAGGTGTTTTAGTCCCTTTTTTACAGATGATTATATTGAGAGTCAGGCAATGTGTCCTGCCAAACCTTGCTTACTTAGTACAAAGCAAACCCAAGATTTAAACCAGGTCTCCTGACCTTAGTCAATGAGCATTTGCCCTAACCTGCGCTATATTAGAAAGCTGAAGGTAACCCTTTAAAACAATAAGACCACCACCAACACTTATTGAATATTTTCTATATTTCCAGATATGTTTAATCTCACTTAATTAAATGTCCTTTTTGGTAATAATTTTATCATTACTCCAAGTTTACTAACTGAGGTTTAAGGTAAATAAAGTTCAGGCTTCTTTCCTAGTTTCTGTGACCTCTTCTTCTCTAGATCCCTTGTTGAGGTAGGGGGAGTGGCTAGGTGTTTAGTTCTTTTGTCCTCACTCTTCTAACTTTGTTGTTGACCCCATGTACTCTGAATCTTGCTTTCCTGAAGTGGTGGTACAAGTTTGTTTGTTTGCTTATTTGCTTCTTTCTTTCTTTCTTTCTTTCTTTCTTTCTTTCTTTCTTTCTTTGAAGAGCATGCATGGGGTAAGGGCAGAGAGAGAGGGAGAGAGAGAATACCAAGCAAGCTCCACCTTCTCAGCCCAGAGCCCTACTTGTAGGTTGAATTCACAAACCATGAGATCATGACCTGAGCTGAAACCAAGAGTCCGGAGCTTAACCAACTGAGCCACCCAGGTGGCTACACCTGTTTTTTTCTATGTTCAATTCTTATCCTTATGAAACTATAGTAATTAGTGTCTCCTTTCTGACTCAGCTTATTTCTCTGAACTTGACAGAGTTTGTCCAGTTCACAAGCCCTGATGCACATAGTTTGTGATTCTCTAATCTAGTCTTGAATTATAGACAGTTTTAATACTTCTTGGCCAGACTTAGAGTCTTGATGTCTGAGTTCTCACTGGACTTATCTTTCAAGTCCCTGCAGGATCAAAGGACACAGTGCTTAAGATATGGGCAGATGTGGGCTTCACTCTGGATTATTTACCCTCTCTGAGTATCAGCTTACACTTCTGGCAAATGGAGATAATCCAACTCATATGGTCATTGTTAGGATTGAATGAACAAAGTTCATGAAGTGTTTAGGATAGTATTATATAGGCAGTGCTCAAGTAATGGTGATTATACTATAATTTTAATTACTATAATTATTATTATTTAGAAGGAGGTTGGCTAGACCCAAATTAGTATCTTTATTGCTCTTAACACTAAATGTTAATCATCAGATCAAACCGGTCAAAATAATTTATTTGCACAATAGTTTTCTGACAAAAGAATCTCACTTTTCATGTATCCATATTTTCATTTGTATCCAACTGGTTGATGGCTTAGCAAAGACCTTTGGGAAAGGGGTGGAGGGAAGAGGGATTTAAGTATCAGATGAGGAACTTTTAGGGTTCTTTTTAATTTTAAATTATATAATTCCAATAAGTTGCAACTGTTCAACATTTTATTATGTTTATTTGTATTCTTCCTTTTTTCCTTCCTTCTTTCTTTCTTTTTTTCTTTTAAATAGGCTCAACTTGGAGCTTGAACTCATGATCCTAAAATCAAGAGCCACATGCTCTAATGACTGAGACAGCCAGGTGCCCCTCTCACTCTTACTTTTTTAAGCAGTTATGAATGCTATAAAGATTATTATTTTTTTCTTATAGAAGAAAATATATGTAAATTTTGCAAATAGATGCTTTGTAATTTCAATGTATATTTCATTGTAAAAATGTTAATTGATAGACATCATGTTCTAGTTCAAATGTAGAGAGTAGTATGAATATTTTAACTGAGATATAATGTAGGTTTTCTGGGCCTGGCATCTAGTTTCATTGCTTAATTAATAGTATTATTTTTCCCCTTAATTTTAAAAATATGTCTTTAATTGTTGTTTCAGGCTGGAAGACCTTTGGGTAAAACCCTAATTGCTGTCAAGGAAAACATAATTTTCCGGCTAACTTAATATAACCACACAGTTCTACATTCATGTAAGTTGTGTACAGAAGCAGAGCTGTCCTGTAATATTGAGAAGGAAAGTTTTGGTCAAGCTAGTGCCTCTGTATTTTGACTGTAGGTGCATAAACATTGACATTTTATGACTAATAACCAGGAAAACAGCTACTCACACCAAAAGTTCAGGATTAGTGTTGTTCACTTATTGGCCCAGAAGAACAGCTTACTATAATTCTCTCAATGATTTGAAATTGTGAGTTTCCAGAGCCAGCTGGGGTAGAAGGGATAGGAAACTAAGCACATGAACTCTATATGCTCATTTGTGCCTGATATTCCTTACATTAAAGAGGACTAGGCTTGCAGGCAACAGCTAGGGATGAATCTGTAAAGGTAATTATCGACAACAAGAATGACACATTGATTTTCATGTATCACGATACACATGACTGAGTGCAGATTATTTCCCAAGGGGAGATTTTGGATTGGAGTGTGGATTAAAGGGGCTGGCACAGGGCTACCCTTTACCAAGCAGTAAAAGGTGGTAATGGAAGGAAGGGCAAACAAACAAAAGGGAAATGAGAGACAGTGAAGTAAAACAAACTTATTTTAAGGATTTTACCTTGAGTTGGTCCTTTGTATGATGAAGAGTCTTCTATTATCAGATTTCAGTTAGAAGTAGTGAATTATCAGAAAACACAGAGATACGTAAATTAGTATATGCACATTTTTCTGTTTATAGCATACAGGAAACTTCTATTTTAAAGATTGGTGTTAGAATTCTTTTAAAAAAGAAGGTGATTTATGATCTGAAAGTGGTTGACTAGTGTATATTTTTACCAGCTACCAACATTTTTACATAATGTATGTATTACATACATACCAGTATGTAATAATGTAGATAAAAATATCTAACCTGGGTAAAGAATTATTGTTTCATGCATGCCCTTCCCCCATATACCAAATATACACTTAGCAGTTTAAAAATTCTCATTATCCAATTTAATTGTAATAGTAAGTGATAAAGCAGGTAGAACAGGCATTATTAGCCTTATTTTCCACAATGAGGACAGTGTGGGTCAAATAGGACAAATGCTTCTGTTAGGTGGTATATAAGTAGCAAGTGTTAGGATTAGGCATAAGACTCCCATCCATTATCTACTGTTCTTAAGTGCAGATTCATTTCTACTATATTGTGTGGACAATAACAAAATAAAATGTGTAATACCTGCTTATACTAGTTTAACTACATTTAAGATTATGAGACACAAGATGCTTAGAGAGTAATAGAAATTCTTTTTTTCCTTCCTTGTCAAACTCTTAAATGTTACCCACGTTTGACCACATTTATTTCATAACCCAGAGCTGTGGTTACAATGAGATCTAAAGAATGAAATCAGCTATCCAAAACATAAAGTCCAAGCCCCAAATACACTCACCTCAAATATATGCTATCTGGGCATATTAATGAAGAGTCAAGTTGTGGGCCTAGATGCCAAGTAGTTATATTATTTTATTCTGTGACCATTCACTGAGCTAATAGCTTAATTATGATCATCTCCTTTTTTTGCCCATCCTCATATGTTCATTCCTTCTGTCCTGGAGTACCTCACTTTCTTCAGCCTGTTTCTTGCATCATATACTGTATAATCCTCTCCCTATTCTGAACAGAGTGGGATCTAACAGCTGGTTTTATGGATATAAATATTGGCTTCATATATCTCTTCTTTTTAAGCATGGATGAAAATCAAAGAGTATTAAGGTTAGAAAGTTCATTTGGTCTAACTGACAATCCATTCCAAGAATCCCCTTTTTATTGTCCCTGTCAAGTGGCGTTGTCCCCATGTTTAAACATAGTCTGTGATGAGAAGCTTACTGCAGCCGTCCTTTTCAAATTTGAATTTGTCTCTTAAATTTCGCATTCACTGAAACAATTTTTTTTTCTTCCTGTCCTTTTTACCCTTTTTTCATAGTCCCACTCTTAGGATAACATGTAAATCTTTTTCTTTTTTCACATGTTATATCTTTGCATGTTTATACCTAGATGTCATATACACATTTTCTGCTTCAAACCAGATAGCCCTCATGATGTTAACCACTGGTCATATAGCCTAGTTCTAAGTCCCTTTCCTTTTCATATTTATTCTCCTCTAGACATAATGACCTGATATCCAGAGCTCATTTCTAGGTTGTTAAATAAAGCCATAAAATGAGTCGCGATAGAGACAACCATTCTGATTTAAGGACACATACATCTGAGCTTTAAACGGAGGGGATGTGGGTTACATGAGATTATGACATGAAGAGAGGTCAAACAGAGGAAGGGATCTGCTTTTCTAGTTTTGACCCTCTTTGATTCTAGTGACTGGAGCACAAGAAAACACGGAAAGAGATACTGAAAACAAGTTCCAATTAAGCTTAGAGAAATACATGCCCTCTCATGAAGGAATAAGCTTTCCAATCCATCCTTCCCAAAAAGTCACATGCCCAGCAAAACATCAGCCAATGATGAATTGTGGAAGCAGAGTGTCACCACCAAATGGAGAATAGCCACAGGCTTCATTTTGGTGCATCTAAAATGAATTATTTTGGATTTCATTTGGTAGTCGGAGACAGAAAGAAGGCATTTCCTTGATTCTCTTTGAAAGCCCAGATTTATGTGTATCGGGATTAGCATAGTTGTCTGTTAGATAAACTAAATATCCTGTGGGTTGGTCTCTGATGAAAGATCTTGGAAACCTGGAGGCTTAAAAATATGGATACTGAAAAAACTTTGAAGTATACATAGGGCGAATTCTACAGAATATCTGAATTCCTAGTTGATCCTGTCAAGATCTTATTTAGCCTCTGGAAGTAATATCTCTTTGTTTTTAATATGAAGATAATAAATCATGTCATTGTTTAAAATTGTAGGTATGTGTACACCAGGCAGGCACAGAGCTGAATTATGACTTTGAAGCTTTTTAATTACAACATTTAGAAACCCATATTTTGGTTTGGCTCAGGGCCCTCTTTTCATCCTTCAGGTCACTGAGTGCAAAGGGGGAAAAAAAAACCCTGAACTGTAAATATTTTTGAAGTACAGGTTTATTTTTCCTTCTTGCAAAACTAAAAATGAATTATTTGATTTTGTCCAAGGTATCTAGTTTGTTCCAAGACAGGAGATGAATCTTTATCATGGAAAAGTGCTTTTTAGGCTGATTTCAAACATATAACTTTGTGATTCTCAAGGAAGTCTTATCAGAAACTGAAAGATGATTGCACAGGAGCTTTCCATTCTCAACATTTCTTCCAGCATTAGGGTTTGGTCTTCTTTTTTCTATGCTGTTGAAATTCTGGTCAGTTTGCAAACATTGTCCATCCCTATTTTTATTTATTTATTTATTTTGCTTTTGCAAAAAGATTCCCAAAGCTTCTCACCTGTGGTGAATAAGGGGCCATTCAGGTATCAAAAATTGAGTTTCAATGCTGGTTTTGCTTTTAGTTTACTTATAACTTTAACTTAGTACTGTTTTAGTTTTCACAGCTCTTGATTATGGATAATGATACCTGCTTTGCCTAAAGCCTATAGATATTGTTAGTACCCATGGAAATGATGTATATATGTGAAATCATTTAAAATAAATTCGTTTATAAAACTAGAAAATTAATACCATACATCTGTGGCTCCATGGGCAGAAGTAAGGCAGACCGAGTATGGCAAAGATCTTGAATTGTATTTGAACTGAGCTGGGAGAGAGGAGGGTTATCTGCACTGAGATTGCTTCCCTTCTTTTTCTCATTACATACATACACGCATATGCACACACAGGCAAATACCATTTCTATTTAGGTCTGCGTCCATAGCTGCCAATCTAGATGTTAGGCCTAGAATGTTTCTCTTTTAATCCCAACTTCTTATTTTTTTTAATGTTTTATTTATTTTTGAGAGAGAGACAGCGTGAGCAGGGGAGGGTCAGAGAGAGGGAGACACAGAATCTGAAGACAGGCTCCAGGCTCTGAGCTAGCTGTCAGCACAGAGCCTGACGCAGGGCTGGAACCCATGAACTGCGAGATCATGACCTGAGCTGAAGCCGGATACTCAACCGACTGAGCCACCCAGGTGCCCCTCCAATCCCAATTTTTTATATATACTGGAAAAATGCAGGGCTCTAGAAATGAATAATTCCCAAGGGTACAGATAAGTTTCAGATTCCTCCTCATCTAGAGAATTCCTCAGAGACTAGGTTTGTCTGGGCCTCTTTTTGCCTTACTCTTGGTTCACAACCTGAGGAACCTGCTGTTTAAATGGCAAAGAAGAGCCTTTTTACTTGTCAGTAAACTAGATGGCTACTTTATAATATGATTTGAGATATACTCTGGGAGCCATGAGGCAAAACATCTTGTTCAGGAGCTTGCCTTGCTGCCTTTAAGGTCACTATTTGAGACTAGGTTGTGTGTGTGTGTGTGTGTGTGTGTGTGTGTATCAACATAGTCCTCTCCAAATTCTATTTTTAAAACGCAGACATCTCCTTAGAAAGACAAAGGCAAACTTGTTTGAGCTAGTAGTGGGGAGGGAGTAGATAGAAAAAGAGACCCTGGAAAGGAAAAGTGTGGATCCTTAAGACAATATTTTCATTCTTTGTCATAGTTCTAACCCAGATGACTTGGTCTCAGGTCTTCCTATGCCTTGGTCTCAGGTCTTCCTATGCTAAAGCACATGTTAGTACCTAACATGGACTCAAACTGCTGGGGCAGGGAGGAGTGAGAAAGGCTTGGCCTCAGAAATCCTCTAAATAGCACTTCATCTGGGAGACTTCATCTGACTCATTGTAAACTTTTAATGAACTTTCTTTGTCTTTTGTCCTCTTGGCCCAGTTAGCTGGGTTTATATTGGATTATATGTTAGTAAATCATTATGCAGCACCTGATAACTCTGTTAGGCATTTTGAATGATAATGAAATAAAGCAAACAAGGGTCAAGTGACTGACTTCAGATAGCATATTAATGAACTTAGCTTTGAAGTGAATTTTGATGCCAACCCTTCCTTTCTACTGCTGCCTTCCCTCACTCTTTTTGGCTCTTTCATCCTGATGAATCTGTTGCTAATCTTGATTGGTAAAGATATTTTATTCAAAGGCATAAATGACTTTCTCATCAAATTTTCAGTTGAGTCATATCTCCAAAAAAAGCTAATAAAATAAATTACAAACTATTGAATGCAACAAGATGACATTTAAAAAACAATAAAATATACTTTGCATTTAGATTATAAAATGTACTCAGAAGGACAGGATGGGGGAAGGTATGATTTGCTAGCAATTTATGTCAAAACACCTGAAGGATTTAACAGCCCATGAGAACCAACCATGAAAGAAATAAATACAGGCTTGGACTCCTCTTAGATGCAACAGGTTTGGGTCATGACAAGTCATAATTAGCTGCACTCTGAAACCACCAGACAATATTTTGTACTTTGGGTCCTATGGGACAGATGCTGGTAAACTAGAATATATTCAGAAAAAGATGCATTGAGGGGGTGTGACATAGGCAAGATGGTGAATGGGAAGGCTTGGACTTGTCTTTTCCCTATAAATACCAATTGGCAACAATGTACAAATTTTATTTGTGAGTAATACAGAAACTAATTGAAAGGCTCCTGTGCCCAGAGCAAACACAAACCCAGACCTGCTGAAGCTGGTAGAGAAACTTGGGGCCCCTTCACGCTGGAGTCCCTGTCTGCAGCACAACCATATGATCTGGAAGAAACCCTTTAGCTCCCAACTTCTCCAAGGGAAAGGAGCTGTTGGTTTGTACATCCAGCATCCCAACTTTTCTGAGGCGGCTACCCAGAAGACTGCCTTCCCTTCTCACTAGTCTTGGAACTCTGTCAGGTTTGGCACAGCCTAGCTACCTGGGGGAAAATGGAGACAGCAGCTTGGGTTGGTAGATGCAATAGATCCTTCTTTCTGCTCAACTCAGAGTTATTAGGATGAAAAGTGCCAGCTCTCAGCTATACCTTGGGGAATGAAAAAGTTGGTCCATGTGTATAGTGTTCCAACTTTTCTAGGGCTGATCAAAGAACATTTGTCAGTCTTGCCAATCTTGGAGGTCTGACGGGTTTGGCACAGTCTAGCTGCTAGGGGAGAAAGGGCCAATGAGGAGGAATAGAAATAATGGTTTGGACTGGTAATCACCATAGTTACACCTCCTCTTGCTTCCCCAACTCAGCACAGAGCAAGAGGACAAAAATCACAGCTGTGTACTTCTCTCTGAGGAGAAAAAGAGTTAATAGAGGCCCCCAGAATCTCTGGCTGGCTGATAGATGAAGCTGTTCTTCTGTGTGAGGCCGGTCCATAAAGATTGGGATAGATGCTTGCTTTGTCAAATGTGCAGACACCAATAGACATCAAGAAAATTGAAGAATCAGGCAAAGGTCTTTTAAACAAATAAATACAATAAATCTCCAGAAACCAACCTTAATGAAATAAAGTTATATGATTTACCTGAGAGAAAATTCAAAATAACTGTCATAAAGATGTTCATTGAGGTCAAGAGAAAAATACATGAGCAAAGTGAGAATTTCAACAAAGAGGAAGAAAATATGAGAAAGTACTATGAACAGAAATCATGAAACTGAAAAATAAAATTGAAATGAAAAATTCACTAGAGGGGTTCAATAATAGACTAGACCAAGCAGAAGAAAGCATCAGCAAACTTGAAGACAGGGTATTGGAAATAATTCAGCCAGAGGATCAAAAAAGAATGAAAAAAGCAAGAAAGCTTTAGGGAACTAAATGAACACCATCAAGAGAACCAGTGTACACATTAGTGGAATCCCAAAAGACGAGAAAAAGAAACGACCAGAAAGTTTATTCAAGGAAATTATGGCTGAAAACTTTCCATATCTCAAATCTGGGGAAGGATATATACACCCAGGTTCAAGAAGCCCAACAAAAGCCTAAATAAGATGAAGCTCCAAAAATCAATAGATCTTCTTCAACTTTTGATGGAGTTACACTTTAATAAACCCATCATATCTTAAGTTGCAAAGGCATTTAATACACTTAACTTGAATATCATAGCTTAGCATGGACTACCTTAAACCTGTTCATAACACTTACATTAGCTTACAGTTGAGCAAAACGATCTAATACAAAGCATAATTAGTGCTGAATATCTCATTTTAACTTATTTAAATTTATTGTTGTTGAATATGTACTGAAACAAAAAAAAGAATGGTTGTAAATATACACTCATGATTGTATGGCTGATTGGAAACTGTGATTTTCTGTTCTTCCCAGCATCATGAGAGAGTGCCATACCATATACTGCTTGCCTGGGAAAAGATTAAAATTCAAAATTCAAAGTGTAGTTTCTACTGAATGTGTATTGCCTTTGCACCATTGTAATGTAAAAAAATTATAAATTAAACCATCATAAGTTGAGGACTACTGATGCCCTGAGACACATTATAATCAAATTATGAAAAGGCAAAGACAAGGAGGATTTGGTAAAAGCAAAAGAAAAGTAACTTGTCATATATAAGAAAACCCCCCCATAAGGAGATTTTTCAGCAGAAATCTTGCAAGTCAGAAGGGAGTAGGAAGATATATTCAAAAAGTGCTAAAATGAAAAGCCTGCCAACTAAGAATAATATATCTAGCATAATTACCCTCTGAAAATGAGGGAGAGAAAAAAGTTTTCTCAGGCCAAAAAATAAAAAAATCCCACAACACACATACACATACACACACACACACATGCACACAGGTGATGGAGTTCATCACCACTAGACTTGATGTGATGTAATGCTAAAGAGTTTGTCAAGTTGAAATAAAAGGATGCTAAATACCAACATACTGGCATAAGAAAGTGTGAAATTCATTGGTAAAAGCAAATAGATAGAAAAATACAGAATACTGTATTACTATAATTCTGGTCAGTAAATCACTTTTAATTCTAGTGTAAAAGGAAAAAGTATTTAAAATAAGTAAATAAAAACATGGTAAAAGATACACAATATGAACAGAGGCAAATCATGACAATGATAAAATGTATGGAAGGAGAGATGTTATAGCTTAGGGTTTTTGTAAGTGATGAAATTTAAGTTGTTATCAGCTTAAAATAGACTCTTATAAAGATATTTTATGTAGGCTTCAAGGTAGCTATATATATACACATATATATGTATATATATGTATACACACACACACACAAAATAGAAAAGAATCAAAGCATACCAAGACAATACACACCCCCCCCACACACATATATACATCATATACATAACAACAAAACACAAAAGAAGACAGCAAGGAAGGAAAAGACAGACAAAAGAATAATAAAACCAACAGAAATAGCTTAAAAATGACAATAGTAAATCCTTCTCTATCAATAATTACTTTATATGTAAAGGGATTAAACACCCCATCTTAGTCTATTTGGACTGCTGTAACAAAATACCTCAGAAACAAGTATCTTATAAACAACAAAATTTTATTTCTTACAGTTCTGGAGGCTGGGAAGTGCTAGCATGGGCACATTCTTGTGAAGTTTTTCTTTCTGAGACATAGCCAACATTTTCTTGCTATGTCTTCACACAAGAAGGGGCTAAAATAGCTCTTTGACACCTCTTTTATAAGGCACTAATCCCATTCATGAAGGCTGCACACTTGTGATTTATGCACTTCTAAATACCATTACCTTTGGAAATTAGGATTTTAACATATGAATCTGGGGGATGGGATACATTCGGATGATAATACTTGCAAATCAAAAGACATAGAGTGACTGAGTGGATTAAAAAATCCCAACTATATCCTTTCTGTAAGAAAGAAACTCATTTTAGATTTAAGGACATACATAGGCTGATAGTGAAGGGATGGAAAGTGGTAGTCATGCAAATAGTAACCAAAAGAGAGCAGGAGTGTCTATATTTATATAAGACAAAATGGATTTCAAGTCAAAAACCATCAAAAGACATAATGAAGGTCACACATAATGACAAAAGGGCCAATTCAACAGGGAAGATATAAATATATGCAATTATAAATATATATGTACCCAACACCAGAGTACCTAAATTTATAAAGCAAACATTGGCAGAACCAAAAGAAGAAATAGACAGCAATACAATTATAGTAGGAGACTTGAATACTCCACTTGAATAATGGATACAACACCCAGACAGAAGATTAATAAAAAAAAACCAGAGGACTTGAATAACACTATAGACCAATTGGACCTGATACACATAGACAGGCCATTTCACCCAATAGCAGCAGAATACGCAGTCTTCTCAAGCATACATGGATCTTTCTTCAAGATAGATAACATACGAGATCATAAAACAAGTCTTAACAAATTTAATTTACTTCTTTTCTGGTTTGTATGCCTTGTATTTCTTTGTCTAGGCTAATTGCTTTGGTTAGGACTTCCAGTATTACAGTGAATGAAAGTGGAAAAAGTAAAATTGTCCTAGTTTGCAGACAACAAGATTTTATACATAAGAAACCTTAAAAACTCCATTAAAAAAGGCCTATTAGAACAAATAAACAATTTTAGTAAAGTTACAGGATACCAATCAACATAAAAATTTGTTGTATTTCTATACACTAACAATGAACTATTTGAAAAGGAAATTAGAAAAAGAATTCTATTTATAACACGAGGAAGGATAATGTATTTAGGATTAAACTTAATTGAGGTTGAAAGACTTGTATACTGAAAACTATAAAATATTGATAAAAGAAATTAAAGAAGACACAAATGGAAAGACATTCCACGTTCCTGGATTGGAACACTTACTAAAATGCCCCACACCACTCAAAGGAATTTACAGATTCAATGCTGTCTTTATAAAAATCCCAATGGTATTTTGGATAGAAATAGAAAAAAACAATTCTAAAATTCATATGGAACCACAAATGACCACAAATAGCCCTGAGAAAGAACAAAACTGAAAGTATCAAACTTCCTGATCAAAATATATTACAAAGTTACAGTAACCCAAATAGCATGGTACTGGCATAAAGACAGATATATAGACCAATAGAACAGAATAGAGAGCCCTGAAAAATAAATAAATAAATATAGAGTCAACTGATTTTCTTTTTTTTTTAAGGAATTATTTTTTGAAAATTTATTCAGAAATAGAGGGGTCCAAGTTTTGTTTATTTATTTATTTATTTATTAAAATTTTCTTTAATGTTTTATTTATTTTTGAGAGAGAGAGAGAGACAGCGTGAGCAAGGGAGGGTCAGAGAGAGAGGGAGACACAGAATCCGAAGACAGGCTCCAAGCTAGCTGTCAGCACAGCTCTTGATGCGAGCCTCAAGCCCATGAACCGTAAGATCATGACCTGAGCCGAAGTCTGATGCTTAACCAACTGAGCCACCCAGGCACCCCCAGTCAACTGATTCTCAACAAAGCTGTCAAAAATACACAATGGAGAAAGGATAGTTAGTCTCTTCAACAAACGGTGTTTGGGAAACTAGATATCCACACTCAAAAGAATAAAATGAGACCCTTACATAACACCATACACAAAAATTAACTCAAAATGGGTTAATGACTTAACCCAAGGGTAATTTGGTTTACTCCATTTTTTTCTTCTAACTCTTAATTCCTTTTATGTTTTTAAAGAGATGGGTGCTATTCGTCCTTGTGGTTCTACTAAATTTTGTAGTTCTAGCCATCTTTTCTTGTATAGTGTAGCTGTATGTAGAAATGTATTTATCAGTTTAGTAAAATATTTATTTCTTCTTCTCAGGCCTATGATTTTTTTGGTATACTCTCATGTTTGAGGTCTAATTCACTCCAAGGGGTAATTCACAGCACTTATAATTTTCTTTGAGTAGTTTTGTAATACAAAATCATTATTCTTTAGTAATCTTTCCAAGACTCCTTATAAGGAGGAAAATTCTCTCTTGGAATGTTTAAAAACTATATCTAAATGTATGCAGATTATTTTCTATTTTATTATAGGTTTATGGTCAAAAGAAAAGGTCATTATCCTTAGATGAAATGGGTAGAGACAAATTTTGTATATTGCTTTCTCCAAAGTAAAGGAGTCAGGGTGTTTCTAGGTAAGCACCATAAAAATCTCCTGTATTAACTGAAAAAAAGAACACATTTCTTGAACAGTATTTTTCAAAGCTTAACCTCATGTTTTAACAACCCCAGATGACTTATGTTCCTGGCTTTCTTGTTTGTTGGTTAGCCTTCAATGTCTGAATTCAGAGAAATGAGAGGTGGAAAAACCCCCAACAGGTTACCCAGTTCATTTCTCTAAAGAAGTTAATAGATAAGTCTCATAATGTAGTCTCTACCATCAACTTACTTAAGGGTAATTTGGGGGTGGTTTACATTTTTAAATCAGAAAAAATTTGGGCCAATTTCAATCTCAGGATGAACTAAGAGTCCACCAAAAGATTTCCATATTCTACCTCTGCTATGTGTGTGTGTGTGTGTGTGTGCGTGTACATATATTCATAAACTGAGCAATTAAGCCAAATATTTCTGGCTTTTTAAAACTAAGCTGGCAGGGGAAGGGAAGATAAAAAAGAAGCAATCACAAGACTGAAAGAATCCACTGTCAGGAGATAGGCTTAGGTCTTTATGCCCTTGCATTGATCAGTTTTAAGATGTGGGCTGTTTCATAACTTGGAGCAAGTTGCTCTCTTCAGCTAAGGGCAATTTTGGGGAGAGGGACTCATCCCACTGAAAGCCATCAGCTGCTGGCATATGAGGAAATGAGTGCCTCAGTCCTGGGGAGGGGAAAGAACCACAAAAATCAATTACAGTCCACATGTAGCACTGTTACATCCACATAAACACTATTTACGTTCCAGAAAGAGCTTCTCCAGGATTCTGGTTGGCCTCTTTTCTAGGAAAAAATTATAATCTACTCACATTTTCCTAGATGCTGGCTGTTTTATAGAAATGTACTTCCCAATTTTAGTATAATAATGATCTCTTCTTTCTCAGCTCTGCTTTTCCTTTGGTATATTCTCATGTTTGAAATCAAGTTCACTCCTATAGCAAGTTAGAATACTTTTAAAAGTTAGCAGGACAGGAGCAGGCAAGATGG